>NW_019168046.1:0-37270 GCF_002303985.1 Durio zibethinus
TATGAAAAAAAAAAGCAAAAAGAAGGCAAATTATGAAGGGAAAAAGTTATTAAAAAATTACAAAGTAGAAAAAAAAGAAAATCAAAAATAAATTAAGAGAAAAAAATTAAATAGAAATACGCAAAAAAGGAAAAAATAAAAAATCTAGCGAATCAAAAAAATAAAAAGACAAATGAATATCAAATAAAATGGAAAAAACTTTTATTTATAATTTACAAGAAAAAGAAAAAAAAAATAACAAATAGAGGAAAGATATAAATATGAAAGATGAAAATAAATAAAAGAAGTGCACAAACACAAGAAGTTGAGGTTTTAAAACTATAAAGAAGAAATAAAAAAAGGTGTGAACAAAAGATTTAAGAAAAAAAATGAATCAAAATATAAAAATAAAATTTGAGAAAAAGAAGAAAAAAAAAATGAGAGGCAAAATATGAATAAAGAAAACGAAAAAGATTTACTAGAAATTTAAAAGAAAAAAGTGAACAAAAAAGAATGATGGCATATAAAAAAAAAGTAAAATTAAAGGAAGAAAAAATTTGAAGGAGAAAAAGTTAATGAAAATTATATTAAAATGCAATAGAAAATAACAAAGATGATAAAGAAAAAAAGATAAAAAATTAAAAATTCCAAAACTTTATAAAAATTTATGAAATTATGAATAAAGAAAGAAAATAAATAAGAAAAAAAATTAAGCAAAGAAAAAGATAGATAAAGCACGAAAAAAGAAAAAAAACAAAATTATAAAAAGTAAGAAAATGAAAAAGGACAAAAATTGAATAAAAATTTCAAAAAATGAACATGGAATGACAAATGAAAAAAAATTAGTTTAAAAAATACAAAAATTAAAAAACATATAAGGACCAAACAATCTAAAAAGTCTGACAAAAAATTAAAAAAGAGAAAAGTTAATGCAAAATAAAAAAAAAAGTATGAGAATTTAAAAACGCAAATAAGAAATGAAAGGAAATTTGTGGAAAAAAAAAGAAAAGACAAAAGATTTGGAATAAAAAACAGAAAAATAAAAATTTTTAAAACAATGAAAAATTAAAAAAAGTAAAACATGAAAGCATATGTAAAAAAAAAGCAAAAAGAAGGAAAATTGCAAGGGAAAAAGTTATTAAGAAATTCAAAGTAGAAAAAAATAAATTAAGAGAAAAAATTAAATAAAATACCAAAAAGAGAAAAAATAAAAAATTAGCGAATCAAAAAAATATAAAAAGACAAAATGAATAATCAAACATAAAATGGAAAAAACTTTTAGTTTATAATTTACAAAGAAAAAGAAAAAAAAATAACAAATAGAGGAAAAAGATATAAAATACGAAAGATGAAAAATAAAATAAAAGAAAGTGCACAAAAAAATAAGTTTGAGGTTTTAAAGTTATAAAGAAGAAAAAAAAAAGGTGTGAACAAAAAGATTTAAGAAAAAATAAAAAATGAAAATACAAAAATTATAAAATAAATTTGAGAAAAAGAAGAAAAAATAAAGAATGAAGAGGCAAAAATATGAAATAAAACAAAAAGAAAAAAATTTATAGAAAATTTTAAAACAAAGAAAAACCTGAACGAAAAAGAATGAAAGCACATAAAAAAAGGTAAAAAAAAGAAGAAAAATTATAAAAATGCAACAGAAAATAACCAAGA
The DNA here is from genome assembly GCF_002303985.1 of Durio zibethinus. Next base: position 1,645 of record NW_019168046.1, read on the forward strand.
ATGATAAAAGAAAAAAAGATAGAAAAATAAAAAATTCCAAAACTTTATAAAAATTTATGAAATTATGAATAAAGAAAGAAAATAAAATAAGAAAAAAAATTAAAGCAAAAGAAAAAAGATAGATAAAGCACGAAAAAAGAAAAATACAACAAAAAATTATAAAAAGTAAGAAAATGAAAAAGGACAAAAATTGAATAAAAAATTCAAAAATGAAATGGAATGACAAAATGAAAAAAAATTAGTTTAAAAAATACAAAAAATTAAAAAACATATAAGACCAAACAATATAAAAAGTCAGACAAAAAATTAAAAAAGAGAAAAGTTAATGCAAAATAAAAAAAAAGTATGAGAATTTAAAACGCAAATAAGAAATGAAAGGAAATTTGTGGAAAAAAAAAGAAAAGACAAAAGATTTGGAATAAAAAAGAGAAAAATAAAAATTTTTAAAACAACGAAAAAATTAAAAAAAGTAAAAATGAAAACATATGGAAAAAAAAAAGCAAAAAGAAGGAAAATTGCAAAGGGAAAAAGTTATTAAAAATTTACAAAGTAAAAAAATAAAAATAAACAAAGTAAGAAAATAAAAAATTAGGGAATCAAAAAATATAAAAAGACAAAATGAATAAAAATTTCAAATATAAAAAGAAAGTGCACAAAAAAAGAAGTTTGAGGTTTTAAAATTACAAAGAAGAAATAAAAAAAGGTGTGAACAAAAAGATTTAAGAAAAAAATAACAAATGAAAATATAAAATATATAAAAAAAATATTTGAGAAAAAAAATGAGAAAAAGAAGAAAAAAATAAAAAATGAAGAGGCAAAAATATGAAATAAAACAAAAGAAAAAAATACAAAAAAGGACAAAAATTGAATAAAAATTTCAAAAATGAAATGGAATGACAAAATGAAAAAAAATTAGTTTAAAAAATACAAAAAAATTGAAAAACATATAAGTCCTAACAATATAAAATTCAGACAAAAAATTAAAAAAGAAAAAAGTTAATGCAAAATAAAAAAAAGTATGAGAATTTAAAAATGCAAATAAGAAATGAAAGGAAATTTGTGGAAAAAAAAGAGAAGCAAGAAAAGACAAAAGATTTGGAATAAAAATAGAAAAATAAAATTTTTAAAACAACGAAAAAATGAAAGCATATGAAAAAAAGTAAAAAGAAGGAAATTGTGAAGGGAAAAAGTTATTAAAAATTACAAAGTTGAAAAAAATAAATTAAGAGAAAAAATTAAATAAAATACCCAGAAAGGAAAAATAAAAATAAACAAAGTAAGAAAATAAAAAATTAGCGAAGCAAAAAAATATAAAAAGACAAATGAATAAAAATTTCAAATATAAAATGGAAAAAACTTTTAGTTTAGAATGTAGAAAGAAAAACAAAAAAAAAAAACAAATAGAGGAAAAAGATATAAAATATGAAAGATGAAAAATAAAATAAAAGAAGTTTGAGGTTTTAAAATTATAAAGAAGAAATAAAAAAAAGGTGTGAACAAAAAGATTTAAGAAAAAAATAAAAAATGAAAATGCAAAATATATAAAATAAAATTTGAGAAAAAGAAGAAAAAATAAAAAATGAAGAGGCAAAAATATGAAAAAAAAATAAAAAGAAAAAAATTTATAGAAAATTTTAAAACAAAGAAAAAAGTGAACAAAAAAAATGAAAGCACATAAAAAAAAGTAAAAAAAAGAAGAAAATTTGAAAGGAGAAAAAGTTAATGAAAAATTATAAAAATGCAATAGAAAATAACCAAGAATGATAAAAGAAAAAAAGATAGAAAAATAAAAAATTCCAAAACTTTATAAAAATTTATGAAATTATAAATAAAGAAAGAAAATTAAAGCAAAAGAAAAAAGATAAATAAAGCACAAAAAACAAAAATACTACAAAAAATATAAAAAGTAAGAAAATGAAAAAGGACAAAAATTGAATAAAAATTTCAAAAATGAAATGGAATGACAAAATGAAAAAAATTAGTTTAAAAAATACAAAAATTGAAAAACATATAAGTTCTAACAATATAAAAAGTTTGAGAATTTAAAAACACAAATAAGAAATGAAAGGAAATTTATGGAAAAAAAAAAAGAATTGGAATAAAAAATAGAAAAATAAAATTTTTAAAACGACGAAAAATTAAAATAAGAAAAAAAATTAAAGCAAAAGAAAAAGATAAATAAAGCATGAAAAAAAAAACAAAAATACAACAAAAAATTATAAAAGGTAAGAAAATGAAAGAGGACAAAAAATGAATAAAAATTTCAAAAATGAAATGGAATGACAAAATGAAAATAAAATTAGTTTAAAAAATAAAAAAAATTGAAAAACATATAAGACCTAACAATATAAAAAGTCAGACAAAAAATTAAAAAAGAGAAAAGTTAATGCAAAATAAAAAAAAAGTATGAGAATTTAAAAGCGCAAATAAGAAATGAAAGGAAATTTGAGGAAAAAAAGAGACAAAAGATTTGGAATAAAAAATAGAAAAATAGAAAATTTTAAAACAACAAAAAAAATTAAAACAAGTAAAAATGAAAGCTTATGAAAAAAAAAAGCAAAAAGAAGGCAAATTATGAAGGGAAAAAGTTATTAAAAAATTACAAAGTAGAAAAAAAAGAAAATAAAAAATAAATTAAGAGAAAAAATTAAATAAAATACCAAAAAAGGAAAAATAAAAATAAACAAAGTAAGAAAATAAAAAATTAGCGAATCAAAAAATATAAAAAGACAAAATGAATAAAAATTTCAAATATAAAATGAAAAAAACTATTGGTTCAGAATGTACAAAGAAAAATAAAAAAAAATATAACAAACAGAGGAAAAAGATATAAAATATGAAAGATGAAAAATAAAATAAAAGAAAGTGCACAAAAAAAGAAGTTTGAGGTTTTAAAACTATAAAGAAGAAATAAAAAAAGGTGTGAACAAAAAGATTTAAGAAAGAAAAATGAAAATACAAAATATATAAAATAAAATTTGAGAAAAAGAAGAAAAAAATAAAAAATGAAGAGGCAAAAATATGAAATAAAAGAAAAAGAAAAAAATTTATAGAAAATTTTAAAACAAAGAAAAAAGTGAACAAAAAAGAATGATGGCATATAAAAAAAAAGTAAAAAAAAAGAAGAAAAATTTGGAAGGAGAAAAAGTTAATGAAAAAAATATAAAAATGCAATAGAAAATAACCAAGAATGATAAAAGAAAAAAAGATAAAAAATTAAAAATTCCAAAACTTTATAAAAATTTATGAAATTATGAATAAAGAAAGAAAATAAAATAAGAAAAAAAATTAAAGCAAAAGAAAAAAGATAGATAAAGCACGAAAAAAGAAAAAAAAACAAAAAATTATAAAAAGTAAGAAAATGAAAAAGGACAAAAATTGAATAAAAATTTCAAAAATGAAATGGAATGACAAAATGAAAAAAAAATTAGTTTAAAAAATACAAAAAATTAAAAAACATATAAGACCAAACAATCTAAAAAGTCTGACAAAAAATTAAAAAAGAGAAAAGTTAATGCAAAATAAAAAAAAAGTATGAGAATTTAAAAACGCAAATAAGAAATGAAAGGAAATTTGTGGAAAAAAAAGAAAAGACAAAAGATTTGGAATAAAAAAGAGAAAAATAAAAATTTTTAAAACAGCGAAAAAATTAAAAAAAGTAAAAATGAAAACATATGAAAAAAAAAAAGCAAAAAGAAGGAAAATTGCAAAGGGAAAAAGTTATTAAGAAATTTCAAAGTAGAAAAAAATAAATTAAGAGAAAAAATTAAATAAAATACCAAAAAGAGAAAAAATAAAAAATTAGCGAATCAAAAAAATATAAAAAGACAAAATGAATAATCAAACATAAAATGGAAAAAACTTTTAGTTTATAATTTACAAAGAAAAAGAAAAAAAAATAACAAATAGAGGAAAAAGATATAAAATACGAAAGATGAAAAATAAAATAAAAGAAAGTGCACAAAAAAATAAGTTTGAGGTTTTAAAGTTATAAAGAAGAAAAAAAAAGGTGTGAACAAAAAGATTTAAGAAAAAATAAAAAATGAAAATACAAAATATATAAAATAAAATTTGAGAAAAAGAAGAAAAAAATAAAGAATGAAGAGGCAAAAATATGAAATAAAACAAAAAGAAAAAATTTATAGAAAATTTTAAAACAAAGAAAAACCTGAACGAAAAAGAATGAAAGCACATAAAAAAAGGTAAAAAAAGAAGAAAAATTATAAAAATGCAACAGAAAATAACCAAGAATGATAAAAGAAAAAAAGATAGAAAAATAAAAAATTCCAAAACTTTATAAAAATTTATGAAATTATGAATAAAGAAAGAAAATAAAATAAGAAAAAAATTAAAGCAAAGAAAAAAGATAGATAAAGCACGAAAAAAGAAAAATACAACAAAAAATTATAAAAAGTAAGAAAATGAAAAAGGACAAAAATTGAATAAAAAATTCAAAAATGAAATGGAATGACAAAATGAAAAAAAAATTAGTTTAAAAAATACAAAAAATTAAAAAACATATAAGACCAAACAATCTAAAAAGTCTGACAAAAAATTAAAAAGAGAAAAGTTAATGCAAAATAAAAAAAAAGTATGAGAATTTAAAACGCAAATAAGAAATGAAAGGAAATTTGTGGAAAAAAAAGAAAAGACAAAAGATTTGGAATAAAAAAGAGAAAAATAAAATTTTTAAAACAACGAAAAAATTAAAAAAAGTAAAAATGAAAACATATGGAAAAAAAAAAGCAAAAGAAGGAAAATTGCAAAGGGAAAAGTTATTAAAAATTTACAAAGTAAAAAAATAAAAATAAACAAAGTAAGAAAATAAAAATTAGGGAATCAAAAAATATAAAAAGACAAAATGAATAAAAATTTCAAATATAAAAAGAAAGTGCACAAAAAAGAAGTTTGAGGTTTTAAAATTACAAAGAGAAATAAAAAGGTGTGAACAAAAAGATTTAAAGAAAAAATAACAAATGAAATATAAAATATATAAAAAAATATTTGAGAAAAAAATGAGAAAAAGAAGAAAAAAATAAAAAATGAAGAGGCAAAAATATGAAATAAAACAAAAGAAAAAAAATACAAAAAAGGACAAAAATTGAATAAAAATTTCAAAAATGAAATGGAATGACAAAATGAAAAAAAAATTAGTTTAAAAAATACAAAAAAATTGAAAAACATATAAGTCCTAACAATATAAAAATTCAGACAAAAAATTAAAAAAGAAAAAAGTTAATGCAAAATAAAAAAAAGTATGAGAATTTAAAAATGCAAATAAGAAATGAAAGGAAATTTGTGGAAAAAAAGAGACAAAAGATTTGGAATAAAAAATAGAAAAATAAAAATTTTTAAAACAACGAAAAAATGAAAGCATATGAAAAAAAAGTAAAAAGAAGGAAATTGTGAAGGGAAAAAGTTATTAAAAAATTACAAAGTTGAAAAAAAATAAATTAAGAGAAAAAATTAAATAAAATACCCAGAAAGGAAAAATAAAAATAAACAAAGTAAGAAAATAAAAAATTAGCGAAGCAAAAAAATATAAAAAGACAAATGAATAAAAATTTCAAATATAAAATGGAAAAAACTTTTAGTTTAGAATGTAGAAAGAAAAACAAAAAAAAAAACAAATAGAGGAAAAAGATATAAAATATGAAAGATGAAAAATAAAATAAAAGAAGTTTGAGGTTTTAAAATTATAAAGAAGAAATAAAAAAAGGTGTGAACAAAAGATTTAAGAAAAAATAAAAAATGAAAATGCAAAATATATAAAATAAAATTTGAGAAAAAGAAGAAAAAAATAAAAAATGAAGAGGCAAAAATATGAAAAAAAAATAAAAAGAAAAAAATTTATAGAAAATTTTAAAACAAAGAAAAAAGTGAACAAAAAAAAATGAAAGCACATAAAAAAAAAGTAAAAAAAAGAAGAAAAATTTGAAAGGAGAAAAAGTTAATGAAAAATTATAAAAATGCAATAGAAAATAACCAAGAATGATAAAAGAAAAAAAGATAGAAAAATAAAAAATTCCAAAACTTTATAAAAATTTATGAAATTATAAATAAAGAAAGAAAATTAAAGCAAAAGAAAAAAGATAAATAAAGCACAAAAAAACAAAAATACTACAAAAAATATAAAAAGTAAGAAAATGAAAAAGGACAAAAATTGAATAAAAATTTCAAAAATGAAATGGAATGACAAAATGAAAAAAATTAGTTTAAAAAATACAAAAAATTGAAAAACATATAAGTTCTAACAATATAAAAAGTTTGAGAATTTAAAAACACAAATAAGAAATGAAAGGAAATTTATGGAAAAAAAAAAAGAATTGGAATAAAAATAGAAAAATAAAATTTTTAAAACGACGAAAAATTAAAATAAGAAAAAAAATTAAAGCAAAAGAAAAAAGATAAATAAAGCATGAAAAAAAAAACAAAAATACAAAAAAAAATTATAAAAGGTAAGAAAATGAAAGAGGACAAAAAATGAATAAAAATTTCAAAAATGAAATGGAATGACAAAATGAAAATAAAATTAGTTTAAAAAATAAAAAAAAATTGAAAAACATATAAGACCTAACAATATAAAAAGTCAGACAAAAATTAAAAAAGAGAAAAGTTAATGCAAAATAAAAAAAAAAGTATGAGAATTTAAAAGCGCAAATAAGAAATGAAAGGAAATTTGAGGAAAAAAAGAGACAAAAGATTTGGAATAAAAAATAGAAAAATAGAAATTTTTAAAACAACAAAAAAAATTAAAACAAGTAAAAATGAAAGCTTATGAAAAAAAAAGCAAAAAGAAGGCAAATTATGAAGGGAAAAAGTTATTAAAAAATTACAAAGTAGAAAAAAAGAAAATAAAAATAAATTAAGAGAAAAAATTAAATAAAATACCAAAAAGGAAAAAATAAAAATAAACAAAGTAAGAAAATAAAAAATTAGCGAATCAAAAAATATAAAAAGACAAAATGAATAAAAATTTCAAATATAAAATGAAAAAAACTATTGGTTCAGAATGTACAAAGAAAAATAAAAAAAATATAACAAACAGAGGAAAAAGATATAAAATATGAAAGATGAAAAATAAAATAAAAGAAAGTGCACAAAAAAAGAAGTTTGAGGTTTTAAAACTATAAAGAAGAAATAAAAAAAGGTGTGAACAAAAAGATTTAAGAAAAAAAAATGAAAATACAAAATATATAAAATAAAATTTGAGAAAAAGAAGAAAAAAATAAAAAATGAAGAGGCAAAAATATGAAATAAAAGAAAAAGAAAAAAATTTATAGAAAATTTTAAAACAAAGAAAAAAGTGAACAAAAAAGAATGATGGCATATAAAAAAAAAGTAAAAAAAAGAAGAAAAATTTGGAAGGAGAAAAAGTTAATGAAAAAATATAAAAATGCAATAGAAAATAACCAAGAATGATAAAAGAAAAAAAGATAAAAAAATTAAAAATTCCAAAACTTTATAAAAATTTATGAAATTATGAATAAAGAAAGAAAATAAAATAAGAAAAAAAATTAAAGCAAAAGAAAAAAGATAGATAAAGCACGAAAAAAGAAAAAAAAACAAAAAATTATAAAAAGTAAGAAAATGAAAAAGGACAAAAATTGAATAAAAATTTCAAAAATGAAATGGAATGACAAAATGAAAAAAAAAATTAGTTTAAAAAATACAAAAAATTAAAAAACATATAAGACCAAACAATCTAAAAAGTCTGACAAAAAATTAAAAAAGAGAAAAGTTAATGCAAAATAAAAAAAAAGTATGAGAATTTAAAAACGCAAATAAGAAATGAAAGGAAATTTGTGGAAAAAAAGAAAAGACAAAAGATTTGGAATAAAAAAGAGAAAAATAAAAATTTTTAAAACAGCGAAAAAATTAAAAAAAGTAAAAATGAAAACATATGAAAAAAAAAAAGCAAAAAGAAGGAAAATTGCAAAGGGAAAAAGTTATTAAGAAATTACAAAGTAGAAAAAAATAAATTAAGAGAAAAAATTAAATAAAATACCAAAAAAGGAAAAATAAAAAATTAGCGAATCAAAAAAATATAAAAAGACAAAATGAATAATCAAATATAAAATGGAAAAAACTTTTAGTTTATAATTTACAAAGAAAAAGAAAAAAAAAATAACAAATAGAGGAAAAAGATATAAAATACGAAAGATGAAAAATAAAATAAAAGAAAGTGCACAAAAAAATAAGTTTGAGGTTTTAAAGTTATAAAGAAGAAAAAAAAAAGGTGTGAACAAAAAGATTTAAGAAAAAAATAAAAAATGAAAATACAAAATATATAAAATAAAATTTGAGAAAAAGAAGAAAAAAAAAAATGAAGAGGCAAAAATATGAAAAAAAAAAAAGAAAAAATTTATAGAAAATTTTAAAACAAAGAAAAATGAACAAAAAAAATGAAAGCACATAAAAAAAGTAAAAAAAAGAAGAAAATTTAAAGAAAAGTTAATGAAAAATTATAAAATGCAATAGAAATAACAAGAATGATAAAAGAAAAAGATAGAAAATAAAAAATTCTAAAACTTTATAAAATTTATGAAATTATAAATAAAGAAAGAAAATAAAAATACTACAAAAAACAAAAATACTACAAAAAAATAAAAAGTAAGAAAATGAAAAAGGACAAAATTGAATAAAAATTTCAAAAATGAAATGGAATGACAAAATGAAAAAAATTAGTTTAAAAAATACAAAAAATTGAAAAACATAAAGTTCTAACAATATAAAAAGTTTGAGAATTTAAAAACACAAATAAGAAATGAAAGGAAATTTATGGAAAAAAAAAAAGAATTGGAATAAAATAGAAAAATAAAATTTTTAAAACGACGAAAAATTAAAATAAGAAAAAAATTAAAGCAAAAGAAAAAGATAAATAAAGCATGAAAAAAAAAAAAAAACAAAAAAATTATAAAAGGTAAGAAAATGAAAGAGGACAAAAATGAATAAAAATTTCAAAAATGAAATGGAATGACAAAATGAAAATAAAATTAGTTTAAAAAATAAAAAAAAATTGAAAAAATATAAGACCTAACAATATAAAAAGTCAGACAAAAATTAAAAAAGAGAAAAGTTAATGCAAAATAAAAAAAAGTATGAGAATTTAAAAGCGCAAATAAGAAATGAAAGGAAATTTGAGGAAAAAAAGAGACAAAAGATTTGGAATAAAAAATAGAAAAATAGAAATTTTTAAAACAACAAAAAAATTAAAAGTAAAAATGAAAGCTTATGAAAAAAAAAGCAAAAAGAAGGCAAATTATGAAGGGAAAAAGTTATTAAAAAATTACAAAGTAGAAAAAAAGAAATAAAAATAAATTAAGAGAAAAAATTAAATAAAATACCAAAAAGGAAAAATAAAAAACAAAGTAAGAAAATAAAAATTAGCGAATCAAAAAATATAAAAAGACAAAATGAATAAAATTTCAAATATAAAATGAAAAAAACTATTGTTCAGAATGTACAAAGAAAAATAAAAAAAATAAACAAACAGAGGAAAAAGATATAAAATATGAAAGATGAAAAATAAAATAAAAGAAAGTGCACAAAAAAGAAGTTTGAGGTTTTAAAACTATAAAGAAGAAATAAAAAAGGTGTGAACAAAAAGATTTAAGAAAAAAAAAATGAAAATACAAAATATATAAAATAAAATTTGAGAAAAAGAAGAAAAAAATAAAAAATGAAGAGGCAAAAATATGAAATAAAAGAAAAAGAAAAAATTTATAGAAAATTTTAAAACAAAGAAAAAAGTGAACAAAAAAGAATGATGGCATATAAAAAAAAGTAAAAAAAAGAAGAAAAATTTGAAAGGAGAAAAAGTTAATGAAAAAATATAAAAATGCAATAGAAAATAACCAAGAATGATAAAAGAAAAAAAGATAAAAAATTAAAAATTCCAAAACTTTATAAAAATTTATGAAATTATGAATAAAGAAAGAAAATAAAATAAGAAAAAAAATTAAAGCAAAAGAAAAAAGATAGATAAAGCACGAAAAAAGAAAAATACAACAAAAAATTATAAAAAGTAAGAAAATGAAAAAGGACAAAAATTGAATAAAAATTTCAAAAATGAAATGGAATGACAAAATGAAAAAAAAATTAGTTTAAAAAATACAAAAAATTAAAAAACATATAAGACCAAACAATCTAAAAAGTCTGACAAAAAATTAAAAAAGAGAAAAGTTAATGCAAAATAAAAAAAAAGTATGAGAATTTAAAAACGCAAATAAGAAATGAAAGGAAATTTGTGGAAAAAAAAGAAAAGACAAAAGATTTGGAATAAAAAAGAGAAAAATAAAAATTTTTAAAACAGCGAAAAAATTAAAAAAAGTAAAAATGAAAACATATGAAAAAAAAAAGCAAAAAGAAGGAAAATTGCAAAGGGAAAAAGTTATTAAGAAATTACAAAGTAGAAAAAAATAAATTAAGAGAAAAAATTAAATAAAATACCAAAAAAGGAAAAAATAAAAAATTAGCGAATCAAAAAAATATAAAAAGACAAAATGAATAATCAAATATAAAATGGAAAAAACTTTTAGTTTATAATTTACAAAGAAAAAGAAAAAAAAATAACAAATAGAGGAAAAAGATATAAAATACGAAAGATGAAAAATAAAATAAAAGAAAGTGCACAAAAAAATAAGTTTGAGGTTTTAAAGTTATAAAGAAGAAAAAAAAAAAGGTGTGAACAAAAAGATTTAAGAAAAAAATACAAAATATATAAAATAAAATTTGAGAAAAAGAAGAAAAAATAAAGAATGAAGAGGCAAAAATATGAAATAAAACAAAAAGAAAAAAATTTATAGAAAATTTTAAAACAAAGAAAAACCTGAACGAAAAAGAATGAAAGCACATAAAAAAAGGTAAAAAAAAGAAGAAAAATTATAAAAATGCAACAGAAAATAACCAAGAATGATAAAAGAAAAAAGATAGAAAAATAAAAATTCCAAAACTTTATAAAATTTATGAAATTATGAATAAAGAAAGAAAATAAAATAAGAAAAAAAATTAAAGCAAAAGAAAAAAGATAGATAAAGCACGAAAAAAGAAAAATACAACAAAAAATTATAAAAAGTAAGAAAATGAAAAAGGACAAAAATTGAATAAAAAATTCAAAAATGAAATGGAATGACAAAATGAAAAAAAAATTAGTTTAAAAAATACAAAAAATTAAAAAACATATAAGACCAAACAATCTAAAAAGTCTGACAAAAAATTAAAAAAGAGAAAAGTTAATGCAAAATAAAAAAAAAAGTATGAGAATTTAAAAACGCAAATAAGAAATGAAAGGAAATTTGTGGAAAAAAAAGAAAAGACAAAAGATTTGGAATAAAAAAGAGAAAAATAAAAATTTTTAAAACAACGAAAAAATTAAAAAAAGTAAAAATGAAAACATATGGAAAAAAAAAGCAAAAAGAAGGAAAATTGCAAAGGGAAAAAGTTAGTAAAAATTTACAAAGTAAAAAAAAATAGGGAATCAAAAAAAAAAAATAAACAAAGTAAGAAAATAAAAAATTAGGGAATCAAAAAATATAAAAAGACAAAATGAATAAAAATTTCAAATATAAAAAGAAAGTGCACAAAAAAAGAAGTTTGAGGTTTTAAAATTACAAAGAAGAAATAAAAAAAGGTGTGAACAAAAAGATTTAAGAAAAAAATAACAAATGAAAATATAAAATATATAAAAAAATATTTGAGAAAAAAATGAGAAAAAGAAGAAAAAAATAAAAAATGAAGAGGCAAAAATATGAAATAAAACAAAAATACAAAAAAAGGACAAAAATTGAATAAAAATTTCAAAAATGAAATGGAATGACAAAATGAAAAAAAATTAGTTTAAAAAATACAAAAAAATTGAAAAACATATAAGTCCTAACAATATAAAAATTCAGACAAAAAATTAAAAAAGAAAAAAGTTAATGCAAAATAAAAAAAAGTATGAGAATTTAAAAATGCAAATAAGAAATGAAAGGAAATTTGTGGAAAAAAAAAGAGAAGCAAGAAAAGACAAAAGATTTGGAATAAAAAATAGAAAAATAAAAATTTTTAAAACAAGGAAAAAATGAAAGCATATGAAAAAAAAGTAAAAAGAAGGAAATTGTGAAGGGAAAAAGTTATTAAAAAATTACAAAGTTGAAAAAAAATAAATTAAGAGAAAAAATAAAATAAAATACCCAGAAAGGAAAAATAAAAATAAACAAAGTAAGAAAATAAAAAATTAGCGAAGCAAAAAAATATAAAATGGAAAAAACTTTTAGTTTAGAATGTAGAAAGAAAAAGAAAAAAAAATATAACAAATAGAGGAAAAAGATATAAAATATGAAAGATGAAAAATGAAATAAAAGAAAGTGCACAAAAAAAGAAGTTTGAGGTTTTAAAATTATAAAAAAGAAATAAAAAAAGATGTGAACAAAAAGATTTAAGAAAAAATAAAAAATGAAAATACAAAATATATAAAATAAAATTTGAGAAAAAAATGAGAACAAGAAGAAAAAAATAAAAAATGAAGAGGCAAAATATGAAAAAAAAATAAAAAGAAAAAAATTTATAGAAAATTTTAAAACAAAGAAAAAAGTGAACAAAAAAAATGAAAGCACATAAAAAAAAAGTAAAAAAAAGAAGAAAAATTTGAAAGGAGAAAAAGTTAATGAAAAATTATAAAAATGCAATAGAAAATAACCAAGAATGATAAAAGAAAAAAAGATAGAAAAATAAAAAATTCTAAAACTTTATAAAAATTTATGAAATTATAAATAAAGAAAGAAAATAAAATACTACAAAAAATTAAAGCAAAAGAAAAAAGATAAATAAAGCACAAAAAAACAAAAATACTACAAAAAATATAAAAAGTAAGAAAATGAAAAAGGACAAAAATTGAATAAAAATTTCAAAAATGAAATGGAATGACAAAATGAAAAAAATTAGTTTAAAAAATACAAAAAATTGAAAAACATATAAGTTCTAACAATATAAAAAGTTTGAGAATTTAAAAACACAAATAAGAAATGAAAGGAAATTTATGGAAAAAAAAAAGAATTGGAATAAAAAATAGAAAAATAAAATTTTTAAAACGACGAAAAATTAAAATAAGAAAAAAAATTAAAGCAAAAGAAAAAAGATAAATAAAGCATGAAAAAAAAAAACAAAATACAAAAAAAAATTATAAAAGGTAAGAAAATGAAAGAGGACAAAAAATGAATAAAAATTTCAAAAATGAAATGGAATGACAAAATGAAAATAAAATTAGTTTAAAAAATAAAAAAAAAATTGAAAAACATATAAGACCTAACAATATAAAAAGTCAGACAAAAAATTAAAAAAGAGAAAAGTTAATGCAAAATAAAAAAAAAAGTATGAGAATTTAAAAGCGCAAATAAGAAATGAAAGGAAATTTGAGGAAAAAAAGAGACAAAAGATTTGGAATAAAAAATAGAAAAATAGAAATTTTTAAAACAACAAAAAAAATTAAAACAAGTAAAAATGAAAGCTTATGAAAAAAAAAGCAAAAAGAAGGCAAATTATGAAGGGAAAGAGTTATTAAAAAATTACAAAGTAGAAAAAAAAGAAAATAAAAATAAATTAAGAGAAAAAATTAAATAAAATACCAAAAAGGAAAAAATAAAAATAAACAAAGTAAGAAAATAAAAAATTAGCGAATCAAAAAATATAAAAAGACAAAATGAATAAAAATTTCAAATATAAAATGAAAAAAACTATTGGTTCAGAATGTACAAAGAAAAATAAAAAAAATATAACAAACAGAGGAAAAAGATATAAAATATGAAAGATGAAAAATAAAATAAAAGAAAGTGCACAAAAAAAGAAGTTTGAGGTTTTAAAACTATAAAGAAGAAATAAAAAAAAGGTGTGAACAAAAAGATTTAAGAAAAAAAATGAAAATACAAAATATATAAAATAAAATTTGAGAAAAAGAAGAAAAAATAAAAAATGAAGAGGCAAAAATATGAAATAAAAGAAAACGAAAAAAATTTATAGAAAATTTTAAAACAAAGAAAAAAGTGAACAAAAAAGAATGATGGCATATAAAAAAAAAGTAAATAAAAGGAAGAAAAATTTGGAAGGAGAAAAAGTTAATGAAAAAAATATAAAAATGCAATAGAAAATAACCAAGAATGATAAAAGAAAAAAAGATAAAAAAATTAAAAATTCCAAAACTTTATAAAAATTTATGAAATTATGAATAAAGAAAGAAAATAAAATAAGAAAAAAAATTAAAGCAAAAGAAAAAAGATAGATAAAGCACGAAAAAAGAAAAAAAAACAAAAAATTATAAAAAGTAAGAAAATGAAAAAGGACAAAAATTGAATAAAAATTTCAAAAATGAAATGGAATGACAAAATGAAAAAAAAAATTAGTTTAAAAAATACAAAAAATTAAAAAACATATAAGACCAAACAATCTAAAACGTCTGACAAAAAATTAAAAAAGAGAAAAGTTAATGCAAAATAAAAAAAAAAGTATGAGAATTTAAAAACGCAAATAAGAAATGAAAGGAAATTTGTGGAAAAAAAAGAAAAGACAAAAGATTTGGAATAAAAAAGAGAAAAATAAAAATTTTTAAAACAGCGAAAAAATTAAAAAAAGTAAAAATGAAAACATATGAAAAAAAAAAGCAAAAAGAAGGAAAATTGCAAAGGGAAAAAGTTATTAAGAAATTACAAAGTAGAAAAAAATAAATTAAGAGAAAAAATTAAATAAAATACCAAAAAAGGAAAAAATAAAAAATTAGCGAATCAAAAAAATATAAAAAGACAAAATGAATAATCAAATATAAAATGGAAAAAACTTTTAGTTTATAATTTACAAAGAAAAAGAAAAAAAAATAACAAATAGAGGAAAAAGATATAAAATACGAAAGATGAAAAATAAAATAAAAGAAAGTGCACAAAAAAATAAGTTTGAGGTTTTAAAGTTATAAAGAAGAAAAAAAAAAGGTGTGAACAAAAAGATTTAAGAAAAAAATAAAAAATGAAAATACAAAATATATAAAATAAAATTTGAGAAAAAGAAGAAAAAAATAAAGAATGAAGAGGCAAAAATATGAAATAAAACAAAAAGAAAAAAATTTATAGAAAATTTTAAAACAAAGAAAAACCTGAACGAAAAAGAATGAAAGCACATAAAAAAAGGTAAAAAAAAGAAGAAAAATTATAAAAATGCAACAGAAAATAACCAAGAATGATAAAAGAAAAAAAGATAGAAAAATAAAAAATTCCAAAACTTTATAAAAATTTATGAAATTATGAATAAAGAAAGAAAATAAAATAAGAAAAAAAATTAAAGCAAAAGAAAAAAGATAGATAAAGCACGAAAAAAGAAAAAAAACAAAAAATTATAAAAAGTAAGAAAATGAAAAAGGACAAAAATTGAATAAAAATTTCAAAAATGAAATGGAATGACAAAATGAAAAAAAAATTAGTTTAAAAAATACAAAAAATTAAAAAACATATAAGACCAAACAATCTAAAAAGTCTGACAAAAAATTAAAAAAGAGAAAAGTTAATGCAAAATAAAAAAAAAAGTATGAGAATTTAAAAACGCAAATAAGAAATGAAAGGAAATTTGTGGAAAAAAAAAGAAAAGACAAAAGATTTGGAATAAAAAAGAGAAAAATAAAAATTTTTAAAACAACGAAAAAATTAAAAAAAGTAAAAATGAAAACATATGGAAAAAAAAAAGCAAAAAGAAGGAAAATTGCAAAGGGAAAAAGTTATTAAGAAATTACAAAGTAGAAAAAAATAAATTAAGAGAAAAAATTAAATAAAATACCAAAAAAGGAAAAAATAAAAAATTAGCGAATCAAAAAAATATAAAAAGACAAAATGAATAATCAAATATAAAATGGAAAAAACTTTTAGTTTATAATTTACAAAGAAAAAGAAAAAAAAATAACAAATAGAGGAAAAAGATATAAAATACGAAAGATGAAAAATAAAATAAAAGAAAGTGCACAAAAAAATAAGTTTGAGGTTTTAAAGTTATAAAGAAGAAGAAAAAAAGGTGTGAACAAAAAGATTTAAGAAAAAAATAAAAAATGAAAATACAAAATATATAAAATAAAATTTGAGAAAAAGAAGAAAAAAATAAAGAATGAAGAGGCAAAAATATGAAATAAAACAAAAAGAAAAAAATTTATAGAAAATTTTAAAACAAAGAAAAACCTGAGCGAAAAAGAATGAAAGCACATAAAAAAAGGTAAAAAAAAGAAGAAAAATTATAAAAATGCAACAGAAAATAACCAAGAATGATAAAAGAAAAAAAGATAGAAAAATAAAAAATTCCAAAACTTTATAAAAATTTATGAAATTATAAATAAAGAAAGAAAATAAAATACGAAAAAAAATTAAAGCAAAAGAAAAAAGATAAATAAAGCACAAAAAAACAAAAATACTACAAAAAATATAAAAAGTAAGAAAATGAAAAAGGACAAAAATTGAATAAAAATTTCAAAAATGAAATGGAATGACAAAATGAAAAAAATTAGTTTAAAAAATACAAAAAATTGAAAAACATATAAGTTCTAACAATATAAAAGTTTGAGAATTTAAAAACACAAATAAGAAATGAAAGGAAATTTATGGAAAAAAAAAAGAATTGGAATAAAAAATAGAAAAATAAAATTTTTAAAACGACGAAAAATTAAAATAAGAAAAAAAATTATAGCAAAAGAAAAAGATAAATAAAGCATGAAAAAAAAAAACAAAAATACAACAAAAAATTATAAAAGGTAAGAAAATGAAAGAGGACAAAAAATGAATAAAAATTTCAAAAATGAAATGGAATGACAAAATGAAAATAAAAATTAGTTAAAAAATAAAAAAAAATTGAAAAACATATAAGACCTAACCAATATAAAAAGTCAGACAAAAAAATTAAAAAAGAGAAAAGTTAATGCAAAATAAAAAAAAAAGTATGAGAATTTAAAGCGCAAATAAGAAATGAAAGGAAATTTGAGGAAAAAAAGAAGACAAAAGATTTGGAATAAAAAATAGAAAAATAGAAATTTTTAAAACAACAAAAAAAATTAAAACAAGTAAAAATGAAAGCTTATGAAAAAAAAAAGCAAAAAGAAGGCAAATTATGAAGGGAAAAAGTTATTAAAAATTACAAAGTAGAAAAAAAGAAAAAAAAAATAAATTAAGAGAAAAATTAAATAAAATACCAAAAAAGGAAAAAATAAAAATAAACAAAGTAAGAAAATAAAAAATTAGCGAATCAAAAAATATAAAAAGACAAAATGAATAAAAATTTCAAATATAAAATGAAAAAAACTATTGGTTCAGAATGTACAAAGAAAAATAAAAAAAATATAACAAACAGAGGAAAAAGATATAAAATATGAAAGATGAAAAATAAATAAAAGAAAGTGCACAAAAAAAGAAGTTTGAGGTTTTAAAACTATAAAGAAGAAATAAAAAAAGGTGTGAACAAAAAGATTTAAGAAAAAAAATGAAAATACAAAATATATAAAATAAAATTTGAGAAAAAGAAGAAAAAAATAAAAAATGAAGAGGCAAAAATATGAAATAAAAGAAAAAGAAAAAAATTTATAGAAAATTTTAAAACAAAGAAAAAAGTGAACAAAAAAGAATGATGGCATATAAAAAAAAGTAAAAAAAAAGAAGAAAAATTTGGAAGGAGAAAAAGTTAATGAAAAAAATATAAAAATGCAATAGAAAATAACCAAGAATGATAAAAGAAAAAAGATAAAAAAATTAAAAATTCCAAAACTTTATAAAAATTTATGAAATTATGAATAAAGAAAGAAAATAAAATAAGACAAAAAATTAAAGCAAAAGAAAAAAGATAGATAAAGCACGAAAAAAGAAAAAAAAACAAAAAATTATAAAAAGTAAAAAATGAAAAAGGACAAAAATTGAATAAAAATTTCAAAAATGAAATGGAATGACAAAATGAAAAAAAAATTAGTTTAAAAAATACAAAAAATTAAAAAACATATAAGACCAAACAATCTAAAAAGTCTGACAAAAAATTAAAAAAGAGAAAAGTTAATGCAAAATAAAAAAAAAGTATGAGAATTTAAAAACGCAAATAAGAAATGAAAGGAAATTTGTGGAAAAAAAAGAAAAGACAAAAGATTTGGAATAAAAAAGAGAAAAATAAAAATTTTTAAAACAGCGAAAAAATTAAAAAAAGTAAAAATGAAAACATATGAAAAAAAAAAAGCAAAAAGAAGGAAAATTGCAAAGGGAAAAAGTTATTAAGAAATTACAAAGTAGAAAAAAATAAATTAAGAGAAAAAATTAAATAAAATACCAAAAAAGGAAAAAATAAAAAATTAGCGAATCAAAAAAATATAAAAAGACAAAATGAATAATCAAATATAAAATGGAAAAAACTTTTAGTTTATAATTTACAAAGAAAAAGAAAAAAAAATAACAAATAGAGGAAAAAGATATAAAATATGAAAGATGAAAAATAAAATAAAAGAAAGTGCACAAAAAAAGAAGTTTGAGGTTTTAAAACTATAAAGAAGAAATAAAAAAAGGTGTGAACAAAAAGATTTAAGAAAAAAAATGAAAATACAAAATATATAAAATAAAATTTGAGAAAAAGAAGAAAAAATAAAAATGAAGAGGCAAAAATATGAAATAAAAGAAAAGAAAAAATTTATAGAAAATTTTAAAACAAAGAAAAACTGAACGAAAAAGAATGAAAGCACATAAAAAAAAGTAAAAAAAAGAAGAAAAATTATAAAAATGCAATAGAAAAATAAAAAATTCCAAAACTTTATAAAAATTTATGAAATTATGAATAAAGAAAGAAAATAAAATAAGAAAAAAAATTAAAGCAAAAGAAAAAAGATAGATAAAGCACGAAAAAAGAAAAAAAAAAAAAAAACAAAAAATTATAAAAAGTAAGAAAATGAAAAAGGACAAAAATTGAATAAAAATTTCAAAAATGAAATGGAATGACAAAATGAAAAAAAAATTAGTTTAAAAAATACAAAAAATTAAAAAACATATAAGACCAAACAATCTAAAAAGTCTGACAAAAAATTAAAAAAGAGAAAAGTTAATGCAAAATAAAAAAAAAGTATGAGAATTTAAAAACGCAAATAAGAAATGAAAGGAAATTTGTGGAAAAAAAAGAAAAGACAAAAGATTTGGAATAAAAAAGAGAAAAATAAAAATTTTTAAAACAGCGAAAAAATTAAAAAAAGTAAAAATGAAAACATATGGAAAAAAAAAAGCAAAAAGAAGGAAAATTGCAAAGGGAAAAAGTTATTAAGAAATTACAAAGTAGAAAAAAATAAATTAAGAGAAAAAATTAAATAAAATACCAAAAAAGGAAAAAATAAAAAATTAGCGAATCAAAAAAATATAAAAAGACAAAATGAATAATCAAATATAAAATGGAAAAAACTTTTAGTTTATAATTTACAAAGAAAAAGAAAAAAAAAAACAAATAGAGGAAAAAGATATAAAATATGAAAGATGAAAAATAAAATAAAAGAAAGTGCACAAAAAAATAAGTTTGAGGTTTTAAAGTTATAAAGAAGAAAAAAAAAGGTGTGAACAAAAAGATTTAAGAAAAAAATAAAAAATGAAAATACAAAATATATAAAATAAAATTTGAGAAAAAGAAGAAAAAAATAAAGAATGAAGAGGCAAAAATATGAAATAAAACAAAAAGAAAAAAATTTATAGAAAATTTTAAAACAAAGAAAAACCTGAACGAAAAAGAATGAAAGCACATAAAAAAAGTAAAAAAAAGAAGAAAAATTATAAAAATGCAACAGAAAATAACCAAGAATGATAAAAGAAAAAAAGATAGAAAAATAAAAAATTCCAAAACTTTATAAAAATTTATGAAATTATGAATAAAGAAAGAAAATAAAATAAGAAAAAAATTAAAGCAAAAGAAAAAAGATAGATAAAGCACGAAAAAAGAAAAAAAAACAAAAAATTATAAAAAGTAAGAAAATGAAAAAGGACAAAAATTGAATAAAAATTTCAAAAATGAAATGGAATGACAAAATGAAAAAAAAATTAGTTTAAAAAATACAAAAAATTAAAAAACATATTAGACCAAACAATCTAAAAAGTCTGACAAAAAATTAAAAAAGAGAAAAGTTAATGCAAAATAAAAAAAAAAGTATGAGAATTTAAAAACGCAAATAAGAAATGAAAGGAAATTTGTGGAAAAAAAAAGAAAAGACAAAAGATTTGGAATAAAAAAGAGAAAAATAAAAATTTTTAAAACAACGAAAAAATTAAAAAAAGTAAAAATGAAAACATATGGAAAAAAAAAAGCAAAAAGAAGGAAAATTGCAAAGGGAAAAAATTATTAAAAATTTACAAAGTAAAAAAAATTAGGGAATCAAAAATATAAAAGGAAAAAATAAAAATAAACAAAGTAAGAAAATAAAAAATTAGGGAATCAAAAAATATAAAAAGACAAAATGAATAAAAATTTCAAATATAAAAAGAAAGTGCACAAAAAAAGAAGTTTGAGGTTTTAAAATTACAAAGAAGAAATAAAAAAAGGTGTGAACAAAAAGATTTAAGAAAAAAAAAACAAATGAAAATATAAAATATATAAAAAAAATATTTGAGAAAAAAATGAGAAAAAGAAGAAAAAAATAAAAAATGAAGAGGCAAAAATATGAAATAAAACAAAAAGGAAAAAAAATACAAAAAAAGGACAAAAATTGAATAAAAATTTCAAAAATGAAATGGAATGACAAAATGAAAAAAAAATTAGTTTAAAAAATACAAAAAAATTGAAAAACATATAAGTCCTAACAATATAAAAATTCAGACAAAAAATTAAAAAAGAAAAAAGTATGAGAATTTAAAAATGCAAATAAGAAATGAAAGGAAATTTGTGGAAAAAAAAAGAGAAGCAAGAAAAGACAAAAGATTTGGAATAAAAAATAGAAAAATAAAAATTTTTAAAACAACGAAAAAATGAAAGCATATGAAAAAAAAGTAAAAAGAAGGAAATTGTGAAGGGAAAAAGTTATTAAAAAATTACAAAGTTGAAAAAAAATAAATTAAGAGAAAAAATTAAATAAAATACCCAGAAAGGAAAAATAAAAATAAACAAAGTAAGAAAATAAAAAATTAGCGAAGCAAAAAAATATAAAATGGAAAAAACTTTTAGTTTAGAATGTAGAAAGAAAAACAAAAAAAAAAACAAATAGAGGAAAAAGATATAAAATATGAAAGATGAAAAATAAAATAAAAGAAAGTGCACAAAAAAAGAAGTTTGAGGTTTTAAAATTATAAAGAAGAAATAAAAAAATGTGTGAACAAAAAGATTTAAGAAAAAAATAAAAAATGAAAATGCAAAATATATAAAATAAAATTTGAGAAAAAGAAGAAAAAAATAAAAAATGAAGAGGCAAAAATATGAAAAAAAATTAAAAAGAAAAAAATTTATAGAAAATTTTAAAACAAAGAAAAAAGTGAACAAAAAAAAAAGTAAAAAAAAGAAGAAAAATTTGAAAGGAGAAAAAGTTAATGAAAAATTATAAAAATGCAATAGAAAATAACCAAGAATGATAAAAGAAAAAAAGATAGAAAAATAAAAAATTCTAAAACTTTATAAAAATTTATGAAATTATAAATAAAGAAAGAAAATAAAATACGAAAAAAAATTAAAGCAAAAGAAAAAAGATAAATAAAGCACAAAAAAACAAAAATACTACAAAAATATAAAAAGTAAGAAAATGAAAAAGGACAAAAATTGAATAAAAATTTCAAAAATGAAATGGAATGACAAAATGAAAAAAATTAGTTTAAAAAATACAAAAAATTGAAAAACATATAAGTTCTAACAATATAAAAAGTTTGAGAATTTAAAAACACAAATAAGAAATGAAAGGAAATTTATGGAAAAAAAAAGAATTGGAATAAAAAATAGAAAAATAAAATTTTTAAAACGACGAAAAATTAAAATAAGAAAAAAAATTAAAGCAAAAGAAAAAAGATAAATAAAGCATGAAAAAAAAAACAAAAATACAACAAAAAATTATAAAAGGTAAGAAAATGAAAGAGGACAAAAAATGAATAAAAATTTCAAAAATGAAATGGAATGACAAAATGAAAATAAAATTAGTTTAAAAAATAAAAAAAAATTGAAAAACATATAAGACCTAACAATATAAAAAGTCAGACAAAAAATTAAAAAAGAGAAAAGTTAATGCAAAATAAAAAAAAAGTATGAGAATTTAAAAGCGCAAATAAGAAATGAAAGGAAATTTGAGGAAAAAAAGAGACAAAAGATTTGGAATAAAAAATAGAAAAATAGAAATTTTTAAAACAACAAAAAAAATTAAAACAAGTAAAAATGAAAGCTTATGAAAAAAAAAGCAAAAAGAAGGCAAATTATGAAGGGAAAAAGTTATTAAAAAATTACAAAGTAGAAAAAAAAGAAAATAAAAAATAAATTAAGAGAAAAAATAAAAATAAACAAAGTAAGAAAATAAAAAATTAGCGAATCAAAAAATATAAAAAGACAAAATGAATAAAAATTTCAAATATAAAATGAAAAAAACTATTGGTTCAGAATGTACAAAGAAAAATAAAAAAAATATAACAAACAGAGGAAAAAGATATAAAATATGAAAGATGAAAAATAAATAAAAAGAAAGTGCACAAGAAAAGAAGTTTGAGGTTTTAAAACTATAAAGAAGAAATAAAAAAAGGTGTGAACAAAAAGATTTAAGAAAAAAAAATGAAAATACAAAATATATAAAATAAAATTTGAGAAAAAGAAGAAAAAAATAAAAAATGAAGAGGCAAAAATATGAAATAAAAGAAAAAGAAAAAAATTTATAGAAAATTTTAAAACAAAGAAAAAAGTGAACAAAAAAGAATGATGGCATATAAAAAAAAGTAAAAAAAAGAAGAAAAATTTGGAAGGAGAAAAAGTTAATGAAAAAAATATAAAAATGCAATAGAAAATAACCAAGAATGATAAAAGAAAAAAAGATAAAAAAATTAAAAATTCCAAAACTTTATAAAAATTTATGAAATTATGAATAAAGAAAGAAAATAAAATAAGACAAAAAATTAAAGCAAAAGAAAAAAGATAGATAAAGCACGAAAAAAGAAAAAAAAACAAAAAATTATAAAAAGTAAAAAAATGAAAAAGGACAAAAATTGAATAAAAATTTCAAAAATGAAATGGAATGACAAAATGAAAAAAAATTAGTTTAAAAAATACAAAAAATTAAAAAACATATAAGACCAAACAATCTAAAAAGTCTGACAAAAAATTAAAAAAGAGAAAAGTTAATGCAAAATAAAAAAAAAGTATGAGAATTTAAAAACGCAAATAAGAAATGAAAGGAAATTTGTGGAAAAAAGAGAAAAGACAAAAGATTTGGAATAAAAAAGAGAAAAATAAAAATTTTTAAAACAGCGAAAAAATTAAAAAAGTAAAAATGAAAACATATGAAAAAAAAAAGCAAAAAGAAGGAAAATTGCAAAGGGAAAAAGTTATTAAGAAATTACAAAGTAGAAAAAAATAAATTAAGAGAAAAATTAAATAAAATACCAAAAAAGGAAAAAATAAAAAATTAGCGAATCAAAAAAATATAAAAAGACAAAATGAATAATCAAATATAAAATGGAAAAAACTTTTAGTTTATAATTTACAAAGAAAAAGAAAAAAAAAATAACAAATAGAGGAAAAAGATATAAAATATGAAAGATGAAAAATAAAATAAAAGAAAGTGCACAAAAAAAGAAGTTTGAGGTTTTAAAGTTATAAAGAAGAAAAAAAAAGGTGTGAACAAAAAGATTTAAGAAAAAAATAAAAAATGAAAATACAAAATATATAAAATAAAATTTGAGAAAAAGAAGAAAAAAATAAAGAATGAAGAGGCAAAAATATGAAATAAAACAAAAAGAAAAAAATTTATAGAAAATTTTAAAACAAAGAAAAAAGTGAACAAAAAAAAATGAAAGCACATAAAAAAAAAGTGAAAAAAAGAAGAAAAATTATAAAAATGCAATAGAAAATAACCAAGAATGATAAAAGAAAAAAAGATAGAAAATAAAAAATTCCAAAACTTTATAAAAATTTATGAAATTATGAATAAAGAAAGAAAATAAAATAAGAAAAAAATTAAAGCAAAAGAAAAAAGATAGATAAAGCACGAAAAAAGAAAAAAACAAAAACAAAAAATTATAAAAAGTAAGAAAATGAAAAAGGACAAAAATTGAATAAAAATTTCAAAAATGAAATGGAATGACAAAATGAAAAAAAAATTAGTTTAAAAAATACAAAAAATTAAAAAACATATAAGACCAAACAATCTAAAAAGTCT
This sequence comes from Durio zibethinus, assembly GCF_002303985.1. The sequence goes on from NW_019168046.1 coordinate 25,973, forward strand.
GACAAAAAATTAAAAAAGAGAAAAGTTAATGCAAAATAAAAAAAAAGTATGAGAATTTAAAAACGCAAATAAGAAATGAAAGGAAATTTGTGGAAAAAAAAGAAAAGACAAAAGATTTGGAATAAAAAAGAGAAAAATAAAAATTTTTAAAACAACGAAAAAATTAAAAAAAGTAAAAATGAAAACATATGGAAAAAAAAAAGCAAAAAGAAGGAAAATTGCAAAGGGAAAAAGTTATTAAAAATTACAAAGTAAAAAAAATTAGGGAATCAAAAAATATAAAAGGAAAAAATAAAAATAAACAAAGTAAGAAAATAAAAAATTAGGAATCAAAAAATATAAAAAGACAAAATGAATAAAAATTTCAAATATAAAAAGAAAGTGCACAAAAAAAGAAGTTTGAGGTTTTAAAATTACAAAGAAGAAATAAAAAAAGGTGTGAACAAAAAGATTTAAGAAAAAAATAACAAATGAAAATAAAAATATATAAAAAAAATATTTGAGAAAAAAATGGAAAAAGAAGAAAAAAATAAAAAATGAAGAGGCAAAAATATGAAATAAAACAAAAAGAAAAAAATACAAAAAAAGGACAAAAATTGAATAAAAATTTCAAAAATGAAATGGAATGACAAAATGAAAAAAAATAGTTTAAAAAGAAAAAAAAAATTGAAAAACATTAAGTCCTAACAATATAAAAATTCAGACAAAAAAATTGAAAAAGAAAAAGTTAATGCAAAATAAAAAAAAGTATGAGAATTTAAAAATGCAAATAAGAAATGAAAGGAAATTGTGGAAAAAAAAAAGAGAAGCAAGAAAAGACAAAAGATTTGGAATAAAAAATAGAAAAATAAAAATTTTTTAAAACAACGAAAAAATGAAAGCATATGAAAAAAAAGAAAGAAGGAAATTGTGAAGGAAAAAGTTATTAAAAAATTACAAAGTTGAAAAAAAAATAAATTAAGAGAAAAAATTAAATAAGAATACCCAGAAAGAAAAATAAAAAAATAAACAAAGTAAAGAAAAAAAAAAATTAGCGAAGCAAAAAAATATAAAAAGACAAATGAATAAAAAATTTCAAATATAAAATGGAAAAAACTTTTAGTTTAGAATGTAGAAAGAAAAAACAAAAAAAAAAAAAAACAAATAGAGGAAAAAAGATATAAAATATGAAAGATGAAAAAATAAGAATAAAAGAAAAGTGCACAAAAAAAGAAGTTTGAGTTTAAAATTATAAAGAAGAAATAAAAAAAGGTGTGAACAAAAAGATTTAAGAAAAAAATAAAAAATGAAAATGCAAAATATATAAAATAAAATTTGAGAAAAAGAAGAAAAAAATAAAAAATGAAGAGGCAAAAATATGAAAAAAAAATAAAAAGAAAAAAATTTATAGAAAATTTTAAAACAAAGAAAAAAGTGAACAAAAAAAAATGAAAGCACATAAAAAAAAAAGTAAAAAAAGAAGAAAAATTTGAAAGGAGAAAAAGTTAATGAAAAATTATAAAAATGCAATAGAAAATAACCAAGAATGATAAAAGAAAAAAAGATAGAAAAATAAAAAATTCTAAAACTTTATAAAAATTTATGAAATTATAAATAAAGAAAGAAAATAAAATACGAAAAAAAATTAAAGCAAAAGAAAAAAGATAAATAAAGCACAAAAAAACAAAAATACTACAAAAAATATAAAAAGTAAGAAAATGAAAAAGGACAAAAATTGAATAAAAATTTCAAAAATGAAATGGAATGACAAAATGAAAAAAATTAGTTTAAAAAATACAAAAAATTGAAAAACATATAAGTTCTAACAATATAAAAAGTTTGAGAATTTAAAAACACAAATAAGAAATGAAAGGAAATTTATGGAAAAAAAAAGAATTGGAATAAAAAATAGAAAAATAAAATTTTTAAAACGACGAAAAATTAAAATAAGAAAAAAAATTAAAGCAAAAGAAAAAAGATAAATAAAGCATGAAAAAAAAAACAAAAATACAACAAAAAATTATAAAAGGTAAGAAAATGAAAGAGGACAAAAAATGAATAAAAATTTCAAAATGAAATGGAATGACAAAATGAAAATAAAATTAGTTTAAAAAATAAAAAAAAATTGAAAAACATATAAGACCTAACAATATAAAAAGTCAGACAAAAAATTAAAAAGAGAAAAGTTAATGCAAAATAAAAAAAAGTATGAGAATTTAAAAGCGCAAATAAGAAATGAAAGGAAATTTGAGGAAAAAAAGAGACAAAAGATTTGGAATAAAAAATAGAAAAATAGAAATTTTTAAAACAACAAAAAAAATTAAAACAAGTAAAAATGAAAGCTTATGAAAAAAAAAAGCAAAAAGAAGGCAAATTATGAAGGGAAAAAGTTATTAAAAAATTACAAAGTAGAAAAAAAAGAAAATAAAAAATAAATTAAGAGAAAAAATTAAATAAAATACCAAAAAAGGAAAAAATAAAAATAAACAAAGTAAGAAAATAAAAAATTAGCGAATCAAAAAATATAAAAAGACAAAATGAATAAAAATTTCAAATATAAAATGAAAAAAACTATTGGTTCAGAATGTACAAAGAAAAATAAAAAAAATATAACAAACAGAGGAAAAAGATATAAAATATGAAAGATGAAAAATAAAATAAAAGAAAGTGCACAAAAAAAGAAGTTTGAGGTTTTAAAACTATAAAGAAGAAATAAAAAAAGGTGTGAACAAAAAGATTTAAGAAAAAAAAATGAAAATACAAAATATATAAAATAAAATTTGAGAAAAGAGAAAAAAATAAAAAATGAAGAGGCAAAATATGAAATAAAAAAAAGAAAAAATTTATAGAAAATTTTAAAACAAGAAAAAAGTGAACAAAAAAGAATGATGGCATATAAAAAAAAGTAAAAAAGAAGAAGAAAAATTTGGAAGGAGAAAAAGTTTAATGAAAATATAAAAATGCAATAGAAAATAACAAGAATGATAAAAGAAAAAAAAGATAAAAAAAATAAAAATTCCAAAACTTTATAAAAATTTATGAAATTATGAAATAAAGAAAGAAAATAAAATAAGAAAAAAATTAAAGCAAAAGAAAAAAGATAGATTAAAGCACGAAAAAAGAAAACAAAAAACAAAAAATTATAAAAAGTAAGAAAATGAAAAAGGACAAAATTGAATAAAAATTTCAAAAATGAAATGGAATGACAAAATGAAAAAAAAAATTAGTTTAAAAAATTACAAAAATTAAAAAACATATAAGACCAAACAATCTAAAAAGTCTGACAAAAAATTAAAAAAGAGAAAAGTTAATGCAAAATAAAAAAAAAAGTATGAGAATTTAAAAACGCAAATAAGAAATGAAAGGAAATTTGTGGAAAAAAAAGAAAAAATAAAAATTTTTAAAACAGCGAAAAAATTAAAAAAAAGCAAAAAGAAGGAAAATTGCAAAGGGAAAAAGTTATTAAGAAATTACAAAGTAGAAAAAAAAAATTAAGAGAAAAAATTAAATAAAATACCAAAAAAGGAAAAATAAAAAATTAGCGAATCAAAAAAATATAAAAAGACAAAATGAATAATCAAATATAAAATGGAAAAAACTTTTAGTTTATAATTTACAAAGAAAAGAAAAAAAAAATAACAAATAGAGGAAAAAGATATAAAATATGAAAGATGAAAAATAAAATAAAAGAAAGTGCACAAAAAAATAAGTTTGAGGTTTTAAAGTTATAAAGAAGAAAAAAAAAGGTGTGAACAAAAAGATTTAAGAAAAAAATAAAAAATGAAAATACAAAATATATAAAATAAAATTTGAGAAAAAGAAGAAAAAAATAAAGAATGAAGAGGCAAAAATATGAAATAAAACAAAAAGAAAAAAATTTATAGAAAATTTTAAAACAAAGAAAAACCTGAACGAAAAAGAATGAAAGCACATAAAAAAACTGAAAAAAAGAAGAAAAATTATAAAAATGCAATAGAAAATAACCAAGAATGATAAAAGAAAAAAAGATAGAAAAATAAAAAATTCCAAAACTTTATAAAAATTTATGAAATTATGAATAAAGAAAGAAAATAAAATAAGAAAAAAAATTAAAGCAAAAGAAAAAAGATAGATAAAGCACGAAAAAAGAAAAAAAACAAAAATACAACAAAAAATTATAAAAAGTAAGAAAATGAAAAAGGACAAAAATTGAATAAAAATTTCAAAAATGAAATGGAATGACAAAATGAAAAAAAAATTAGTTTAAAAAATACAAAAAATTAAAAAACATATAAGACCAAACAATCTAAAAAGTCTGACAAAAAATTAAAAAAGAGAAAAGTTAATGCAAAATAAAAAAAAAAAGTATGAGAATTTAAAAACGCAAATAAGAAATGAAAGGAAATTTGTGGAAAAAAAAAGAAAAGACAAAAGATTTGGAATAAAAAAGAGAAAAATAAAAATTTTTAAAACAACGAAAAAATTAAAAAAAGTAAAAATGAAAACATATGGAAAAAAAAAAAGCAAAAAGAAGGAAAATTGCAAAGGGAAAAAATTATTAAAAATTTACAAAGTAAAAAAAAATTAGGGAATCAAAAAATATAAAAGGAAAAAAATAAAAATAAACAAAGTAAGAAAATAAAAAATTAGGGAATCAAAAAATATAAAAAGACAAAATGAATAAAAATTTCAAATATAAAAAGAAAGTGCACAAAAAAAGAAGTTTGAGGTTTTAAAATTACAAAGAAGAAATAAAAAAAGGTGTGAACAAAAAGATTTAAGAAAAAAATAACAAATGAAAATATAAAAATATAAAAAAAATATTTGAAAAAAAATGGAAAAAGAAGAAAAAAATAAAAAATGAAGAGGCAAAAATATGAAATAAAACAAAAAGAAAAAAAATACAAAAAAAGGACAAAAATTGAATAAAAATTTCAAAAATGAAATGGAATGACAAAATGAAAAAAAATTAGTTTAAAAAATAAAAAAATTGAAAAACATATAAGTCCTAACAATATAAAAATTCAGACAAAAAATTAAAAAGAAAAAAGTTAATGCAAAAAAAAAAAGTATGAGAATTTAAAAATGCAAATAAGAAATGAAAGGAAATTTGTGGAAAAAAAAAGAGAAGCAAGAAAAGACAAAAGATTTGGAATAAAAAATAGAAAAATAAAAATTTTTAAAACAACGAAAAAATGAAAGCATATGAAAAAAAAGTAAAAAGAAGGAAATTGTGAAGGGAAAAAGTTATTAAAAAATTACAAAGTTGAAAAAAAATAAATTAAGAAAAAATTAAATAAAATACCCAGAAAGGAAAAATAAAAATAAACAAAGTAAGAAAATAAAAAATTAGCGAAGCAAAAAAATATAAAAAGACAAATGAATAAAAATTTCAAATATAAAATGGAAAAAACTTTTAGTTTAGAATGTAGAAAGAAAAACAAAAAAAAAAAACAAATAGAGGAAAAAGATATAAAATATGAAAGATGAAAAATAAAATAAAAGAAAGTGCACAAAAAAAGAAGTTTGAGGTTTTAAAATTATAAAGAAGAAATAAAAAAAGGTGTGAACAAAAAGATTTAAGAAAAAATAAAAAATGAAAATGCAAAATATATAAAATAAAATTTGAAAAAGAAGAAAAAAATAAAAAATGAAGAGGCAAAAATATGAAAAAAAAAATAAAAAGAAAAAAATTTATAGAAAATTTTAAAACAAAGAAAAAGTGAACAAAAAAAAATGAAAGCACATAAAAAAAAAGTAAAAAAAGAAGAAAAATTTGAAAGGAGAAAAAGTTAATGAAAAATTATAAAAATGCAATAGAAAATAACCAAGAATGATAAAAGAAAAAAAGATAGAAAAATAAAAAATTCTAAAACTTTATAAAAATTTATGAAATTATAAATAAAGAAAGAAAATAAAATACGAAAAAAAATTAAAGCAAAAGAAAAAAGATAAATAAAGCACAAAAAACAAAAATACAACAAAAAATATAAAAAGTAAGAAAATGAAAAAGGACAAAAATTGAATAAAAATTTCAAAAATGAAATGGAATGACAAAATGAAAAAAATTAGTTTAAAAAATACAAAAAATTGAAAAACATATAAGTTCTAACAATATAAAAAGTTTGAGAATTTAAAAACACAAATAAGAAATGAAAGGAAATTTATGGAAAAAAAAAAAGAATTGGAATAAAAAATAGAAAAATAAAATTTTTAAAACGACGAAAAATTAAAATAAGAAAAAAATTAAAGCAAAAGAAAAAAGATAAATAAAGCATGAAAAAAAAAACAAAAATACAAAAAAATTATAAAAGGTAAGAAAATGAAAGAGGACAAAAAATGAATAAAAATTTCAAAAATGAAATGGAATGACAAAATGAAAATAAAATTAGTTTAAAAAAAAAAAAAATTGAAAAACATATAAGACCTAACAATATAAAAAGTCAGACAAAAAATTAAAAAAGAGAAAAGTTAATGCAAAATAAAAAAAAGTATGAGAATTTAAAAGCGCAAATAAGAAATGAAAGGAAATTTGAGGAAAAAAAGAGACAAAAGATTTGGAATAAAAAATAGAAAAATAGAAATTTTAAAACAACAAAAAAATTAAAACAAGTAAAAATGAAAGCTTATGAAAAAAAAAAGCAAAAAGAAGGAAAATTGTGAAGGGAAAAAGTTATTAAAAAATTACAAAGTAGAAAAAAAGAAAATAAAAAATAAATTAAGAGAAAAAATTAAATAAAATACCAAAAAAGGAAAAAATAAAAATAAACAAAGTAAGAAAATAAAAAATTAGCGAATCAAAAAATATAAAAAGACAAAATGAATAAAAATTTCAAATATAAAATGAAAAAACTTTTGGTTTAGAATGTACAAAGAAAAAAAAAAAATATAACAAACAGAGGAAAAAGATATAAAATATGAAAGATGAAAAATAAAATAAAAGAAAGTGCACAAAAAAAGAAGTTTGAGGTTTTAAAACTATAAAGAAGAAATAAAAAAAGGTGTGAACAAAAAGATTTAAAAAAAAAATGAAAATACAAAATATATAAAATAAAATTTGAGAAAAAGAAGAAAAAATAAAAAATGAAGAGGCAAAAATATGAAATAAAAGAAAAAGAAAAAAATTTATAGAAAATTTTAAAACAAAGAAAAAAGTGAACAAAAAAGAATGATGGCATATAAAAAAAAGTAAAAAAAAGAAGAAAAATTTGGAAGGAGAAAAAGTTAATGAAAAAAATATAAAAATGCAATAGAAAATAACCAAGAATGATAAAAGAAAAAAAGATAAAAAAATTAAAAATTCCAAAACTTTATAAAAATTTATGAAATTATGAATAAAGAAAGAAAATAAAATAAGAAAAAAAATTAAAGCAAAAGAAAAAAGATAGATAAAGCACGAAAAAAAAAAAAAAAACAAAAAATTAAAAAGTAAGAAAATGAAAAGGACAAAATTGAATAAAAATTTCAAAAATGAAATGGAATGACAAAATGAAAAAAAATTAGTTTAAAAATACAAAAAATTAAAAAACATATAAGACCAAACAATCTAAAAAGTCTGACAAAAAATTAAAAAAGAGAAAAGTTAATGCAAAATAAAAAAAAAAAAGTATGAGAATTTAAAAACGCAAATAAGAAATGAAAGGAAATTTGTGGAAAAAAGAGAAAAGACAAAAGATTTGGAATAAAAAAGAGAAAAATAAAAATTTTTAAAACAGCGAAAAAATTAAAAAAAAGCAAAAAGAAGGAAAATTGCAAAGGGAAAAAGTTATTAAGAAATTACAAAGTAGAAAAAAATAAATTAAGAGAAAAAATTAAATAAAATACCAAAAAAGGAAAAAATAAAAAATTAGCGAATCAAAAAAATATAAAAAGACAAAATGAATAATCAAATATAAAATGGAAAAAACTTTTAGTTTATAATTTACAAAGAAAAAGAAAAAAAATAACAAATAGAGGAAAAAGATATAAAATAAAGATGAAAAATAAAATAAAAGAAAGTGCACAAAAAAATAAGTTTGAGGTTTTAAAGTTATAAAGAAGAAAAAAAAAAGGTGTGAACAAAAAGATTTAAGAAAAAAATAAAAAATGAAAATACAAAATATATAAAATAAAATTTGAGAAAAAGAAGAAAAAAATAAAGAATGAAGAGGCAAAAATATGAAATAAAACAAAAAGAAAAAAATTTATAGAAAATTTTAAAACAAAGAAAAACCTGAACGAAAAAGAATGAAAGCACATAAAAAAAAGTAAAAAAAAGAAGAAAAATTATAAAAATGCAACAGAAAATAACCAAGAATGATAAAAGAAAAAAAGATAGAAAAAAAAAAATTCCAAAACTTTATAAAAATTTATGAAATTATGAATAAAGAAAGAAAATAAAATAAGAAAAAAAATTAAAGCAAAAGAAAAAAGATAGATAAAGCACGAAAAAAGAAAAAAAACAAAAATACAAAAAATTATAAAAAGTAAGAAAATGAAAAAGGACAAAAATTGAATAAAAATTTCAAAAATGAAATGGAATGACAAAATGAAAAAAAAATTAGTTTAAAAAATACAAAAAATTAAAAAACATATAAGACCAAACAATCTAAAAAGTCTGAAAAAAATTAAAAAAGAGAAAAGTTAATGCAAAATAAAAAAAAAAGTATGAGAATTTAAAAACGCAAATAAGAAATGAAAGGAAATTTGTGGAAAAAAAAAGAAAAGACAAAAGATTTGGAATAAAAAAGAGAAAAATAAAAATTTTTAAAACAACGAAAAAATTAAAAAAAGTAAAAATGAAAACATATGGAAAAAAAAAAGCAAAAAGAAGGAAAATTGCAAAGGGAAAAATTATTAAAAATTTACAAAGAAAAAAAAATTAGGGAATCAAAAAATATAAAAGGAAAAAATAAAAATAAACAAAGTAAGAAAATAAAAATTAGGGAATCAAAAAATATAAAAAGACAAAATGAATAAAAATTTCAAATATAAAAAGAAAGTGCACAAAAAAGAAGTTTGAGGTTTTAAAATTACAAAGAAGAAATAAAAAAAGGTGTGAACAAAAAGATTTAAGAAAAAAATAACAAATGAAAATATAAAATATATAAAAAAAAATATTTGAGAAAAAAAATGGAAAAAGAAGAAAAAATAAAAAATGAAGAGGCAAAAATATGAAATAAAACAAAAAGAAAAAAATACAAAAAAAGGACAAAAATTGAATAAAAATTTCAAAAATGAAATGGAATGACAAAATGAAAAAAAATTAGTTTAAAAAATAAAAAAAAATTGAAAAACATATAAGTCCTAACAATATAAAAATTCAGACAAAAAATTAAAAAGAAAAAGTTAATGCAAAATAAAAAAAGTATGAGAATTTAAAAATGCAAATAAGAAATGAAAGGAAATTTGTGGAAAAAAAAGAGAAGCAAGAAAAGACAAAAGATTTGGAATAAAAAATAGAAAAATAAAAATTTTTAAAACAACGAAAAAATGAAAGCATATGAAAAAAAAGTAAAAAGAAGGAAAATTGTGAAGGGAAAAAGTTATTAAAAAATTACAAAGTGGAAAAAAAAAATTAAGAGAAAAAATTAAATAAAATACCCAGAAAGGAAAAATAAAAATAAACAAAGTAAGAAAATAAAAAATTAGCGAATCAAAAAATATAAAAAGACAAATGAATAAAAATTTCAAATATAAAATGGAAAAAACTTTTAGTTTAGAATGTAGAAAGAAAAACAAAAAAAAAAAAAACAAATAGAGGAAAAAGATATAAAATATGAAAGATGAAAAATAAAATAAAAGAAAGTGCACAAAAAAAGAAGTTTGAGGTTTTAAAATTATAAAGAAGAAATAAAAAAAGGTGTGAACAAAAAGATTTAAGAAAAAAATAAAAAATGAAAATGCAAAATATATAAAATAAAATTTGAGAAAAAGAAGAAAAAATAAAAAATGAAGAGGCAAAAATATGAAAAAAAAATAAAAAGAAAAAAATTTATAGAAAATTTTAAAACAAAGAAAAAAGTGAACAAAAAAAAATGAAAGCACATAAAAAAAAAGTAAAAAAAGAAGAAAAATTTGAAGGGAAAAAGTTAATGAAAAATTATAAAAATGCAATAGAAAATAAACCAAGAATGATAAAAGAAAAAAGATAGAAAAATAAAAAATTCCTAAAAACTTTATAAAAATTTATGAAATTATAAATAAAGAAAGAAAATAAAATACGAAAAAAAATTAAAGCAAAAGAAAAAAGATAAATAAAGCACAAAAAACAAAATATACAAAAAATATAAAAGTTAAGAAAATGAAAAAGGACAAAAATTGATAAAAATTTCAAAAATGAAATGGAATGACAAAATGAAAAAAAATTAGTTTAAAAAATACAAAAATGAAAACATATAAGTTCTAACAATATAAAAAGTTTGAGAATTAAAAACACAAATAAGAAATGAAAGGAAAATTTATGAAAAAAAAAGAATTGGAATAAAAATAGAAAAATAAAATTTTTAAAACGACAAAAATTAAAATTAAGAAAAAAATTAAGCAAAAGAAAAAGATAATAAAGCATCGAAAAAAAAACAAAAATACAACAAAAATTATAAAGGTAGAAATGAAAAGAGGGACAAAAAATGAATTAAAAATTCAAAATGAAATGGGAATGACAAAATGAAATAAAATTAGTTTAAAAAATAAAAAAAAATTGAAAAACAGTATAAGACCTAACAATATAAAAAGTCAGACAAAAATTAAAAAGAGAAAAGTTAATGCAAATAAAAAAAAAGTAATGAGAATTAAAAGCGCAAATAAGAAATGAAAGGAAATTTGAGGAAAAAAAGAGACAAAAGATTTGGAATAAAAAATAGAAAAATAGAAATTTTTAAAACAACAAAAAAATTAAAACAAGTAAAAATGAAAGCTTATGAAAAAAAAAGCAAAAAGAAGGCAAATTATGAAGGGAAAAAGTTATTAAAAAATTACAAAGTAGAAAAAAAGAAAATAAAAATAAATTAAGAGAAAAAATTAAATAAAATACCAAAAAGGAAAAAATAAAAATAAACAAAGTAAGAAAATAAAAAATTAGCGAATCAAAAAATATAAAAAGACAAATGAATAAAAATTTCAAATATAAAATGAAAAAAACTATTGGTTCAGAATGTACAAAGAAAATAAAAAAAATATAACAAGAGGAAAAATATAAAATATGAAAGATGAAAAATAAAAAAAGAAAGTGCACAAAAAAGAAGTTTGAGGTTTTAAAACTATAAGAAGAAATAAAAAAGGTTGTGAACAAAAAAATTTAGAAAAAAAAATGAAAATACAAAATATATAAAATAAAATTTGAGAAAAAGAAGAAAAAAATAA
>NW_019168047.1:0-37135 GCF_002303985.1 Durio zibethinus
AATCTCACAAAGCTTCCCTATCCCTACGCTACATGCAGGTAAAACTAGACTACCCCATCCATATTTTAAAATTAATCTCTCTCTCTATATATATAAGATTATTGTTTGTGAAACATAATTACTCTGCTTGACAATTTCGTAATTTACTTTCAAAAATGTGTCAAATTAACTAACCTATAGTACATGACAATTTCAAATTTACTAGTACTACTACTACTGTACCATATTCGTTCTGCTCTATGTAAAAAAAAAAAAAAAGCCTCTTAGTGTACCCTGAGAGAGAGAGAGAATGGTGGCCAGCGAATCCTGGAACTTTCGAGCATTTAATGAGAGCATGTGTCAAATCATCCAAGTCGAGCTTTCTTTCTGTTAGCCTGCCACATAAAATTTAAAGAGTGAGAGACAACAGTGGGATTTTTTACCTTTCCTTTACACTTTTTGTTTATGGCACCCAAACTACTCCTCTCAATCGTTCAGTCTGTTAACGCCCCAAACAACCCCCCCCCCCCAAAAAAAAAAAAAATCATTCAAACTGTTAGAAAGTAAGAAAAACACACAAAAAAAAAAGTTAAATGGTTATTCTATTCTAGAACATAAAGTTATATGTGGGGTCAATGGGTGATCCTTGTTCATGGGAGTGTTGAATTTCAAAATTTTACCTTCGGTTTTTCATTTCTCTAATCCCAAATTTCAGAACCGTCAGCTTTTATATGACATTTTGGATTAATATCAATGTCTCTCATGGCACTTCAACCAAAAGTAAAATTAATTTTATTCTATTTCCCATCACTCTATTTATCTAACCCGAATACCTAGAGTATTGACTTTTCTGTAACTAAATATGGGCAGTGATGCAATCGAGGACTGGAATGACTCTCCCAGTTCTGTGTTGCCCATCATCCAAAACTCCTCAACGCTGGCTTTCGTATTTGGATATACAGGTACATCATATGTACAAACATTTTCTTTCCAAGCAAGGTAAACGGAATTCAGTCAAGTTTGGGTGTGATCTAATGTAATTTGTGGTCGCAGTGGTGATACTGATGGGAGGTGCCAGTCACATCAACGGGTAGCAGCATAAATCAAAGATGGGGTTAAAAATTAAGGAAGGAATGGAGGTCGGCATGTGTTCCACAAGAGCCAAAGTCGCTGGATGGGTAGAGGTGTACGAAGGAGGCCTGACGTTTGCCACGGTGCGCGGTGCGGGTCATCAAGTCCCGATCTTCGCACCTGATCAGTCCTTCTCTACTTGGCCCATTTCCCTGACTGCCAACATCTTGCCATCTTCAACGTTTCTAGCTACCCGGCTGCTGCCTAGCTTAGACTATATAGCAGTAGGGCAGTAGCTAGCCATTTGTGTTGCTGCTTGCCATTATGTTCAGCATAGTTTGGATGGTTTCTATCATAATTTTTCTTAATTTCTAAAAGAATTTCTATAGTAGATATCTTTATATTTGCCTTACAAAAATAATCAAGATCAAGTAAGCCAAGAAAATCATTAAATGACTTTTTTTTCTTTTCTTTATGATTAATTAAGTTAAATATGTAATTTAGAAATAATTGATAATAAATAAAAAAATTAATTTGAATATAAAATTAAAAAAGTTTAAGATTTAATAAATATAAAATAATATCATTTTAACATACTCCCATTTACAGATAATAAATTAAAAAAAATATAGGCAGTAATTTTAACAAGCCTCCATCAATAAAATGTAATTTTCAGAAGAGATATAAAATAAGACATTAACAAATAAACCAGAACTTTAATACCGAATTAATTAAGCATCCATCTTATAATAATACATGGCATTGAGCTATCGTTTTCTTTAATCTGATCCAGGGTGGGCAGATTTTGTCTTCCACAACAGGTTAGATAGAAGACAGTAACAAAGTGCAATGTCAATATTTTAGCAAGCTGCGTAAAGTAATTGAGGGAATTTAGTAAGTAGTGGGTGCAGCAATTTTTAACATTGAGAAATGCGTAACCTTATCAATAATGAGAATACTTCCCCAAAAGCCATACTTTTATGACAAAATTGGATGTATATATTGTCATGTCTGAATCCTGATACGGCAAAACTCTTTCTTATTAAAATCGCAAAGCAAATGAGGTTATATAAATATTGGAAAACCTCATCACTTAAGAAAGATACCATAGACAGTGATATTATCTATTGCAATTGTCGAGCTTTCTTAGTTGTCGGATTGAGCTGACTTTTGTCTCTTTTTATGATTTTTATGCATTTGTTATAACTCTTGCTTAGACAGGTGAAGCTTTTCCTTGGGTAATAATGTCGTAATGTTCCATAAAAAATCAGATGGTAAAATTTGTTGTCGAGCTTTATTGGCTATCGGATTGAGCTAATCTTTGTCTCTTTTTATGATTTTTATGCATTTATTATTACTTGCATAGACAGGTGAAGCTTTTCCTTTGATAATGTCATAAATGTTCATAAAAAATCTATATGGTAAATTTTGTTGGATAAACTTTAATCGTTCCATCATATATATATATATTCACCCATCTTGAGGTAGCATTAAAAATTCCTCATTTTCTTTGACCATTACTTGATCTTGCAACTATACACATCTCTTTAGAGAAATTAAAAAAAAATCTTTATTTTTTATTTAAAATTATCAAAATTTATACCTTAATATAAAAGATGTTCCCGTTTGGTATTGAATAGACAGATAAGCAATGTAAAAAAAAAAAAAAAAATTAAGGGATAATTTTGAAAAAAATTCTCCAGAAGGTTCCAGTTTGGTCAAGCTTCTGGAAGCTTCTCTAAAAGCTACCGGACGATTCCCACATAAAAACTTATCGGCCACCCACCAAAACCCATTCAATTACCCTCAACCCTGAGCCCCCTGCACCTCAGCCCATTCCCCTCACCATTGAAAATCCTTAGCCCCTCAACTACCCTAAACAACCTTTTCTTTCACCATCATACCTGAAACCAGGCCACCCTAAAACAAACCAAAGTTGTCAAAGAGGAAGCTGTAAAAAACAGTTCAAAAAAATCACCTATAAAAAGTAGGAAAAACCATATCCCCAATGTGGAGAAACAGTGCCATAAACAGCCAATAGGAAAAAAAAAAAAAACAAAAAGTGTGAAAGGGTGTTAGTTTTGAGGATTTTTGGGTGATTTGGAGATATTTTGTAAGAAAAGGAAAGTGAGGCCATTTTTGGATCGCAAGCAATGGCACAACCCACGTGAATTTTTGGGGTGATCGGGAACAGTGAAAATGAAGAGTGAGAAGAAAGTAGCAATATACTAAAATTTTAAAAGAATCATATTAAGAAAAGAGGATATTTTAAGGCTTAAAAGTTTAGGTTTTAATTTCAAATCTAGGCTTTTAGGGATTTTTTTGAAAAAAGGGAGTTAAAAACTGTATTAAGGGGTTGAAACGAGTCGAGGGTGAAAATTTGGGGGGAAAATGGTGCCAGTTGATAGCGGCAAGCTTGCCAGAATCTGGGTCCGGTGAAAGCTTTTATTTTTTTTTAAAGAGAAAAAAGTTTTTTTTTTTAAAGAAAAAGTAGGAGAAATGAAAAAAACAAATTGGGTTTTATAAAGTGTTAAAAAAAAAAACCCGACCTAAATGCCTCTTCCTCCACAAGATTTTTTCTTTTTTTACTATTGATGATATTAATAGGTTTTCAGATCATGTGACATTGCATGGAGATAAGAAATGACATGTGTCATGTATTTGTCAGAAAAATAAATAAAAGAAAGGAGTAAAAAGTTCGTGATCTTGGATTTCTTTGTGAAGAAACCTTTGGATTATCGTTCAACAAAACTTCTATAAAACACTCGGTAAATATTTTCAATGGATGAATCTTTCATGTATTTTTATGCAAATGGATGCATGCTTTCTGGAGTAATTTAATTATCTATGATTCTGTGTGACTTTACTGTAGGTGGATTGATCCTCTTAAAGCCTGATTGTGGTTGACCACTCCAGTTTGCAACAATAACATCTTTCTTGAGTAAATTATACAACGACTATCTTACTCTTTTTCGTAAATCTGGTTGGAATTGTACCAATGATGTTTTTTTTTTTGAAATATTACAGACCTTTTCCACTTCTCATGCAAGTCGATGTTGGCCACTGGAGTTCAAAGAGATTCATTGGCAGAAAACAAAAAGAAACTAATCACTCTGCTCTTTTTTTGTGCAGAACATTGTTGTTTTTAGATATGTTTGTTGTTTCATCAATTGTTTCTGTTTCTCATGCATTGTTAAGATTGCTGGTTTTAGTTGTCATTGGGTTTTATGGATATCAATTTTGTGTTTGATTTTTTTTTTTTTTGGTTATGCATGATGTGTTTTTTTTTGTTAAGCTATTTTTTTTTATATGGGTTAGTAAGTGTCAGTTGTGAATTAATGGAAACTATTAATTTTATGTTTAATTTTTTTTTCATGTATGTTGTTTTATGGGTTTTGAACTGGTATTATTGTGATGGTGGCCAATGTTGTGTTTGCTAGAGTAATCTAAAGGCATAGTAAGATAAATTGTGATATTTGTTAGGGGGCCCTTAACTTTAATTAAATATGGTTGAGAAGTTTGAACTCACATTAATTGAGATAAGTTAATTTCTCACATGTAAATGATTGTATTTTATTGAAATTGACATCTATTAATATTTTGTTGTATTCACATACTCATGGTATTAATTATTTTTAGTCATTTGCTTATTTGGTAATTAAATATTTTTTATTTAATTAATTGCTATATGATATTGGATGGAAACGTTTAATGTGCAATTGGATACAAAATTGGTTATTTGCTTTTATAAGAAATGATTTTAATAGAATAATGGAGTTTTTATTGGCTTTTACATTATTTACTAATCTTATTTGCTTTTCTTCTTAAGATTTGTGTGGATTTTGTGATTTATAATACTTGAATGAATAGCATATATGTTTTGCTAAAACCTATTTACAGTTTACATGTTTAAATCCCTAATGATTTGCTAAGGTGAAGACGGGATGTTAAGTAGGGTTTTGTAATCCAATTGATGTTATGTAGTTGCTTTTTGTTTGTTTTAAAGCTAATCTGGGTTATTATGCCACCTTAATTGGAGGCCCAATTATGGATAAAATCGAGGAGGAAAAGGATTGAGGGCTTAACCATTGAATGGTTCAAAGTTCAATGGTTTACTGGCAGACCCATAAAAAAAATTCAGGTAGCTTTTGCAATTGATGGAGTCCTATTCCTGACTACACTTTCCATTGTCAAAGCACTTTTTCTAGTATTATCACTTTATCATTTCCTACTTTTGTATGGTTAAGATTCTATATAATACTGTTGTCATAATATATAGATCAATAGATCTACTGTTAAATATATATTTTAAGAGTCATCATCAATTTTATTTTATTTAGATGTAATTGGTCATCTAACTGAATCTGTTTTATTTTAAAGAGAAATCTCAAACTTGATTCGAGTATTTTTAAAAGGTAGATTCTAGTATATAAAACTAAATTTTAAGTTCAGGAGTGTGGTTATATATGAAGAAAGTTATAGCACATTCTCAACACCCATCTAAAAGATAGTACTAGTTTGATTTTAAATTATCCAATCCATAAAGTCTATTGTAATTTCACCAAATAATTTAATTATTGAAAATTGATCTTAAGATTACTCTAATAGTTTAGTAGTAATTTAAGATAATTTTTTTACTTCAGGAGTGTTCATGGAGACTAGTGTTCCACTTTAAAGAAGCTCCATTGTCATATTCATTTAATATTTTTTGTTGTTAAAAAATTTTTAGTTATGAAAACAATTTATTCTTAGAAATATCTTTCAATATGTTGGTAAAATTTTTTGTCAAAAATTATCCTCCAATATGTTTGTAGGATTTGAATTTTTTTTTGTGAAAATAATTTATTTCCAGAAATATCTTTCAATATGTTGGTAAGATTTTTTGTTCAGAATTATCCTCCAATATATTGACAGGATTTGAAAATTTATTTTGTCAAGAAAATTCATTAAGTCCTCTAATAGTTTGATAAGACTTAATTCAATATTTAAATCCTTCAATAATTTGGTAAGATTAAAAATCATTTTTTAAAAACCATTTTTTAAATTTAAGATAAAAGAAAAAATTAAAATAAACTAAAATTATCATGCAATATTATGCAATAATATAGTATATCAATTACAAATTATCATGCAATTAATTAATAATCATGCAATATCATGCAATAATATAGTATATCAATTATAAATTATCATGCAATTAATTAATAATCATAAAAAAATAATAATATTATTAAAAATAAATAAATAAACAATGCATCATAAATAATATTACCAAATTTTCTTTTTTTTTCTTCATTCCTTAATCTAATAATAATAATAATAATAATAATAATAATAATAATAATAATAATAATAATAATAATGAAAGACATAAAAAATCAAAAAATGAAAATATATAAAAAGAAAAAAAATAAAAAAATCACAAACAAAAATAAGAAAAAGAAAAAAAGAAAACCTGCCAATTAGGCTAGTCACCAATCAGGTCAAGGCGCGGATCCACATGGGTCAAATGGGTTAGCTCGTTTTTTCCAAACTGGTGTTGTTTTGGTGCTATTATAAAAGTAAAAAAATTATCAATTTCTTCAGATGGCTTTGGTTCTCTCTCCCTCTAACTTAGTTTTTCGTTAACTTTTTTCTGTAAGTTCATTAAAAAATCATCCAAATGCAAAATCCGGCTAAGAAACCCAAGTTTTGGTGCCAAGATATCCAACCGACATCGAAAAAATTGAACTTTTCTAGAAATAGCTCAAAATCCCAAATTCAGCCTACTGTCCAATCTTTCAGCCACCGTGAATGTTATAATGATTTTGAGACTATTAGATGTTTAATTTTAAAATCGAAAAAAAAAAAAGAAAAGTTACCACCAATCTTTTTGTCAGGTGCGATTAGTCACCTAAAATGTTTATCTTTTTAATAAAATGATAAAAAATGGATTTAAAGCTTATCAAAAAGATAATTTTTTATGTACGAAAATAGAATTGGGTTTAAGAATAAGTTACGTGTGAGGAAAGATTAGCACCCCTATAGCGTCTTTAAAAATTGGTACCTATTAATCATATCTTATCTTCGAGGTTTAATAAAATGGTTTTGACTTAAACTTTAATAATAATTCTCTTCATTTTTTGAAAAAAAAAAAGAAAATTAATGTTACTAGTCCTATATTTAAGAGTATTGCAAAAAAAATTTTAAGTTAAAGAATTATCTTTGAATCCTCCAATATATACACAGAGTTTAAAAATAGTTCTTTTCACCTAAGATTTATTATAACATTTTTTGAAAATAAAAATAACACTTTTTTAGAATATAATTGTTGGTGACTTTCCAACATCTAGGTAGAGTACCAATAATTATTCCCTTCAAAATGCTATTTTTGTCTTATTTTATAATTTCACATTTTTAAACTACATTTAAAAAAAATAAACATTTTTATGCAAAAAAATTGATGATGGTACAATTAGCTAGCAAACGATAATTAAAAGTGTAAACATGTGAAACAAGTACAAACAATAATGAATAGATGCATGTATGCCAATGGATGTTATGCAAGATGATGAAATGCAATTTTGACATTGAGTTCTTAAATACAATAAGACCAACCGGGCTCCCTAGCCTCTAGGTAGAGTTTGAGTGCAATTATTTAAATTTAAGATTCTACTATTATTTTTTTCTTTTATTTAATCTCATTATTATTGTTGGTTAAGGACTTGTATGAAAAACTTAATGAAATAAAATTTTCTAAATACCCTATCTTTTAGGTAGTATTCGAGAAGAAATTACTTCACGTAAGATTTTCAAATGTATCTGTAAGACTTTAGGGATATTTTGGATATTGGTTTAGGTCAAGGTTTTAGGGTTTGAATGATTTTCGGGTGATGATTTTAGGTTACTAGTCAAATTTAGGGTTTGGGTTAAGTTTAGGGCCTTGGTGGATTTTTAAGACATAAGGTCTTGTTTTAAGGTTTCAAAGTTTTAGGATTTTGGGTTTTATGGTCTTGAGATTTATGGTTTAGCGTTTTGAGAGTCTTAAAGGTTTTGAGGGTTTTGGGGGTTTTAAGGATTTTGAAGTTTTAAGATTTTAAGGTTTCAAGGATTTTAAGGGTTTTAGGGATTTTGAGGGTTTAAGGTTTTGAGAGTTTTGAGATTTTAGGTTTTTAGGGTTTCAAGAGTTTTGAGGGTTTTACGATTTTAAGCATTTTAGTGTTTAAGATTTTAAAGATTTTAAGGTTCGGAGTTACAGGGATTTTAAGGTTTGGAGGTTTTTTTTTCTCGACAAAAATGAGAATCCTTGATAACTCAAACTTCATCAATTATCCTCAACATTTAGGCACACTTTCAAAGCAAGTTTGATTTTCGTAATTTCCCTTTTCCTTTGACAATTTTATATCGATGCAATACAAAGCAAATAAATTATACACATGAAAGCTAAACTAAAACAAAATAAAATAAAACAACCAATTTAATCAATTTTTTATTATTTTATTCCTTTTTTTTTTACCATTTTTCTCTAAAAATTAAAAATGGAATAAATTTCACTTGTTATTTAATTTACTTACAAAAATTTTTGCCCTATATTTTGGATCCTAATTTAATTTAACTTAAGTAAAATTTTTTATATATTTTTTATTCCCCAATAATTATTTTTTAAAGAAAATTTTTTTAAATAATAAAATTACTACCTTTTACCTTTTGTTTGATATCCATTTTTAATTTATTAAATTATCCATCAATTAGCTTTCAAAAATATACCTAGATGTATTTTACACTAAATCCAATCATTATTTTTTATAATTTCTAGGACAATATTAATAAACATGGACAAGCATAAACATATTGAAATATAATAAAATAAATAGAAAAAATAAATAAATAAATAATTAATTAATTAATTAGAGAAAGAAACATTCCTAATTGAGGTTTCAGTAACAAAGTCTAAAAACCATACTCAACTAAGCCCAACAAACCAATTTGCTAGGCTAAAAACTTGAGCCCTATAAAAAAAGAGTCAAGTGTGAATTAGGCATGGATTTCGTTTATAGTTGCAAGGATGGTTGTGTTTTGAACTGGGTTAAACCCGATCCACCTTTTTTTTTTTTTTTTTTACAAACTATAAATATAAAAAAAATTTAAAAAAAATTCATTTCATTATCCATTAAAAAATCATTTTCTTCTTAAAAAAAAAAAATAGAGCCCTTACAAATGCCCAGTTTTTGGCAGTACGCTACCACTATCACTGTCATTCCATCACCTGTGCCACTGTCAATTGGTGGTTTTTCGCCCCCCAAATTCGAATCACAACTTCCTCTTTTTGCCCTTTTAACAAATTTAGCCTTCATTTTTCACAAAAACATCGTAAAAAACCTCAAATCTGAGCTAAAAGCCAAAAATTTCAAGCCATTCAAAATCACAACCCCACTGTCAAACCTTCTAGTTTTTGTATATATTGTTCATTTTCTTCTACCCTTGCTTATCACCATCATCGTTCACCTCTTTTCTTTCATTTTTTTATATTTTTTTATGAAATTGATTTTTTTATGACATAGTGCCGTTCCTTCAATCATCGATTTAACCAAAGCTTGGGCCACTGCTCGCGTTGCACCTTTTTTCCTTTTTCTCTTTTTTTTTTTTGCTAAATGGGTTCTTTTTTTATTTTTTTATAACCCAAATCTGACCTTTATTATTTTTTCTTTTATTTTTTAAAGTCAATCTTGGCACTAGGTTTCTCACTAGATTATGGAGGACTATAATTTTTTTTTTGGTTTTTTTGGTTTCTGATTTGGGTTTTTTTTTTTTTGGTGTTGGATGGTTGTCTGGGTTTTTTTGCTTGTAAGGTTGGTAGTGGGAGTTTCAGGTAGGTTGAAGGGTCGTGAGTGTTTAACGGGTGGTGCTTGTGTGCTTGGCACTAAGTTGTTAGTGTAGTTTGGGATGTGGTTGAGGTGCTTGGCTAGGTGGTGCTGTTGTTGCCAATTTAGGCTCTTAGAGGGACTGGGTATCAAGTACGTAGTGGGGATTGATTTTTTTTTTTTTTTGCTTGGGTTGATTCTGGAGGTGTCTTCTTTCTTTTTTAGTTAAATTGTTGGAGGTGGTTTTGTAGCAAAGTCAAGATGGGGGTATTAGGTTATTTTTCCTTTGTCCATCATTGAATTTTATTAAAAAGGCGATTGAGGTTTTTGGTTGGTTATGGCAACAATGGCTGTTGTGTTTCTTAATTGATGGGTTTAAATCATTCTTTGCAATAGTGCTGGAAGTAAAATTGGAAAGGTAAAACAGATTAAGTTAGAAATGGGGTTGACAATTTGGGGGGACGAAAAAGAATTTAGGGAGAAAAGAAAGTGATAGGAGGCTGTTGTCCTGGCACCAACCCTCTAATCCCATTTTTTAATTAATTTTTTAGTTTTTTTTTTAATTATTATTTGAATTAATTAAGACAATCAGATTAATCATGAAAATGAATAATTTGGGATTAAAGATCAAATTTTAGCTTTATGGGCCTTCAATGCCCCAATGACCTAAATTAGGCTTCAAGAAAATCGAACTCATAACTGGACTTTAGGCCTTTTAATTAGGCCCTCCAATTTGAATTCAACATTAAGTTGATAACTGAATTAGACCTAAGCTTACATAAAAATAATCTCAAATCAACTAACCCAAATGGGTTAAATCAAATTAAACGTAAAAGTCAAGCAAACTCAAATTGACTAGGACAGAATTAGGTGTCTATAGTGAGAATTGTCATAAAAATCAAACATTTAATCGAAAATTTTAATAGAACCTAGAAATTCAAACATTCAAACTAAAACCAAAAAATGTTCAAAACAATCAAAAAATTCAAATCGAAAACTCTAACAATTCCATGATTAAACAACCAACCCAAAACCAAAAAAAAAAAAAAAAAAAAAACTCAAAACAAATCAAATAAAAAAAAACCAAAATTTAAAAGACACCCAAAATCAAGCCCAGAAACAAATTCTAGCTAGAAACTGATTTCAATAATACCAAAAACACAAATCCAAAACCAATACTAAAAAAAACTCAAAATCTTTTTTAACACTCAAATTGATTGTTGTGATTCCCCTTCCCTTACGCGTGCTTGTTCTTGGTTTATATAGGGATTTAATCCCTTTCAATTTGAAAAATTCAATTGGTTAATTTCATTGATTTTTGGGATTTGATTTTTGAAATTTTGATTTTTTGTATCTTTATTTTTTCATGAAGATTAAGATTCTCAAAATCATTTCATCATAAAATCCATTAATCTACAAATTTGATGTTAATGATTTCTTAAATTTCAAACATGTTTTTCCTTTATTTATTTTTTCTAATTTTCCCATTTTTTATGAGATTTTTGACTTTTTTTTTTTTTTAACTTTTGACCCAATTAGATTAAAAACAAAATAATATCAAAATTAAAAACTTAGGCTTTTATCTTATTAGGCCTAAAGTTTCCCAATCGAGCCCATTTTATAGTTGAAGGCTGTTTTCGATTTTGAAAAAAATTTTGGACAAAATGGGGTATCCACAGTTACTTCTTATTGCACAATTTCTATAAAATAAAAATTATTCAAAGATATAGATACCCATTACATATGGGCCCAAATTAATCAATTTTTTTTTTTAAATAATCCTCTAAATAAAGGCATGCGACTTTTGAAAAAAGAAAACTTTCAAATAACTCTTTTAAAAAGAGGTTCAACAATTTTAAATTAAGAAATGTCTTCCTCTATATAGAGGTTAAACAACTTTAAAATTTTTAAATAGGAAATGTTAAAAGACATCCATTTTGCTTGAGTTCAAAATTTTTAGCTTGAAATCTAAATATTCACAATTTGAAAATTCAAATGTTCACAAAATTACAAAGATACGCTAGGTTCCATAACAAAAATTAAAAAATTCCAAGACTCCAAGTTTCACAAAAAATTTGCAAAATTTTCAAAATTCACAAAAAGTTAAGATTCACAAAAGTTTGCAACAATTCCAAGTTTCGCAAGGATTTCAAAAGTTCATAAATAATTCAAGATTATCGGAGGTTCTAGATTCACAAAGATTTCAAGTTTTGTAGAGGTTCTGGATTCGTAAAGGTTCCAAGTTTCACAGGGATTCCAAATTCACAAAGGTTTCATGTTTTGCAAAGATTTCAGATTCGCAAGGTGTCAACTTTTGCAGAGGTTTCAAATTCACAAGGTTCCAAGTTTCACAAAGATTTTCAGATCTGCAAGAATTCAAATTCGTAAGAATTTTAGTTTTGCAAGAATGAAAGATTTGCAAAAATTTTATATTCGTAAAAATTAGAACTTTGTCATTGCCAAAATTCCTAGATTCAATGATTCGTAGTCAATAGATTTTTATTAGTGGTTCACATCAAAGGTTTCGAGGCTTACATTTAAAATTCATAGATTCTTATTCGAAAAAATTTTAAAGATTTACATCAAAAGGTTCTCTTTTAAAAACTTTATGGCTTCACATCTAAAATTTTAAATTTTAGAGATTCTTATTCGAAAAATTTTAGTGATTATGCTCGGAGGTCTTATAAATCGTGATTATTTTGAAAAAGCTCATTTAAATAAAGGCTCTATAACTTTAAAATTTTGGAATGTTTTTCTTGTCAAGAAAAGTCTCATCATAAAAGATCTTCCTCATTCAAGGATTTAAAAGTTAAAAATTTTTTCCAATCAAAGTTAAATTTTGTATGCAATAAATGTCAATGCAAATGTTTTCTTCATGTTGTAAATGTAATAATCTAGAATCTCACTAAATAATGCAAATGCATGTCTTAATCAACAATGCAAAAGCCATATCATGATTCAAATATTCATTACATGATACAAATATATGCCCCAACCATGATGCAAATGCAATTATCAAAACAACGATTCAAATGTACTTATTCAAACAACAATGTGAACACAATGTATGTAATGTAGATATCACTAAATTAATACCATGAAATTTCAATTATGGTAATAAGATTATCAAGACTCTACCATCTCATATATTCCTTCTTAACTCCTCATCATTAATGATCTCAAAACAAATTTTGTAAACTGATTCATGTTACTTTTCTCATTTGTCCCAACTTATAAGTTATATTAACCAATCCATCATTGTGTTTATCATTGGATCACCTTATTTGCCCCTTTTAAATCATTTTCTCAAGCTTATTTCATTTCTTTCATTTTGGATTTCTTTCAAAAGAATAGAAAACTTTTTTTATGGACATTGTCTTTCACTTATTTATCACCATTCTAATTCACAAAAAATATGATATATTTTCTCAATTCATTTAGGGGATACACATTTAGTAAAGAACAAGAAAATTTGGTATTAAAAAAAACAAATAAAAAATAAATAAAAACAAAATATTGTGGCTATTTAAATGAGGCATTAATTTATAAAATCTGACTATTCAAATAATTTTGAATTCTAACTCAGAATTCTTTCTCAAGAACACATTCCATTGATATTGTCAATCCATATTCTTGATATTATTAAATGAAATTGTTTTTTCGAATCTTTATTTTTACTTAAACTGGCCTTTCGAGTTTTTAATTTAAGTTTTCTTTTTTTTTATTTTTTTGTTTTTTCATTTTTTTGCACATCTTTTTCTCATCATTTCTTTTTTTCACTTCATCTATCTGTAACACTTTAATAAAAAACTTAAACAATTAAATGGTAAATCTATCTTAGTTCAATTCATAATTCTTCAATTCGAGTATTTATATTCGATCAAAATGGACTTTGAAGAAACATAACGTAAGCTAAGCTAAAGGCTTATGAAAGAAATGGATAAAACAAGTCCAAACTATGTTTGTAGGATAATCAAACTAAAGATCATTTTGTTTCATATAGAGCACCTTAACATCATTAAGGATCTTCACTTTTCAAGTTTTTCAAACTTTGCTCCTAAATATAGAGGGTGATCCTTAGTTAGGATTACTTCAAAAAAAATTTTAACAGGCTCAAATGAGGTAGCAAAGGATAATTTTACTTTTTTTATGAATGGTACAAGAAAAATGATCAGTTTTCATCTCAAATATGAATATTTTCAATGAAAAACATTCATTAACTAAGAAACAAATATCACATTTTGCATCAACTCATCTTTTATATCAAATATGAATACTCTCAACAAAAAAACATTCATTAACTAAGAAACAAAGATCACATTCTGCATCAACTTCATCTTTCAGTGAATGAATTTCTTTACCATATTTATCTTCTTTTATTCAACAATCACAATGAATCAACAATCTTAATTTATCAACATGAATGTCCTTTTCAAAATCAAATCCTGAATTGTTGTCATGATTATTTGAACACTCATTATTTGGAATTTAAGAATGGATATAAAAAAAGATGTAAGAAGACACAAACATAAAATTATTATTCACACAAAAAAAAAAGTCCTAAAAATGCATCATATATGCCACTTTCATTAAAATGATAAAAAATAAAATGAAATCCTATTACAATAAAAGAAGTTTATTATTTTTAAAAAAAATCCTAAAATGACAAACAGTTTCAATCAGCCTTTTCGTATCCTTTCCAAAATTATTTCTCTGAGTGATCAAGTTAAGGGCCTTTATGGATTCAGCTCTTCTGATTTATTGAAGATCATTAAGTCTGCTTGAATCAAATTTTACACCTTATGCTTGAAAGCAGGGCAAGTTTCTATAGATGATCAACATTCCTATTATGGTAATCATATATGGCATTAACATTATACCATTTGGAATAAAAAACTTTGGTGGTTCCAAAAGAACTGGTGATACCAGGTCATTCTTTATCAATTTTGGGAAAAACTTAGTATAGGTTATGTGAATAGAATCAATACGAGCTCTCTCTTAGTTGCCTTGAATTTTTTCAAATCACTCGCTTGATTGTTAGGCTTTGAAACTAGTGTAGTGACAAGATTAGACCCATATACAAGTGCTTGAAAAATTGGTTGATGAGGGCTTGTGTAAATGTTATTCATGGATGGGTAAATATGGCTACTAAGGAAATTGTACAATATTATTGATTATAGGGTAATAAACAGGATGAACATATGGTGAATATAAAGCATAACCTCTGAATTGTTACCCTTTAAAACTCACGACTCGGGTTTCAACTTTTTTTTTGACATCCTACCTTTTTTGGTACTATTGGCTTCGTTTTCCATAAGCTTGCCACTCTTAATAGTATTTTCAATAATCTCCCCTAAAATTATCATGTTAGCAAAGTTTTTTATTATGTTCCCTATCATTTTCTCATAATATGGTGCTTTTAGGGTGCTAATGAACAGTACTGTCATTTTCTTCTCAGTCAATGGTGGTCAAAATTGAACAATTATATTATGCCATCATTGGACATATTTTTTAAAAGATTTCATTACCTTCTTTTTCATGCTTCATAAATAAAAACAATCAAGAGTCAAGTCAATGATGCATTGATGTTGGTTGATGAAAGAACAAGTCAAACTTTCATGATTATGTATGAGTTCTGTCCAACTAGACATACCACCTTACAATGGTTACTAGTCAAACTATCTTGAAATACATGCATAAGCAGTTTCTCATTACTGATGTAAATTATCATCTTATGATAATACATTGTAACATGTATGATGAGACATTTTCTACCGTCATATTTCTCAAATTTCAATACCTTAAATTTTAAAGGTATAACCACATTTGGAACTAGACAAAACTCATGGCATCTATGGAACCTTAAAAATCAATACATTCTATAGCTCGCAATCTTTTTTTTTTAATATGTTCATCTTGTAATCAACTTCAGAGTCCTCCAAAGACTCAGCCACCTTCAATTTTAGTTTCTCTTTTGGGTCATTCTAATTGGAAACTTAGACCAATTCAACTACCCTTTTAGTGAATACATGATTAGCAAAACTTTGAAATTGCCCTTGAGTTAGTGCATATGGCATTCTTGTGTAAGTATACCCTGTAAGAAATATGAATTGTTGTGATAAAGTGCCTTGAATGGACCGGGCCTAACATAGACCATAACTATGAAGATATAAAGGGTCAATAATATCCTGCAATAGATGATCTTTAGGTCTAACATCTACTTCTATAGTATTTCTTTATTCAATTTGCCAAATGCTTCAAGGATTTTGTTCAACTCTTATTTAGTTTCCTTTTGAGCCCTCCCTAACTTCTTAACGCAACTTACATTATCTTGTTTCATTCTTCTGGCTTGGTCTCAAGCATTATTCTTGTGATAAGTTGGTGAGCTATCTTTAAACCTAGATTTATCACAATGAGGATGCATGTTTAGAATGATGTTCAGGAAACCAATAAATGATGCATAAGAATAAATATAGAAATGCATAAATATAACAAGGAGAATTTACTACATAACAATTGTTAACAAATAAAATCTTTATTGAATTAAAAGTTATTCTAACCAAATCCAATATTATATCCATGAAAAGACTAGAATTTATTGAGGAAAGAAATCTCTAATTTGTCGATACTTGTTTTGTGCTTCATTAAGAAAATCTAGCAATTCTTAGCTATGTGCTCTCACTGGTGTCACCCTTGTTTTCCATTCTTCAACCCTTTCTACCATTCCTTGGTTTTGTAAGCAGCTATAGTGACTTGGTCAAGCAAGGATTCCAACCGGTTATGCTTTTTCATATAAACCTCATTTAATTGCTCACACTCTTCATTCACAACTCTCATTTGTGTTCCAACTTCAATCATAACTCTATTCAACATTTGAATATACTTTTATGCCTCAGAGAGCGCTTTTTCTTTTTCTTATAGCTCTGTTTACGACTGTCCATTTTCTCTCAAAGTTAGGTCAGTTCTTGATTAATGGATAATCGTGTTGTGTTAGGATCAGTGAACAAATTCTTCCATTCATCTTTTTCTTATTCGAGTGCTTGAACTTTCCTTTTTAACCTTTTGTCAACAAGTTTTAACTCTTCATATTCCTTTTTTAAACTAGTAGAAGACTTTGCTAAACCCTCTATAGATGTAATTGAAACTTTTCTTATTAAAATTATTTTATGGCAATTACTCTTTATGATAGATCCAATTATGTGAATGCATGTATAGTAAAACAAAAAGGGTTAATAGACATATAATATATACAAGGAAAATATATAAATACAAAGAATAATATAAATGGTTAGTATAAAAAAAATAATACATAAATTTACAAACAAAATAAACATCACATCATATGTCCTATTTAGGATTTTCTAACACAAATGAAGGTATGGCTCTAATATAGGTTCGAACCCTTAGGGTTTATTTACATGCTAGGTTCAAAAGTTTGACAATTTAAGGGTTCTCAAATTATTCCTTACATCATTGTCCATTACAGACTAGTAAGGCACTCTAATGATCGCCGATTATAAGCGAAAAAGCGAAGACATGAAATTTCATGAAAGCATAGATACTTTACTCTCTCCTAAGGGATAGAACTCGGGTGTAGAGCTCATGTTAACATATATGAAAAATAAATAAATAAATAAAAATACAAACAAGGGAAAAAAATCTTAAATTAAGTTAGGCTTTGATAACAAAAAATCATTTACTAGCCTAACTCTTGATCTCTCCAATGGACTCACCAAACTGTCATAATGTATAAATCTATGGATCTACCCCTGGACATAAACTTTAAAAATTATCACCAATCTTTTTTTGTTTAGATACGATTAGTCACCTAACTAATTCTATCCCATTTTAAAGAGAAATCTCAAACTTGATTTGAGTATCTTTAAAAAGTATATTCTAGTTTATTAAATCAAATTTTATGTTCAAAAGTGCGGTTACACATATTGAAGGTTATGACACCCTCACAGTGCCTATCCAAAAGATGGTACCAATTCGATTTCAAATTATCAAAGCTATAAAGTCTTTTTGTAATTTTATCAAATAATTTAATTATTGAAAATTGATCTTAAAATTACTCCAATAGATTGGTAGCAATTTAAAATAATTTTTTCACCTCAAAAGTATTCATAAAGACTAGTGTCTCACTCTGAAAAAGCTCTATTATCGAATTTATTTAATCTTTTTTGTTGTTAAAAAAACTTTTATTTGCGAAAACAATTTATTCTCAGAAATATCTCTAATATATTGGTAAGATTTTCTATCAAAAATTATCCTCCAATATGTTGGTAGGATTTGAAATTTTATTTTTTTGTGAAAATAATTTATTTCCATAAATATATTTTAATATGTTGATAAGATTTTCTATCAAGAATTATCTTTTAATATGTTAGTAGGATTTGAAATTTTATTTTTTCAAGAAAATTCATTAAGTCCTCTAAGAGTTTGGTAAGACTTAATTCAATATTTAAATCTTCTAATAGTTTGACAAGATTAAAAATTATTTTTTAAAACCTTTTTAAATTTGAGAGAAAAGAAAAAATTAAAATAAACAAAAATTATCATGCAAATAATATCATGCAATAATATAATATATCAATTATAAATTATCATGCAATCACATAGTAAATTAGTTATAAATTATCATGCCATTAATTAATAATCATGCAAAAAAAAAAACAATAATAATAATAATAATATTATTATTATTATTATTATTAAAAATATTAAAAATAAATAAATAAACAAAACATCATAAATAATATTACCAAATTTTATTTTTTTTTTCCTCATTCCTTAATTTAATTAGCAATAATAATAATAATAATAATAATAATGACATACATAAAATAATCAAAAAATGGAAAAAATAGAGAAAAAAATCAAAAATAAAAATAAAAGAAAATGAAAAAAGAATAACTTGCTAATCGGGTGGGTCACCAATCGAGTCAAGGCATGGATCCATAAAGGTCAAATAGGTCAACCCGTCCTCTCCAAAATGGTGCCGTTTTGGTACTACTATAAAAGTAAAAAAAATTTCAATATCCTTATATGGCTTTGGTTCTCTCTTTCTCTAACTTAGTTTTTCTCTAACTTCTCTCTAGAAGTTCACCAGAAAAATCATCCAAATACAGAATTCGATCAAGAAACCTAAGTTTGGCATCAGGATATCCAACCGGCATTGAAAAAACCAAACTTTTTCAAAAATAGCCTAAAATCCCAAATTTAGCATGCCGTCCAATCCTCTGGCTATCGTGAGAACCACTGGAAAAACCAAGCATTTAACCGAAAAATTTTGTAAAACTTAGAAATTCAAACATTCAAACTAAAACCCAAAAATTTCTAAAAGAATCCAAAAATTCAAATAGAAAACTCTAACAATCCCAGGATTAAACAACTTACCCAAAACCCAAAAAAAAAAAAAAAAACTCAAAACAAATCAAATAAAAGAAAAACAAATTCTAAAAGACACCTAGAATCAAGCCCAAAAACAAATTCTAGCTAGAAACTGATTTCAATAATACCAACAACACAAACCCAGAACCAATATCTATTAAAACTCAAAATCTTTTTTAATGCTCAAATTGATTGCTGTGATTTTCCTTCCCCTTGCGTGTGCTTGTTGTTGGTTTATATAGGGATTTAATATGCTTCAATTTGAAAAAATTCAACTAGTTAATTTCATATGATTTTTGAAAATTTTATTTTTTGTATCTTTTTTTTGGTAAAGATTAAGATTCCTAAAATCATTCCATCATAAAATCCATTAATCTGCAAATTTTATGCTAATGATTTCCCAAATTTCTAACATGTTTTTTTTTTCCTTTTTTTTCATGTGAATTTTGACTTTTTTTTTTTTATTTTTTGACTTTTGACTCAATTGGATCAAAAATAAAATAAAATCAAAATTAAAATTTTAGGTTTTTATCGTATTAGGCCTGAATTTCCGATCAAGCCCATCGAAAGCTCATTTTTTATTCTGAAAAAATTTTCAGACAAAATTAAATATCTAACAATTGTTTTTACAATATTATAGCATTGATAATTGCATGATATGACATTACATAGGACATTACCTTAAATCTATCATTATTATCATTTCTTACATGATGGAAATCAAGCCAAGATATCAAATGATTAAGATTCAATCAATTAAGAGCCTAAATCAAATCTAAAACATTATTACAGAGTTGGATTAAGTTCCTATTGTTTAGGATTGACATTTCCAACAATATTATTTTTCGTAAATTATCTTCAATTTGGTTTGATTATGAACATAATTGCCAAAGATCGAAATGATAACAACTATTTGATAACAGGTAGTTTACAACTTTAGATGTGCTTTGTTTGTGGTTATCCTACTTTTTCGTGTGATTTGGGTTGTTATTTTGTATTTCAATGTACTGAAAATTATTTTAACTAGGGTGAGGGTTCTTTTGGCATTACCAAGCCAGTGACATTACCTCATCATTGGGTAAAGGCTAAAAACTAAAAATCTCTTTAAGATCTTGGAAGGATTACGGTTCCAACATCTAAAAGATCTACAAACTTTGGATTTATTCTGTTTGTTCATTCTTCGTACACCTAAATTCTCAATTTTGTAATTTGTTAATAGTATTGTTATTTGTGATGACCAGTTCTATAGCAATTTCACCTTTTCAAGTGGGTCTCTAATAATATTGCTATTTGTGATGATTAGTTCCATAGCAATTTCACCTTTTCAGGTGGGTGGTGTGTGTTGAAGATGGACCATCATTGTGTGGGTTGTGAATTGTGTTGGTGCATTAGATTACAAGTATTTCCTTCTTTTTTTAGTATGTCTGTTTTATTTTCGAATTAGTTTCTTAACCATTTTATGTTTTACAAGTTCTAATTACTTTGTTCATCTTAGACTCTTTAACTATTTGTACTATTTTCATGTCTAATGTTAGCTATATCATTGTTTTGATGTAATTGTCAAGCTTGCAAGATCTCATTAAGGGTAGCCAATTATATATGGAAACTTGGCTTAATATATAAAGTGGAAGTCTTTCGTAGAATTGTGAGAGTTTAAATTTAAAGCATAGAAGCCGAATTTGACTTTAATAAATTTATATACTAACTTCTTATATAATAGTTAAATTTGTAATCTTCTTATTTACAAGTACGTCGGAATCTATTTATTTAATTTATTTAATATCAATTTAATAAAAAATTTATTTTCTGTGTATTGTTTGTATGATTGGACATTTCATCTCTGGGTTTGCTGGATTTCTTCATTCTGTGATTTGGGATTGAGTTTAGAAGGCATTGAAATTGATTCTTGATAAACTTCAAAAGTGACTCTTGAACCTTCTTTTCTCTCCTCTCTGTTTGTTTTTTTTTCTTCTCAACTTAGTGTTGGTTATTCTGAGTTGGGTGTAAATTGCTGCAGGAAAGACACTTATGGTGTGTTTGCTGAATCTGTTGATCTTGAGAAGCTAAGCAGCATTTATTGAGGAAGTGCTTTTGGAGTTTGATTTCATTTATCTTAGTAAGTTTTGAAGGGTTTTGCAGCTTCCTGATTACCATGATGTAATTGAGCATCCAATGGACTTTGCCACAATGAGGAAGTCGGGCAATGGGATATATTCTGCACTGGAACAATGTGAGGTATATAATGATGTTTCTAACAGGCTTGGTTTATGTAGTTGAAGTTTTCTTGGGGTAAGGGGTTTTTCTTGGGATAATTCCAAAGTATATTTCAGATGTTTACAGTTTAGTTTTTATGGTATTTCATTGGTTTCGTAATTCCATTTTTCTTGTGACTTGCATCAGTGCTTCTAAGGAAGTGTTACTTTCTTTATCAGCTAAGGTAATTAATTGTAAGATGCTCTTTCTAGAAGATAAAATATCAAAAAATCTCACCACTTTATGTATCAATGTCAGGTATTTGGGGTTGCTCCCACATACACCTGCCTCCCCCTTCGACAAAGACGGCCTCCCCCAAATTTCTTGACACCAATCTCCTTGACGAAGAGACCATCGAGATTGAGACAGTAATCTTTTTTGCTCACCTTTGTAAGAGCTGTGTTGGAGATGACTTTGTAGATGGGGCCATTGATTGCAAAGTATATGGGTTTTGATGGGTAGTTGACGCTCGTTGATTGCAAAGTATATGGGTTTTGATGGGTTGTTGACGCTGAATTCGTAAGTCTCTTGCTTGGGTGTTAAGTCAAATCCATTGAAAATTAGGTTGATGTGGCAAACCTAGAACCAAAGGAAAATAGTGAAGAACAAGATCTCGGCAGTTTTTAACGCACCCAGAGCCAAAAAAATCTGCTTTACCTCGCATTTTTTTGGATTAGTTTCAGATCTTCTGAGTTAAAAAAGTATAATGAGGATTGTAAAATTTTGAGATTTGAAGGTACAAATTTTTTTTATATTTTTCATTAGATAGCAAACACAGAAAAATAACTTTCAATGAAGTTACAAAACTATAGATTTTTTTTTTTTTGTCTAAAAGTTCATTTCCATTAAAAATATTTTCTATTCGGAAGCTCATTTCCGGTTACCAAACTGAGCCTTAATTGTTATGCTATCTTATCTTATAAATGAAGCTCTGGGCCTCCCCCGAGCCCAATCCGCTTTAATGGAGCTGAAATGTCATGCCATTGAAACCTAAGTTGAAAGCTTATTATCCCTGACAGCCCAATCAAACTTAACCCAACCCAAACAAAGCACAAACCTAAATGCCCCAAAATTGGCCGACAGACTTTCCCACTTCGACTTCCTTCCGCTTCTGCGTCTCTAATCGGAAAACAGGGCATAGCCAAGCTGAGCAAGGCATAGAGAGAGAGAGACTCAGGGGGGGATTTGTTGGCAGCTGCTTTCTCAATGGCTTTTCTTTTCAACAAATTCCAAGATGTAAGTACCTTTTCTCTCCTACTATCCATTTTTTATTTCCATTTTTCCCTCTAAATATACCTTCTCCATTTCAGTGTTCTTTCATTTTTCTTCATTTTAGCACGTCAAGTTACTGAATATATTACATTTTAAGCAATTATTTTTGCAAATGGAAGATGATATAAAACCAGGATTTATGTCAAGTCATTTGTGAAATTGGGTAATGATGAATCAAAGGTGGAGCTTGACTCAGGCCATTTTATGCATAAAATAAATGTTTCTTATTGATATTCCAGGCTGTCAGAACCCTTGCAAAAAGCCCCACTTTTGCTAGGGACCCAAGGAAACTCCAATTTGAAGCTGATATCAACCGCCTTTTCCTGTATACCAGGTTGGTGGTCTCCGATACCCATACCCTTTTTCTCATTCATCATCATTGTTTTAGTCCAATAATTTGATTTTTTGTGCAATGTTCAGTTACAATCGCTTGGGAAAGAATGCTGACGAAGCTGATGCGGAGGAGATCATTGACATGGCTAGTAAAGCCTCTGTTGCTGACCAACAGAATCAAGTGCAAGAAAACATTCATTATCAAATTAAAAACCTCTGCACTTCTATGGATGGAATTCTTCTTCCTGATATCAATGAGCCACAGGAATTGCAATCGAATGCTAATCCTTCCCGAAGTGGTCTTAGTTTTGCCGTTGGAAGGAATGGCCCAATTACTAACCGTCCTGGTAAGGAGATTTCTAGTTTATTTTGTTTTCAGTATAATTGAGGACTGCCTGTTATGTATCATCTATGGGATGTTTGGTATCTTTAAATTTTTATCTCTTGAGCTTTCTCACTATCAGGTTTAAATTACTGAGTTTTGTTGAGTAAACAACCTACATTGTCAAGGAAATTGGGCTTTCACTGTGTTTATAGGAGTTTGCTTTGTTCTACATCTTACTGTATTGCGACTGTAATTTAATGATTTTTGGTTTTGGAAATAAAAATGTGAATTAGTTTTATACTTTCACTGCTAGTTTCAGTTGCAATACAATTTTTTTTGCTTGGCAACCTTCACTTAGGTAGGAGAATGGAGTCAATGCTCACAGAGGGACCAATTTTTTTTTCTGTATTACTTTTTTGATATGGCTTTGTTTGTTTGTTTTTGTTTTAAGAAAATTGTGGTAGTTACAAAATAAATACATTAAACATTGATCTTTTTATAAATATTATGAAAAGATAAATAGGTAATTGCTAATATATATTATTATTATAATGAAATACAGACAATTTAACTGAACATTATTATTGATGCTAAATTTGTGATGAATCTGTACAAAAGCAACAAGTGTTTGGACCATGAATCTTTTGATCCTTTATTTGACTTTGATGGCATATGCCTTTGCTCCCTAATTTCTATTTTGTGCCCGTAATAGTAGATATAAATGGAAGGCCACTGATAATCTCCTTCTCAGTTCTAAGTATCTATGATTTTTCAGTGCAGCTGTTCCCGAGACAAGGCCATTAAAGCGCTCTGAACTCTCACAGAGGTTGAAGGATTCCATTGGCTACACCCTTGATGTCAAACCATCTCAAATACCCCACAGTGAAGCTGGACAAGGCTTATTTTTGAATGGTGAAGCTAATGTTGGTGCTGTAATTGCCATATACCCTGGTGTTATATACTTCCCAGCTTATTACCGATACATTCCTGGATACCCAAGAGTTGATGCTCAAAACACTTATCTGATCACAAGATATGATGGGACTGTCATCAATGCCCAGCCTTGGGGTTATGGGGGTGAAACACGTGAATTGTGGGATAGCTCCACAATGGAAGATATGAGGCCCAACACAGATGTGACTGAGAAAGGTTCAGATCGGCTCTGGAAAATGCTTAGTAAGCCTCTGGAAAGCTCACGAGTGGGGAGTGGTGGGGAGATTTTGGAGCGTAGAAACCCTTTAGCTTTGGCACATTTCGCTAATCACCCTGGTAAAGAAATGGTGCCAAATGTGATGGTTTGCCCTTACGACTTCCCACTGACTGAAAAAGACATGAGAGCTTACATTCCAAATGTATCATTTGGAAATGCAGAAGTAAACATGAGGCGATTTGGCAGCTTTTGGTTCAGATGGGGTTCAAGAAATAGTGGGACAGATGTTCCAGTTTTAAAGACTCTTGTTCTGGTGGCTACTACAGCACTTTGTGATGAAGAAGTGCTGTTGAACTACAGGTTAAGCAACTCAAAGCGAAGACCATCATGGTATACTCCTGTAGACGAAGAGGAAGATAGAAGGAGATGGAGCTAAATTCTGATAGCTGAGGTATTGAAGGTCAGACACCTAAATGGAAGACCAGTCAGTGTAGATTGGATGGTGAAAATTGTTTTGAACCATGCAGCTAATTTTCAACACATGTTCAATGCATTCCTTGGAAAGGAATTTTCTTCTATTTTTATTACAACGCTTTTAAAAACCGAATGCCTTGACCGAAGTTAAGGTCCCTACAATGTAAAGCACTAGAATGTGCTATACTTTGGTCATTATTTTTAGGGAGGATAAAAGTGTAATGGAGTTGACGAATTTTGGTAACATCAAATCGAATTTTGGAGTCATGAAAAAAAATGAGGGAAAATGAGGAAGACAGGGAAATGTTCCATTATTTTTTGGTATCAGACGTTCAGACTGAAAATGAGTTTGTTCAGACATTGAAGGAGTGCTATATTTCTCGTCCCATGAAGGTTGTTGTTTTACGTTTTCTACAACCTGATTGGTCAAGCACAATGCATTAATCTTCAGAAATTGTAGAAGTTAATTTCGAAGAGATCATATATTAAACCCTTTAGCCGTCTTGGACGTGAATCAAACTTGGTCTTACAATCTCAATATTCGAATTTTAGCAACTCATCCAATCTCCGCTGCTATCTTTAAATAAATATTGATAACATGACATTAAACAAAAGAAAGTATTCAAGGACTGACGTGAAAACAAACCAATATTAATTGCAAGTCCTCAAGCAAAATTTTCTCGTTCCCATTTTCTGTTATCCTTGGTTGAGGTTGCATATGCAATAACCCTGCTTTTAAAAGCCAAATGGATTACAATGTCCGTAGCTGCAATAGTTTCCCTTTGTCCAGCTTTTAAAAAGCCAAATGGATTCTATCCAGTATTACAGTCAAATTTGAAAACAAATTTTACCTGCTTCTTTGGCAGCATATATACAACATACTCAAAAACTTTTGTTATTATCTATATTTTTGAATCACTAGTAATGATAAGGTTTAAGATTATTATTATCTTATCTTATATACCAAACATAATCTTAAAATATGATCAAATATTATAGCATTACATAATTTGTTGTTTCCAAAAATGCATATTATAATTGCTAATGCATGCTTGCTTATGTAGGAAGAAGGAAAAAAAATGGACAAGTCCAATATTTCAGAGCCTTCCAAGAACAGACAGGATTATTGGAAGAAAGCCTTCATTTTCTTCATCTTGCTTGCTTCCGACTCATGAGACTTGACTAACTGACAGGAGATAGAGAGTGGAGATGGAAGTGGAAAAAAGTATACATTTGCTCTAAAATTTCATTGGCAGGATTATATATAACGCAAGAAAATATATATGTTGTATGTCCAATTTAGTTACCACACTGGGAAAAGAAAAACTTACAGAAACTCATATCTCAATCCTAGTCAATTTCTTACTGTCTCCATTTCTTGCATTACGGACATCAAATTTTCTTTAATTGATGACTTTGTTTCAAACATGATTTTCTTATGAAGATCATTGAAGATGTGTTATTGCTAGTGCAGTTAAAATCGGTTTAATACAATTCAATTTGAACAGTGTAAAATTTGACGTTTACAGAAGGCAACCCAAGATTCATTAAAACCCAGCGAAGGAAGTCTCGATTAATTCGGTCATAGTCCTTTCATGGGTCCACTTGTTTGCCAATCCTACCACTCTCGTTCCTAAAAGAATGTACATCTTCCTCAACGATAACAATATGGATCTTTCTATTTCCATCCAAAAAATACTGATACAAGTCTCATCACTAAGTACACCCCACATTTAAAACTTAAAATTTAATTTTTATTCATTACACTCACTCAAACCAAAAAAACACATTTTCCGCAAACACCTCTCACACTTTACTCCTAACCCATTTCAAACCCTAAAATGACTCACCCAAACCCTGAACTCTTACCTTTTTTAAAAATCTTTGATTCATCTTAAAATCAATCATATTAAAATCACTAAGTTTCAAAACTAATCAAGCCACCAAGAAATAAATTATATTTGATTTTGTGTGATTTTGGTTAAATGCTAGTTAAATTAAAATTTGGTAGAGTATTTTTTTCATTATCAATTTTAGATTTTAATTTTTGAAAGTTTGAAAAAAATTTCGATTTTGTAAATTTAAAAAAAAATTACAAACTTTTAAAAATCCAAATCTTCCAGTTTGTACTGTTGTTTCCTATTGTCTCGACCCTCGTTCCCTCTAAAGAGCCCATTAAATGGCAAGCACTTCGGACACTATAATGACCTGTTTTTGTGTGATGGCCATAACCCAGGATGTCCTGGGAGACCACTAGTAGCTCACTAGGATTGCCTAAAATATCCATAATTTGTTTCTGGCATCAAAATGTTCCCTCAAATTTCCTCATGCCCAATAGTTTAGCTATAGTAGGTCAGGCAACAGATTCACGCCTGGGTTTTAGTTTTCCTTTGGCTTCGGTTTGAAACAGCCCTCCTTGGGATCCAGTTTTCTAACCACGTGTTGATACTTAGTCCATTGCCTACCCGCCACCTGGTGCCTAGCTGCAACACTTCCTTTACCATCCAAATACTTATCCATGTAAATGAAGGTGCCTTCCCCAGCTTTGCTTCTAGAAAAAGGTAATTTGAAAAATTCTTGGCCTGGATAACTCTATGCATAAGAGAAGTCCGGTTGTGTAGGAGTCTCCGTCCTTGTTTTGCAAGCAATGTTTTGTTAAAACACTCTATTTCCCTGAAACCCATGCCTCCAGCCTTTTTAGCCTTGCACATAAAATTCCAGGATTTTCAGTGTATTGCTCGTCTTTCACTTGACCTTCTCCACCAGAACTTGCTAATAATCATGTTAATGTTGTGGCATAGGCCTTTTGGAAACAGAAAACAATACATAGCATATGAAGAAGCCACCTACAATATTGATTTTACAAACACCTCCTTCCCTCCTAGGAACAACCATTTGTGATTCCATTTCTTTATTCTCCTTTCTATGTTTTCTAGTATTTCTCAAAAAGCCTGTTTTTTCCTCTTCCCAATAAACATTGAGGGTCTCAGGTACTTCTCCGAACTTGTGGTTACTTGTATCCCGAATTGCTTTTTACCATCTCTTTAGCCTCTAGTTTGGTATTTGTACCGAGAATAAGTCAGACTTGTCATAATTTATTTTCGACCTAGAATCTTCCTCATACCAATTTAGCAAGTCCCTCACTTTTTTTGCTTTCCTGTTGGTTTGCTTTGAAGAAAAGCAGACTATCATCAACTAAAAATAAGTGAGTGATTCTAGGACCCTGAACACTTGCCCTTACTCCTTTTAGCAAGCCCTCTATTTGCATTTTTGTTAATAGTGTCGACAAACCTTCAATACACATCAGAAATAGATATGGGGATAGAGGATCCCCCTGTCTCAGCCCCTTTTCCGGATGAATAGTATCGCAATCAAACCATTGGTAACCACGTTGTATGTAACAGACTGAATGCATTTCCTAATAAGTGAAATCCACCTTTTATCAAAACTTATTCGCTCCATTACAGCACTTATGAAAGGCCACTCCACTCTACGTAGGCCTTGCTCATATCTAGCTTTAAAGCACACCACCCATCTTTCCCCGCGTTCTTGTGTTTCATTGTATACAACAGCTCATAAGCTATAATCACATTATCATATATCAAGCGTCCTGGAACAAAGGCACTCTGACTTTCGCTTATATACTTTGGTAAGACCCGTTTCAGTCTATTAGCTATGGTCTTCGGAATAAATTTGTACAAAACATTGCATAAGCTAATAGGCTTGTACTAAATAATTTTCCTAGGTGTTTTGTCTTTTGGGATGAGAACAATATAAGTATCATTAATTCCCTCCAGACTTTCCCTTCCGTTTAGAACCTGAAGACAGAGCTCGGTAATATCCATTCCTACAATATCCCAAAATTTATGGAAAAATATAGTCGGCATACCGTCGGGACCAGGGGCTTTTGTAGGATGAATCTGTTTCATGGTACTGTGGATTTCTTCCACTGTAAAATCAGAGATAAACCCGAAATGCATGGAGAAATTGACTTTATTATCCTGTCCAAATTTGAAACACCGTAGGTTTTGAACAATTCTTTGAAGTAATCCACTGCATGTCTTCGAAATCTGTAAGTCATTTTCAAACCACGCCTCATCTTCCATCCCATATATTCTATTTTTTTCTTCTTCTTTCAAAAGCCTGACTATGGAAAAACCTTGTATTTTTATCGGCCTCCCTAAGCCAATTTGTACGTGCCCGTTCCTTCTGATCTAAGAGGGCATTTAATTCCTCTTTTAGCTGTAATTCTTTTATCATCACCACCTCACTTGTGACCCACTTTTGTACCATACTCAGGTCATCATAAAGTTTCCCAATCCTTATGCTAAGTTTGTGGACCTTACCTTTACTCCACTTTTTTAAATTGTCCAGCACGTGTTCAACCTTGCAACGTATGGTATTGTCATCCCCTATTATCTACCTTTCTTCAATAGTTTTTGTACAAATGGGTTTTGCTAACCACGAGGCCTCCAAAAAACTTCATGTCTTCTTATGCAACTGTTGCCTTTTTGGTTTTATCCCTCTCGTGTCCACCATTATGGGGATGTGATCTAACACTATACTAGATAAATGTTTTACAAGGTGATATGGAAATAACTCGCACCATTCCTCAATTGCCACTAGGTAAATGTTTTACAAGGTGATGTGGAGCTCTGATTCCAAATTGGTGTTGCTTTATTCTTATGCAAGCCTCCCACATTTTCGTACCCACCCTTTACTTTCTTTAGTTAACTTTTTTTTTTTTTAACTTCTTGGTCCATCCTTGGACCTGGGCCCCCCAATCTATAACATCTGCAGCTGCCCCTTTATTCCAATCCATCCCTTTTGGCCCAAATCATTTTCCCCTACAGGTACATATCAACCTCAACTATGGGCCCAAGTCTATTCTTATTAGCGACAGCTCCAGTCATGCAGACCGCTCCTTTACACGATTTTTCTTGTGTGTACGTTCTCAAATTTGGTCCCTGACAATCACGTTGCTTTGCATATAGTTTGCTTGCTAATCCGTGCCTGTTACTCCCCTTATCTCGAGAATCTTGCATGTGATAATTATCCACTCTTCTTCCATATCCAGCTTCCGTGCTGCTCCTTCACCGGACGCCACCGTTCCTTCGGATGCTTGTTGCCCGAAGAAGAATGCTATTTGAGATAAAAATTAAATTCGCTAGGTTGACAAATGTTTGTATTAACAATCATCTTATCAACAATCATCCCGTTTAATCTAAACGCATTTATTTGTGAAACAAGAAGATAAGGGATTACGACTTTATTTCTAAGTTTTTTTTTTTTTTTGATATATGTATAAAGATATTGATTTTATAATTTAAAATATTTTGAATTTTATGTTGAATATAAAAATTCATAGTCTTATGCATATATTTGCATAAATTGCTTATGCATATTTAAGAACTTACTAAATAACACATGTTATTTCAAAATTGTTCACATGCCAATTAAACATATAGTATAAAACGTGATTAAAATGATCACATTACTATATATGTATATTCGGTAGGTTTTGTATATTTTTGGATATACATTTTCAATAAATTTTTTATGTTATCGAATATGCTAATATGATAATATATTATTGTTTTCGAATATACATTTTTAGTAAATTAAAATACTTATCATATATGTATTTTTAATAAATTAAATAATTTATCAAATATGTATATCTAAAAGTCACTTTATATTTTCAGATATACATATTAGATAATATAAAGAACTTATTGAATGTGCATATCCGATAATGCATTATTATTTTTGAATATGTTTATTTGGATGTTTTGGGGTAAGAGAATAGAAATGATATATAAAAGGCAAAAAAGAAAATTTTTTAAAAATAATTAAATAATTTCACTTAAGGTATTTTTGTAAAGAAAAAGAAAAAAGTGTAAAGAGTTTCAATGGGATGCATTTAGAAATTCCCTAACAATCTATCATTAATACGACGCCTATGAATGAAACTACGTTAAGGCTGTGTATCAACCGTAACGCACCCTAAGAGGTACAATTGCTGTAAAAAATTGTGCCAGTTGTAGCTTTAAAATCCAAAATAAGGTTATGTTGCGGTGTGATTTTTTGTCGATTAATCAGTGAAGGTTGAAGATTCCAGTCCACCATCGCATTTCCTTTAATTTTCTTTTATTCTTCTTTTTTTTTTCTTCAAGTTAACAACTCCATGTCATTTTTTTTATTCATTTTGATTTTTTATTTAAAAATTATTAAGTAATTTTCTTAATTTAATGTATGAATAAATATTATATATAATAAATTAATATTTAAAAAAGTATTATTATATAATAAACTAACAAATAAATTTTAATTCTTTATTAATAAAACTATTATTTACACTTTTTCTTTTATTTAAATATTTATGCTCTTTAATTTAAATAAAAGCAATAACACTACAGGATAAACAAATATTTATTAAAGGTCTATCTGATTTCGATTTACTTTTTTTTTTCTTTTGATTTTTTTATAGGATTTGAGAGAATTTTCGGTTACATAGAAAATCTGGATGTTATTTGGTTGAGTACAATATTTAGATTTTATTTAACTTTTATTTTAGATAAAATTTATATATTAGAATGATCAAATTTGATATACTTAACAAATAAATAAATAAATAAAACTAATTAATAAAGTGCATATTAATCAAAATTTACATTAGCATGTGAAATTTGTTTCATGTAAAATATATTAAATTAACAAAAACTTTATAACTTTTTAAGGTTAATGGTGAAAATAAAAACTTTAAAAGATAATTCAATATAAACTTTAACTTTTTTATTATCAAATAAATCCATTTACATTTTAAGATTAATAAAAAAAATTACAACTTTGAAGATAAAGAAATTCAAAGTAAACTTTAAGTCTTTTGTATTAATTATAAAAAAAATCTATTTAACGAGAGTCTTTTAATAAAATTAGAATTCTTATTTATAAACGGAATAAATTATATTAATAATAAAAAATATTTACAATCAACAATTTAAAAATATAGTAAATAATAATATTTTTTGTCTATTCAAATTAGAGTTTGATAATTTTTGTGTTCGTTTATGTAAAATATTGATAATTTATGTTATTTATATTGTATTTATATAAAATTATGTTATAATTTGTGTCAATACGAAAATATAAAATATTTTTTATTTTGTAAATTATATATGATTTATTTAAAATTTTAAATGCCATCACTTTCGTATTTTTTTCATGTCATATTTTAGATTATCATATATAGATTCCAAATCAAAGTTTTGTTTGTTCCAAAAAAAAATTGCTTTTCTATAATAGAAAGGTTTCAGAGCACCTGAGATATGGAAGATGGAACAAATTTTGAGCCCTCCTCGCTTCCAAATTTTTGTACAAAACAAACTTTATTGAAAACCTTCTCTTTTTATATTTGTATAGCAAAACCAAAAAAAAAAAAAAAAAAATTCTCAAGTTATAAAAATGGCAAAAAATTTATTGCAGAAAATTAAATGGTAGGTTCAACGGCAATATATTTTATTAGCATATTAGTTTAGCTTCTACGGAAATCACAGATCCTAATAAGGAAGGGTTATAATATACAGTGGCAAAAGGCTGTCAAATGTTCCTATCCAACGCAATTGACCAAAAATCGGCCCTCTTTCCTTCACTGCCATTATATCCTATCCATTTTCATTTTAACCCCAAAATTCTCGTCAAAGCAACAAATATACTATTGAAGTTCCTGAGAAGTGGAAAAATAAAATCATATCTAAATTATAAGATTATTCACATCTTTTTTTATTTTCATTAAAAATCTTTTAACTAGTTACAGATTATTCTTATCAGTCCTTGATTATCTGAATATCATTCGTCCTATATATATATACACATCTTAACACCACACAGGATACATATCAAGAGAGGAAGGAAGACAGGAGAGTCTCCAATGGCATCCAATGCAGCTCTTTCTTTGAGTTTTCATTTTCTTTTGCTTAGTATAAGCGTAGCTATGGCTAGAGTAAGTTTCAGTACCGGCCATGGTGGTCAGCTGAGCCGCGATGTTTTGGCTCGACAAGAAGCTGACAGGGTCATCAAGCTTCCAGGTCAGCCTCCGGTGGATTTCAAGCAATATGCAGGGTATGTTACAGTGAATGAGAGTCATGGAAGAGCCCTGTTCTATTGGTTTTTCGAAGCCACAAGCAAGCCTGAGAAACAACCTCTCCTCCTCTGGCTCAACG
Source organism: Durio zibethinus (assembly GCF_002303985.1). The sequence goes on from NW_019168047.1 coordinate 33,313, forward strand.
GAGGTAATTAACTCTTAAATCCCAGAGTTTTCTCTTTCAATTCTTGTCTTTTCTGTTTACCCTCTGATTGCCAGTTGCTGTAGAGCTGTTTTGGATTTTTTTTTTTTCCCTTTTATCTTCAATCATTTATCCAATTCCAAGTGGCTAGTAGGGAGAAACAAAGTCAATTTCAGACTTGAGAGTGAGACAACGCGTTATCGTCGGTTTACTTGGTTTTCGCATTCATCACCACTCCTTTTCATGTCTACGAGCTTGGCCACGCCTGGCCCATAACTTTCTTTCACAACATTACTATATGAAATATATATATGGAGATTTTATTGCTTTTGGCCATATTCACATTGTTCCGAATTGTCATCCTCACCTTTTCCTCCTACAGCTTTGTCACTTCTTTTGTTTTGAAGAAAGTTGCCTTTTCCTTTTCTTTTTCAATGATAACCAATCTAAGTACATCACATTCATCTATTTGTATTTTTTTTTTTTTTTCCTTTCAAATTTGTCAAATTTTCTTCTAACGTTTTTGGCTGATCTTAAGTGTCTCCTCTAATTACATGGATCATCTTAATTAAATCTCTTATGATGATTACTTTTAATTAATAATAATCACCACCGTCACAACCTTTGTCAATAAATCATAACATAATATTTTATTGTATTTTTTTTTTTTTTATACTTCGAATTTCAACAGAAACAGATTCTAGAATGAATTATAAAGATGCATGCCTGGTTGGGTAAGTTCAAAAATGCAATATAATAATGGGAAGAATATGTAGGTGTAACTGCCTTACAAGCTGTCAAACCAAATTATCATGGATTTCTTGAATATTAATTAGATTCAACAACCCCTATAATAACCATGATGACTTCTACCAATTTTGGATCCACCATTGATTTACTTTTTCGTCTTCTATCACACATAATTTGTTAATTTTACAAATTTTTTTATATAGTCACCATCCAAAATTAAGGAAATGGATTGGAATTTAAATCTTAAATTTGAATTTCATCTTAAGAAATTGAATGAATCAATTAAATTAAATTAAATTAAATTTTAAATTCAATAGTTTATAATTTTGAAAAGCAGTATCTTTATATTATAGTCAAGATTATTATTGCTACCCATTTAATATGTTGATATATGCCATTTTTTACCATTTAAAACACAAATAAGGTAAATAATTAATTCCGACGTATATGGAATGCAAAAAAAATAATTACCAAATACGATTTTTCAAGTAAAAAAATAATATCTTAATGCACAAAATTTGGTGCATGCACGTGCATTAATTGGAAACTGTAAATTCGATGACATAATATAATAACTAGATTGTAAAGCATGACCAGTTAATTTTTATCTAATCTTAAATTAATAAAAATTGCAGGTCCTGGGTGTTCATCAATCGGATATGGAGCAGCAGAGGAGCTGGGGCCTTTTTTCCCCTCAGAAAGACAAAACAACGCTAAAGCTTAACCCACACAGATGGAACAGAGGTATATATAAACAAGTAACCTGTTTTGACTTTGTGGTTTCAATAGTTTTATGTTTGGATTCGGGGATTGTATTTCTTCTTTGACCAAGTAATATGAGAGTTTTTCCGTTGTTTTGTTTTCTCTTCCAGCTGCCAACTTGTTGTTTGTTGAATCTCCCGTTGGTGTTGGGTTTTCATACACCAATAATAGTAGTGATATCCATCAACTCGGTGATGAGATTACAGGTAAAAAAAAAAATCCTTCTAATGCAACAAAACTTCAAAGATAATTCATCTCCTTTCCTGATCATTCCTTGTTTTCTTGAATGATTAGCTAAGGATTCCTACTCATTTCTTGTCAACTGGTTCAAAAGATTCCCCAACAGTTCAAGTCCCATGACTTCTACATTGCTGGAGAAAGCTATGCTGGTATAACAAAATTCCCTTACACTTCCATATTTTCCTCCTCAAACCTTCGTCTGTCTTATCAATTTATTTTCTTGGGTTTCCTTTTATTCTTCTGCCTATCACTTTGTGATTTGATCCAGCAGTTCTAATAGTACTCTCTTGATTATACATGTTATTCGGTTTTAATGAATTTTCAGGCCACTATGTTCCACAGCTAAGCCGAGGCCATCTTTGACAGCAACAAGCATGTTCCCAAGTCAGATTACATAAATCTAAAGGGATTTATGGTAAGGATTTAATTGCAACTAACATTATTTTCTGTAATTAAGACCTTTTTTTTTTTTTAATTTGGATACATTCAGTCCTGTTTTTTTTATTACTTCATTTTCACAATGCACCTGTCATTTATTAGCTTGCCCGGTCCTTATTTTCTATTTACAAAGAAGGCCGCCCTTTAAGGAATAAGCGTAAAAATTGCATGTATTTGAAATTTCAGATTTGTAGAATAATCACCTTTTAAAGTTAGTTGCATTAACAAAAAGAGCTAAACTCTCAGTTTATCGTGCCTTACATTTTTTAAAATGAGAGGATTTGACTTTTAATAGTATACGGCAGCTATATATATATTTTTTTAGCTTAAACCTTAATCAACAGAACTTGGAGTTTGCCAGCTTTTGCTTGATCAACAAAGCTTTTTAAATGCTTTGAAAAATCATTTGTGTTACCCAAAAAGCTTGCACAAAACAGTTTAGATGGAAATGAAGTGTTTGATTGTTGATTAATCTGGCAATTCTGTTTAACAAAGAATACATAAAATTATAATTAACAACATAGCTCCTCTGCTAATGAACTTTATGTAGATTGGGAATGCATTGTTGGACCGATGAAATGTGGATCAAACAGGAATGGTCGATTATGCATGGGATCATGCAGTGATATCTGATCGAGTTTACAACGATTTAAAATCAAATGTAACTTCAGCAGCCACAGCCAACTAAGGATTGCAACATAGCCCTCAAGAGCTTACTTTGCTGTGTACAGAATCATTGACATGTACAGTTTGTATACTCCCAGCTGTATTAGTAACTCCAGCAGTAGCAGACAACGCCTGGCGATTCAAGGCATTGCTCCTCAGATATTGTCCAAATTTGTAAGTTCTTTGCAGACTCTGGATTTCAGCAACTAAATCAGGATTAATTGCTTTTAAATGCGTTTTAATTCAAATTGAATCCGGCCTAAACTGCTATCTGATTTTCTACAGGATGGATGGCTCAAGAGACCAGCAGGATACGACCTTGTGCATCAGACTACAACTGAGGTTTATCTTAATAGGGCCCGATGTTCAAAACGCAACCTTCATCCAATGTTACCTAAAATGTCCTATCCATGGACTTCATTGCAGGTCTTGAATTCATTCCCATTGCCAAAAATACGAATTTTAAGCCCTAGTAAAATATGACTGTTTTGGACATAATCAACAACCATGTGAAAAACGTGCGTATGAGGTTGTTTTTTTGTTCTCCAGTGACACTATCTCAATTTGGAAGGATTCACCAGCATCTATGCTTCCAACAATTAAAAAGCTTATAGCTGGAGGCATTCGCATATGGGTTTTCAGGTAAAACTCTTACAAACATTATTTTAAAAATTAACTTTCTGGTTGAACTTTTGAATATAGACGTTTCATTTGTCAATTTATTATTATTTTTTTCTATTTGCAGTGGAGATACTGATGGGAGAATTCCGGTTACTGCAACTAGACTTACCCTCAAAAAGCTTGGATTAAAAACAATTGAAGAATGGACACCTTGGTACACCAACAACAAACAGGTGATGCTTTCGCCTTTGTCTTTCTTCACGCTCCAGTTATTTAACATGAAAATATATAGTTTCAGTACCCTTCTTTAAGATTTTTTTTTTTTTTTGTTTACAGGTTGGTGGGTGGA
>NW_019168048.1:0-143926 GCF_002303985.1 Durio zibethinus
TTAATCTGTTTATCAAATAAGTTCAAATACAGATGACTATTTAGATAACTAACTATTTCAAATCGTTATGACATTTTATTTGATCATAAAACAATTGTTTTTATTCATACAAGCTTATTTCATTAAAATAATAGAAATCTATATTAATATTTCAAAAATTAATACGTAGCAAAATTTAAAAAATAAGATTATTTACCGAATATGTTTAAATAGTTATATGTATTAGAATAATTATTTATTTCAAATCATTATCACCTTTTGTTTTGTGATAAAATAATTGTTTCTATTTATACAAACTCTTATTTCAAAAAAAAATTAAATTTATTAAAGTTAAAAAATTAATAAGTAAAAGATTTAAAAAATAAATGTGTTTACTGAATATGTTCAAATAGTTTTACCTAGTTGAAAAATTATCAATATCAAATTATTATAACCTTTTATTTTGTTATAAAACAATTGTTTTTGTTCATACAAGTTTATTCAGAATTAAGTAATACTAATTTATTAATATTTCAAAAATTAATAACTAGAAGATTTAAAAAATAAATTTATTTATTTAACAAATTTAAATAGTTATACATATTTAAACAATTATCTATATCTAATAGTTATGACCTTTTGTTTTATCATATAACAATTGTTTCTACTCATATAAGCCTTTTGGATTAAAGTAATACTAATATATTAACATTTCAAAAATTAATAAGTAACATATTTAAAAAATAAATCTATTTACCAAACAAGTTCATATAGTTATGTTTATTTGAACAATTATTTAGATCAAATCCTTATGATCTTTTATTTTATCATAAAATAATTGTTTCTTTTCATACAAGCTTATTCAAAATAAAAATAATACTAATTTATTAATATTTCAAAAATTAAAAATTAAAAGATTCAAAAACTAATCTGTTTACAAATAAGTTCAAATATTTATCACTATTTGGACAACTAATTATTTAAAATCAATATGACATTTTGTTTTGTCATAAAATAAATTTTTTTCTTCATACAAACTTATTAGGGAAAATTACTAATTTATTAATATTCCAAAAACTAATAAGTAAAATACTTAAAAAATAAATTTGCTTCCTGAATAAGTTCAAATAGTTATAACTATTTAAACTACTATTTATTTTATATTGTTATAACTTTTTGTTTTATTATAAAACAATTATTTTTGTTCATACAAATTTATTTGAAATAAAATAATACTAATTTATTTATATTCCAAAAATTAATAAGTAAAAGATTTAAAATATAAATTTGTTTATCAAACAAATTCAAATACTTTTGACTATTTGAACAATTATATATTTCAAATCATTATGACCTTTTGATTCATCATAAAACAATTGTTTCTATTCATACAAGCTTAGTTGGAATAAAGTAATACTAATTTATTAATATTCCAAAAATTAGTAACTAAAAGAATAAAATATAAAATTATTTACCAAACATCACTACAAGAAAATAGAAGATTAGTGGCAATTTTGTAGTGGCGTTTCACTTATAAAAGTTACTAGCTTTCATGTTTATATAAAACTTAAGGTGTTTATTATCAAAACACCACTAAATATTCAAATAGCGGTGTAAACTCCACCCTAGACTTGATATTAGCAGCTTTTATCGACTAAAACGTCTTGAATAATCCTGTCTTAAAAATTTGAATGAATACTAAAGGCATTTTCGGTAGAAAACAACTTGATTAATCCTGTTAAAAAAATTGATAGCGAATTATTGAAGGTATTTTTGGCAAACAACGCCTTCAATAATCCTCTCATAAAAAAATCTAAGCGATTATTTAAAGCATTTTCTATAAGAAATGCCTTTATAATTCCACCAAAAAATTTTACAGGCTTATTGAAGGCGTTTTTGGTCAAAAACGCCTTCAATAAATATCATATCAAAATTTTATGATTGTACAGATGTTAACCATAAGGTGGTAGGTTTCATCCCTCCCTTTAGCCTTTTTTAGGTTTTTGCAGAGATTATTTGTAATTAATTATTCTAGGCATTTTTTGTGTAAAAACTCCTTCACCAATTGCTTTAAAAATTTTTGGAGAGAATATTGAAGGTGTTTTTGGTAGAGAAATGCCCTTAATAATCTATAGAAAAAATATTAAACCGATTCTTGAAGGCGTTTTTAGCCGAACTCGCCTTCAATAATCAAATTAATAAATTTTTAGTTTGGATTATTAAAGGTGATTTTTGTTAAAAACACCTTCAATAATCCACATAATAAATTTGAATGGTTGGATTATTAAAGGAGATTTTTTTCAAAAATACCTTCAATAACATTTTGTTATGGATTCTTCAAGACATTTTCGACAGAAAAATGCCCTTAATAATCTATATGAAAAATATGGAATGGACTGTTAAAGGCATTTTTGGCCGAAAATACCTTCAATAATCCATTCAATTAATTTTTAGTTGGTATTATTGAAGGTGATTTTTTTAAATGCCTTCAATAATCAAATCAATAAATTTTTAACAGAAATTATTGAAGGTGGTTTTTGTCAAAAATGCCTTCAATAATCCATACACAATATTTGGAACGGATATTTGAAGGCGTTTTTATCCCAACACGCCTTTATTATTACACACAATATATTTTTAGGTGATGATTATTGAAGGCGTTTTTGGTATGCCTTCAATAATCCTCTCATAAAAAAATCTAAGCGATTATTTAAGGCGTTTTCTATAAGAAATGCCTTTATAATTCCACCAAAAAATTTCACAGGCTTATTGAAGGCATTTTTGGTCAAAAACGCCTTTAATAAATATCATATCAAAATTTTACGATTGTACGGATGTTAACCATAAGGTGGTAGGTTCGATCCCTCCTTTTAGCCTTTTTTAGGTTTTTGCAGAGATTATTTGTAATTGATTATTCTAGGTATTTTTTGTGTAAACACTCCTTCACCAATTGCTTTAAAAATTTTTGGAGAGAATATTGAAGGTGTTTTTTGTAGAGAAACGCCCTTAATAATCCATAAAAAAAATATTAAACCGATTCTTGAAGGCGTTTTTAGCCAAACTCGCCTTCAATAATCCGATTAATAAATTTTTAGTTTGGATTATTAAAGGTGATTTTTGTTAAAAATACCTTCAATAATCCACACAATAAATTTAAATGGTTGGTTTATTAAAGGCGATTTTTTTCAAAAATACCTTTAATAACATTTTGTTATGGATTATTCAAGACATTTTCGACAGAAAAATGCCCTTAATAATCTCTACAAAAAATATGGAATGGACTATTAAAGGCATTTTTGGCTGAAAATACCTTCAATAATCCATTCAATTAATTTTTAGTTGGTATTATTGAAGGTGATTTTTTTAAATGCCTTCAATAATCCAATCAATAAATTTTTAACAGAAATTATTGAAGGTGATTTTTGTCAAAAATGCCTTCAATAATCCATACACAATATTTGGAATAGATTCTTGAAGGCGTTTTTGTCCCAAAATGCCTTTATTATTACACACAATAATTTTTAAGTGGTGATTATTGAAGGTAATTTTGGTTAAAAATGCCTTTAATAACACTTTGTTAGGGATGATTTAAGGCATTTTCTTGCTAAAAATATCTTCATTAATCCCATCAAAAATATTTTTTATATTGTATATGTCAAGTCAGTTGTAGGTTTATGCCCAGAAAACATTTGGTTTATATATGTGATACTACGAATTACATTTTGAAATTTACATAATGAACATTGTTATATTTCAATAAATTGACCACACATCCGAATTTAAAACTGATAACATTGTCATATCAATATACTTTTCTGAAATAATCGTACTCAATAATATATTAAGTACACATAATGTATTCATATTAAGTATGCCAATAATATTAAACCAATACCCTAATCTACAAACTTAAATTTTTCATCCAACATGGCATGTTAAAAACATTATAACAATCTGTTCCTCATATATTTACATTCAACCAACAATGTCTAACTTCAAGGTTTATCAATATTGATAAATGATAATACATATTCACACCATTCTTTATGGACTTCATTCAGTTCCTCTATCGTGAAGCTTTATTTACTCTCCCACTAAAAACAATATCAGAAGTAAATTTAATAAATGATAACATAATTTACCTTTTATTTTTTTGAAGATATAACAAGTTTATGAAATTTCTACTAACTTCGAATGGTGTGGTCATAAAATCATATAAAACTATCTCTCGCATAAAATGAAGGACATAATATCCACATTCAATATTACCAGGTTGATGAGGTACCTAAAAATTAAATTGAGTGGGTTTAGAAAATATTTATCTATACAAACTCCGCATAAAAAAATAAATTTCACATTTACTGGTAATGATACCCATTTCAGTTTCTGTGCTTTCTTATCGAATGCAGATATTACCCTAAAGCTGAAATGATAGAGTTAGATGATAAATTTTGGGCACAAGCACATCGATATATTCTTTTTCATCATGACTCTATTGAATCGTTTCATATATAAGTTTTTTAGCAAGGAAATTATTCATTACATTAAGCATAATTTATTGTATTTTTTCTATTGTTAATACTTTATCATGATGCTTTGTAGTGAGTATCGAAATAATTTGAGAGCTCCTGCACATTGTCTATGATCAAACCCTTGAAAGCTTGATAAATTGTTTGCCAAAAACTTTCATGAATGGTTAGGAACAACTGTAAGTAATGCCATACTTCCCATTATGAGAAATCTACATAGAATGCTTATGGTATAACTAACATTAATAACATATATATATTTATTCCACTTTTATAGGTTTAAAGTAGAAGGATTGTTAGTGAAGAGGTGAAGTATCTTTCACAAAGTTCGAACAGGATTTAGATTTCACACTAAATTCCATCAGAGATTTAGAAGTACACAAAATTCAAGAGTTATTGTTACTTCATCAACTACTAGCTATGCTAGTGCTAGGGACACAAACCCTTTAGAGAAAAATGTTGACTATTATGGCATAATTAATGACATCATTGACTTGGATTATTATGGTAAGTGAAAAGTTATCTTATTTCGGTGTGATTGGACCGATGTGAATAGCGCAAAGGATATTAAAAAATATCAGTATAAATTTACACTTATGAATTTTTCTCGATTAATTCACATTAGACAACGACTCATCAATGAACCTTATATTTTTTCATCTCAAGTCAAACAAGTTTTTTATTCTGAAGATCCCAAAGAATTGGGTTGGTTTGTTGTTCTTCGAAACACACCTAGAGACTTATTTGATATGGGATTAGATACAAGAGATGATATTGAACATGGAACTGAATATTATCCTTTTGCTGAACAAAAATTGGATGAAAATATCTCCAGTACCTATGCTCAGTGGATCTGTGAAGATGTTAATGAAGACATTTATGAACCATGATGGATCATCTATATTTTGTCATTTGAGTGTTTAAGACATAATGTAGTAAATAATTGTATGTAATTAATGTCGCATTTGCTATTGTATATTTATTGTATTGTAAATCATACATTATCTTTTGATTTAATTAAATTGATATGTTCTTTATATATTGTAGGTTATGATTTCTTAACTTCTCAATGTCTTTATATATGTTCTAAACTAATATCTTTTATATATTCATTTTTATGATGCAGGTAAGCTATAATACGGAAGAGTAAATTGAAAGGAATACATATCAAAGATATTAGTTTAGAATCGTCTACGGTGTCTATTGATATTGGCTATCGACTGAATCTTTTAAAAGGGAATGAATGTATTGTCGAATCTAACTCAATCATTTCTAACCTTTCTACTGATATTGGATCTGGCAATATGGGAGGTCTAGGTTTAAATAGTATCCTATCAATTGATTATGCTTTAAATTTGAATGCAAGTATCATATACCCCATATTTAGAATTCGATTATGATGATAAAAGTATTGCTATTTTAAAATTTTATTTTTTATTTTTTATAGTTGGAGGACCAGAGGCTGGACAACTTTGAAGGAATTGTTTGCACTACCTCTGAACGAGCATATTGTAATGTCTGCAAACTTTGATAGGCAACCAATTGGTGAAAAGGCTCAACTGTTGGCTAGATTTCTAAGCATGCTTGCCCATAATAGAATGAAATTGCCTATTCACTATGAAACATGGCATAAAGTTCCAGCAGAAGTTAAGGTTGATGCTTTAAACTTTATTGAGGTATTAGTATAACTAATTATATATAAAAAAATTAATTATTTTAAATTTGGTTTATTGATTAAAACTTTTCTTTTTCTATTATTACAATCAAGATTTGTACTTGAAATACCAACTTCATTTGTGCTTAAGTCATTGGGAAAGAAATGGAAAGATTATAAGCATAATTTAAAGAATAAGTATTTCAATCGAAATGCTACTGTAGAGGCAACGATGGAAAATCTACCCCATAATGTGACTAGGTAGCAATATGAACAATTAGTTAGATTTTAGTTCTCAAGAAAAAAAAAGGTACTAATTTATAACTTTGCATAGTAGAATGAAATAATGAAAGTATCTTATGCTTTAAGTTGGCAATATTTGTATTTCTACCATATACGTAATTATTTTTTATGACAAAAAGAGAACAAATTGGGATTGGTAGCAGAAAGCAACAGAAATATAGCCACACAAGTGGATCAAAAAGTTTTGCAAAAAAGTAAAAAGAAATAGTAAGTTTATGATTTTAAACTTATTCCAATGAATGAACTTTTTGTGCCGTTAAAAGGTAAATATGCAAATTAACATTTATTATTCTGTTTTAATAGTTTTGATAGCTTCAATACATGATATTAAACTTATCAAAATTTTTGAACTTAGTTGACACAGATGATATGTATGAAAAAGTTATTGTTTACGTCTATTTTTGTAAAAATACAAATTTGTTGTTATTGTTCTATTTAAGCAGTTTGATAGCTTCAATACTTGATAATAAACTTGTCTAATTGATTGAACTTGGTTTCTACGGTTGATATGGGTGAAAAAGTTGTCATTTATATCTATTTGGGATTATATTTGCCTTTAAAAGGCAAATATTCAAATTAAACTTTTGGATAGCTTTCAACAGTTTGAATGGCTTCAATCCATGATGTTAAACTTGTCCAAATAATTGAATTTGGTTGCCATGATCGATATGTGTGAAAGGCCAAACTGCTTTTATTGTTTGCGTCTATTTAAGACTATTGTGTTGTTAAGGGGTCAAAATATAAATACATGATATTAAAATTACTTGAAATTTGTGAACTTAATTGACAAGTTTGATATGCATGAATAAGTTATAGTTGATATGTATCTTATCAAATAATATATGTTTTTATATAGGAAATTGAGATAGGCGGTAAAATTAGACGTGTGAAATATTTTTGCTGAACATACATAGAAAAAGATGGATCTTACATGAATATTGAAACACAAGAAATTATGGTAATTTGTAACATCTATTTTAACAGAAAGTAAATATTTACTCTTTTTAACATATTATCAATTAATCATTAAACTTAATAGTTGTATATGACTAATTTACAAGAGAAAGCGAAAAAGAAAATGGTGATTGAGATTGAAGTAGCATATGATGGTTCTCTCAATATACAAGAATTGAAAATTTGAATATTCATAGAAGTTGCTAGAAAAGAAAGGCATGGATGGGTTTGAGGCCTTGGATTGGGTCTAAGACCATCTACCTACTATGGACGTAGGTCTCAACAATTTACATTCTCAGCAAGTCAATCTTCATGAGACATTTTGATATTGAGAGAGAGTTGCAAACTATGCAACAATGTTTCCAACAAATGGAAACAAAAAGAGAACAAGAGCATGCCAAAATTAAGGAAGAACGTGATAGAATGGAGCAAGAACGTGTAAAATTTCAATAGTTGCATGATCGATTTAATCATCTTATGAATTTTATGCAACAACAATTTCCAGGAACTTATATCGGTGGTCCACCAACTCAGGTATTATATTTAGTAAATATTTATATTTTTTAATATAAAAAAAGCTTACAATGAAGTGTTAAAAATTGTATGCTATTATTCAGTAGGTTCTTGAGCACGCTAGTGACCAAGGTGGAAAATTTTCTTCATTAATTTCATACATTTTAATTTTTATTTTGTTAATGTATTAAAAAAATTTGAATGTTATTATACTAATTATTAAACTTTGTGTTTATTAGATACATATTTGAATGTGAATTAAGTTTATATTAATTTCAGTTTCTGAATTTAAGCTCGTTTATGAAAATAATAAATATTAATAGAAATTTTTTTTTAAAAAAAAATACATTTCTTAATTTCGTGGCATTTACGTTCAAGAATGTCGCTAAATGAATAATTTAGTGGCATTTGTACCATAAAACGCGACTAAAAGTAGCAGTGCTCTTACTAAGAAACGCATTAAATTAGTAGCATTTTTCTAATACAAACGCTACCAAAATAACGATGTTTTTTTTATAAAATTGCCACTAAATTAACGACATCTCAAAGATACAAACACCGCTAAAATAATAGCATTTTCTAGATATAAATGCCACTAATATAGCAGCATTTTTCAGATACAAATACCACTAATATAGTGCCATTTTCTAGATTCAAACACCGCTAATATAGCGGCGTTTTCCACATACAAATGTCACTATTTTTCACGATGCGTGTATGGCCGGCACTCTGACTAGTATTTTTCGCAAACGTGGTAAATCTTTTAGTAGCATTTATAAATACCACTAAATGTTAAAAAAAATGCCACTAAAAACCTAAACTCTTGTAGTGCATGTTCGAATAATTATGACAATTTTAACAATTATCCATTTCAAATTGTTATGGCATTTTGTTTTGTCATAAAATATTTGTTTTTGCTTATACATGCTTATTCAAAATAAAATATACTGATTTATTAATATTTCAAAAATTAATAAGTAGAAATTTTAAAACATAATTTTTTTTACTAAATAAGTTCAAATAGTTATAACTATTTGAACAATTATTTTTTTAAAATACTTATGACCTTTTGTTTTGTCATAAAACAATTGTTTTTGTTTATACAAGCTTATTTGAAATAAAATAATACAATTTTATTAATATTTCAAAAATTAATAAGTAAAAGATTCAAAAAATAAATCTGTTTACCGAAAAAATTCAAAGAGTTATGACTATTTGAACAATTATTTATGTCAAATTGTTAGAAGGTTTTATTTTATCATAAAACAATTGTTTCTAGTCATACAAGCTTATTCAAAATAAAAATAGTATAAATTTATTAATATTTCAAAAATTAATAAGTAAAAAGTTGAAAATGCCGAACATGTTCAAATTGCTATGACAATTTGAACAATTATCCATTTCAAATCATTATGACATTTTTTTTTGTCATAAAACAATTGTTTTTGCTTATGCAATATTATTTGAAATACAATAATGTTAATTTATTAATATTTCAAAAGTTAATAAGTAGAAGATTTAAAAAATAAATCAATTTATTAAATAATTTTAAATAGTTATGATTATTTGAATAATTATATATATATATCAAATCGTTATGACCATTTGTTTTATCATAAAATAACTATTTTTGTTTGTACAAACTTCTTTGAAATAAAAAAAATACTAATTTATTAATATTTCACAAATTAATTAGTAAAATATTTAAAAAATAAATTTGTTTAGCGAATAAGTACAAATATTTATATTAATTAGAATAACTATTCATTTTAAATCATTATGACCTTTTATTTTGTCACAAAACAATTGTTTTTGTTCATACAATCTTTTTTGAAAAAAAATAATACTAATTTATTAATTTTTCAAAAATTAATAATTAAAGATTTAAAAATAAGTCTGTTTACTGAACAAGTTCAAATAGTTTTGATTATTTGAACAATTATTTATTTCAAATCATTATGACCAATTGTTTTGTCATAAAAATAATTATTTTGTTCATACAACCTTAATCTGAATAAAATATTATAAATTTATTAATATTTTAAAAATTAGTTATTAAAATATTTAAAAAATAAATCTGTTTACCGAATAATTTCAAATAACTATGACTATTTAAACAATTATCTATTTTAAATCGTTATGACCTTTTGTTTTGTCATAAAATAATTATTTCTGCTTGTACAAATTTATTCTGAATAAAATAATACAAATCTATTAAAATTTTGAATATTAATAAGTAAAAGACTTAAAAAGTAAATATGTTTTTCAAATAAGTTCAAAAAGTTATAACTATTTGAACAATTATATAATTCAAATCAGTATGACCTTTACTTTATCATAAAACAATTGTTTTTATTCATACAAGTTTATTGGAAATAAAATAATACTAATTTTTTAATTTTTTAAAAATTAATAAATAAAAGAATTAAAAAATAAATTGTTTATGGAACAATTCAAATAGTTATTACTATTTAAAACAAATATCTATTTTAAGTTGTTACGATATTTTATTTTGTCATAAAATAATTGTTTCTGTTCATACAAGTTTATTCAGAATAAAATAACACTAATATATAAATATTTCAAAAATTATTAAGTAAAAGAATTTAAAAAATATAATTATTTATCAAACATGTTCAAATAGTTATGACTATTTAAACAACTATCCATTTGAAATTGTTATAATACTTTGTTTTGTCATAAAACAATCATTTTTTATTATACAAGTTTATTTAGAATAAAATAATACTAATTTATTAATATTTCAAAAATTAATAAGTAAAAGATATAAAAAATAGTTATGACTATTTGAATAATTACCTATATCAAATTGTTATAACCTTTTGTTTTATTATAAAATAATTGTTTTGTTCGCACAAGCTTGTTCAAAATAAACAAATACTAATTTATTAATATTCTAAAAATTAATAAGTCAGAGATTTAAAAAATAAATCTATTTGTCAAACCAGTTCAAATAGATAAGACTATTTGAATAATTATCTATTTTAAATCATTATAACCATTTGTTTTCCCATGAAAACAATTGTTTTTTTTTTCATACAATCTTATTTCAAATAAAATAATACAAATTTATTAATAAGTAAAATATTTGAATAATAAATCTGTTTACCGAATAAGTTCAAATGATTATAACTATTTAAACAATTATCTGTTCCAAATATTATGACATTTTTTTTATCATAAAACAATTGTTTCTATTCATACAAGCTTATTCAAAATAAAATAATACTAATTTATTAATATTTCAAAAATTAATAAGTAAAAAATTTTAAAAATAAATCTATTTAAAGAAGAAGTTCAAATAGTTATTACTATTTGAACAATTATCTATTTTATGTCGTTATAACTTTTTGTTTTATCATAAAATAATTATTTTTGTTTGCACAAGCCTGTTCAAAATAAAAAATACTAATTTATTAATATTTCCAAAATTAATAATTAAAAGATGTAAAAAAAATTGTTTGCCAAAAACTATATGAACAAAATTATCTATTTTAAATCATTATGACTATTTGTTTTGTCATAAAATGAATTGTTTCTGTTTATACAGCCTTGTTTCAAATAATATAATACAAATTTATTAATATTTTAAAAATTAATAAGTAAAATATTTAAATAATAAATATGTTTACCAAATAAGTTCAAATAGTTATAACTATTTGAACAATTATCTATTTCAAATTGTTATGACTTTTTGTTTTGTAGATATCCCATTTTGTCCAGGGATTTTTCGAAATTCATTGAGTTTCGAATTTTGATTTTAATTGTGCAATTGGGCTTAATTGGAAAAGTGAATTTTGAAGCAAAAGATTAAGCCCTAAATTTTTTTGTATTTTAATATTTTAGTTTAATTTTTTGTTTAACTTTTATTTTTTCAATCAAAAGAGTCAAAGTCAATTGATAAAAAAATTAAAAAAAGTGGGTAAAAATTAAAAAAAAAAGGAAAATTTAGAATTTTGATGAAAAATATTGGATTCAATTCAACTCTTAGATTTTATCTCGAATTTTAACTTTAATGATTTAAAATTTTAGAAAGGCTTGAGGCTTAATCTATTAAAAAATGAAAGATTACATAGAGAATAAAATTAGGAGAGAAATTCTAGATTCGGTTGAATTAATTCCTTCCAAATCAAAAGGGATTCAATCACTATATAAGGATCTTGAATTTGTGATCAAAGAGAGAAAATTTGGGTAAAGTTTTGAATTAACAAGGAAGAAGCAATCAAGCAAAAAAAATTTTGCAAGAAGATCCAGTTAGAGTTTTTGGAAGGAAAGCTAAGATTTATAATAAGAAACATCAGTTTTTAAAAGGTGAAAATTTGTTGAAACCCATAGAGGTAATATTTGCTTTCATTCTATATTTTTGTTTGTTGTTTTTGCATAACTTTTATAATATTTAATTGCTTACTCTTATTTTTGTGTTTATTGCATGGTTTTTATTTTTGCATGATAATTTATTTGCTTAATATATTTATTTGCATGATTATATATTTAATTGCATGTTTATTTGCATCATTTATATATTGTTATTTGCATGATTATGTATTTAATTGCATGTTTATTTGCATGGTTTATATATTATTATTTGCATGATTATTAATTTATTTATTTGTGTGATTATATGATTATGATATATTTGTTTGCATAGTTATTATTATTATTATTATTATTATTATTATTATTGCATAATTTTATATTTATTGCATGTTTTATATTTATTGTATACATAATTGCATGATTATATCTAATTACATAATTACTAATATATTTGTGTGATTATATTTGATTTCATGATTATATATTTGCATGGTATATTATTGCATGACATTTTATATTATTGTGTGATAATTAATATATTTGCATGATATTATATATTTATATGATTGTTATTATAGCATGATAATTAATATATTTACATGACATTCTTGCATGAATATTTTAGCATGATATTATTAGATGATATTTGATATGATTTATAATATATTTGCATGGTATGATTTAATACTTATTGCATGATTGCTTGATATTTTGATAGAATTTTTGTACCACCATTTTTGTAAATAAATAAAAGGATTAGAATTGATTTATTTGCATGATAAAACTATCTTTGATAAGGCTTAGGTAAGATAACTCATAATTAACTTCGTACTAATTTTGGACGTAAAGGAGTGCTAATACCTTCCCTACATGTAATCAACTCCCAAATCTTAGTTCTGTTGATATAGACTAGAACTTAGGGACCTTCAGCTTAAGCTTAGGATAACCTTAAAAGTGATAGATTCACATAGGTAGCCAATCACACCTAGCTTAAAAAGATTTGTGGCAACTCCATGATTTTTGTGTCTAATAGGTAGGTTCTTCCAATCTAGACGTTATGACATGTTTTATCATAAAATAATCATTTCTATTGATACAAGCTTATCTGAAATAAAATAATACTAATTTATTAATATTTCAAAAATTAGTAAGTTAAAAATTTAAATAAATATGTTTAAGGAGCAAGTTCAAATAGTTATTACTATTTGAACAATTATCTATTTTATATTGTTATGATCTTTTGTTTTCTCATAAAATAATTGTTTCTGTTCATAAATATATTTTCTAAACAAGTTCAAATAGTTATGACTATTTGAACAATTATCTAATTCAAATCGTTATGACATTTTGTTTTATCATAAAATAATTGTTTCTGTTTATACAAGGAAAATAATACTAAATTATTAATATACTAAAAATTAATAAGTAAAAGAATGAAAAAAATTATTTATGGAACAAATTCTAATAGTTATTGCTATTTAAAACAATTATCTACTTTAAATCATTATAACATTTTATTTTATCAAAAAACAATTGTTTTTGTTCAAACATATTTATTCAGAATAAAATCATATTAATTTTCCAAAAATTATTAAGTAAAAAAATTAAAAAATAAAATTATTTACTGAACATGTTCAAATAGTTATTAATATTTAAACAATTATCCATTTCAATCATTATGACATTTTGTTTTATCACAAAACAAATATTTTTGTTCATACAAGCTTATTCAAAATAAAATAATATTAATTTATTAATGTTTAAAAAATTAATAAGTAGAAGCTTTAATAAAGAAATTTGCTTATCGAATAAGTACAAGCAATTACAACAATTTGAAAAATTATCTATATTAAATCGTTATAACTTTTTGTTTTATCATAAAATAATTGTTTATGTTCGTACAAACTTTTCCAGAATAAAAAATACTAATTTATTAATATTCTAAAAATTAATAAGTAAGATATTTAAAAAATAAAACTTTTTATCGAATAAGTTTAAATAGTTATGACTATATATGTAATTATCTATTTCAAATAGTTACGATCTCTTGTTTTGTCATAAAACAAATATTTCTATTCATACGAACCTTTTAAAATAAAATAATACTAATTTATTAATTTTCAAAAAGTCAATAAGAGTTTTAAAAAAATAAATCTATTTGTCGAATAAGTTCAAATAGTTATTACTATTTAAACAATTATTTATTTCAAATTGTCATAACATTTTTCTTTTTATAAAATAATTATTTCAGGTTATACAAGCTTATTCGGGCTAAAGTAAAACTAATTTATTAATATTTCAAAAATTAATAAGTAAGAGATTAAAAAAAACAACTATGTTTATTGAACCATTTCAAATAATTATGACTATTTGAATAATTATTTATTTTAAATCATTATGCCCTTTTGTTTTATTATAAAATATTTTTTTTTGTTTATAGAAGCTTATTCAAAATAAAATAATATTAATTTTTTAATATTTCAAAAATTAATAAGTAGAAGATTTAAAAAATAAATCTGTTTGTCGAACTAGTTCAAATAGTTATGACCATTTATTATGTCATAAAGCAATTGTTTCTGCTCATACAAGTTTATTAGAAACAAAATAATACTAATTTATTATATCCAAAAAAATTAATAAGTAAAAGATTTAACAAATAAATCTATTTAATGAACAAGTTCAAATAGTTATGACTATTTGAACAATTATCTATTTCAATTTTTTTTTGTTTTCGCATAAAACAATTATTTATGCAAAAAAAAATACTAATTTGTTAATATTTCAAAATTTATTAAGTAGAAGATTTAAAAAAATAAATCTGTTTACTAAAAAAGTTCAAATAGTCAAGACAATTTGAACAATTATCTATTTCAAATATTATACCCTTTGTTTTGTCATAAAATAATTAATTTTGTTCATACAACTTTTTTAAAAAAATATTAGTAAATTATTAATATTATGAAAATTAATAAGTAAGTGATTTAAAAAATAACTTTGTTTACCAAACAAGTTCAAATAGTTAATACTCTTTAATTATTAACTACTTTAAATCATTTTGACCTTTTTCTGTAATAAAATAATTGGTTTTATTTATACAAGCTTAATCAAAATAAAATAATATTAATTTATTAATATTTCAAAAATTAATAAGTAAGAGATTTAAAAATAAATTTCTTTAATGAATAAGTTTAAATAATTATAACTATTTAAATGATTATCTATTTCAAATTTTTATGACATTTTCTTTTGTCCATAAACAATTATTTCTATTTAGACAAGTTTATTTAAATTAAAATAATAATAATTTAACAATATTTCAAAAATTAATAAGAGATTTAAAAAATAAATTTTTTTATTGAATTAGTTCAAATAGTTCAAACTATTTGAAAAATTATCTATTTCAAATCATTTTGATCTTTTGTTTTATAATAAAATAATTGTTTCAATTCATACAAGCTTATTCAGAATAAAATAATATTAATTTTTTAATTTTTTAAAAATTAATAAGAGATTTAAAATATAAATCTGTTAACCAAATAAGTTCAAATAGTTATGACTATTTGAATAATTATCTACTCCAAATTATTATAGCCTTTTGTTTTAATATAAAACAATTATTTCTGTTCATTTAAGCTTAATCAAAATAAAATAATTCTAATTTAATAATATTTTAAACATTAATAAGGAATTTAAAAAATAAATCTATTTGAGGAACCAATTCAAATAATTAAGATTATTTGAAAATTTCTATTTCAAATCATTCTACCATTTTGTTTTGTCATAAAAGAATTAGTTTCAATTCATACAGTTTATTTAAAATAAAATATTACTAATTTATTAATTTTCAAAAAACTAATAAGTAAGATATTTAAAACATAAATATTTTTATCGAAGAAGTTCAAATAGTTATGATTATTTGAATAATTATCTATTTCAAATCGTTGTGATCTTTTGTTTTTTTGTAAAACAATTGTTTTAGTTCATATAGGTTTGTTTGGAATAAAATAATAGAAATTTATTAATATTTCGAATATTAATAAGTAAAAGATTTAAAAAATAAATTTGTTTACTAAATTAGTTTAATAATTATAACTATTTGATTATCTATTTTACATCGTTATGATCTTTGTTTTTATCATAAAACAATTGTTTTTATCATAAAACAATTGTTTTTGTTCATACAAGCCGATTTAGAATAAAATAATACTAATTTATTAATATTTCAAAAATTAATAAGTAGGAGATTTAAAAAAATAAATATGTTTATTGAACCAATTCAAATAGTTATGACTATTTGAATAATTATCTATTTCAAATCAATATGACATTTTGTTTTCTTATAAAATAATTGTTTCCATTCATAAAAGCTTATTCAGAATAAAATAATCTTAATTTATTAATACTCAATAAATTAATAACTAAAAGATTTAAAAAGTAAATCTGTGTAATAAAAAGTTCAAATAGTTATGAGTGTTTGAACATTTATCTAATTCAAATCGTTATAACTTTTTATTTTCACAAAAAAATAATTGTTTCTATTCATACAAGCTTATATGGAAAAATGTAATACTAATTTATTAATATTTCAAAAGTGAATAAGTAAAAGATTTAAAAGCATAAATTTATTTATCAAACTAGATCAAATAGTTATGAATATTTGAACAATTATTTATTTTTAATTGTTATGACTTTTTGTTTTATCATAAAACAATTATTTCTATTCATAAAAGTTTATACAAAAATAAAATAATACTAATTTATTTATATTCTGAAAATTAATTAGTAGGATATTTAAAAAATAAATCCTTTTATCAAACAAGTTCATATAGTTATTACCATTTGAATAATTATCTACTTCAAATTTTTATTACCTTTATTTATGTCATAAAATTATTATTTCTATTTATACAAGCTTATTCATAATAAAATAATATTAATTGATTAATATTTTAAAAATTGAAAAATAACATATTTAAAAAATAAATTTGTTTATTGAACCAATTCCAATAGTTATGACTAGTTGAACAATTATTTATCTCAAATTACTATAACCTTTTGTTTTGTCATTAAACAAATGATTTTGTTCACATAAGTTTATTTGGATTAAAATGATACTAATTTAATAATATTTTAAAAAATAATAAGAGATTTAAAAAATAAATATGTTTACTGAACCAATTCAAAAAGTTATGAATATTTGAACAAGTATTTATTTCAAATTGTAATGACCTTTTCTTTGTCATAAATAGTTGTTTCTATTCATACAAGCTTATTCAAAATAAAGTAATAGTAATTCATTAATATTATGAGAATTAATAAGTAATAGATTTAAAAAATGAATCTGTTTACCAAAAAAGTTTAAATACTTATGACTATTTGAATAATTATTTATTTCAAATTATTATAACATTTTGTCTTATCATAAAACAAATGTCTCTGTTCATACAAGCATATTATGAAAAAAATTATACAAATTAATTAATATTTAGATAATTAATAAGTAGAAGATTTAAAAAATAAATTTGTTTATTGAACAAGTTCAAACAATTATAACTGTTTGAACTATTATTTATTTAATATCATTATCACTTTTTGCTTTATTATAAAACTATTTGTTAGCTTTTTAGGTGAGATGGTGATCTAAGAAGGGGGTTGAATTGGATTTCTCAAAGTTTTTCCCAAACAATGATTTCAAAATAATTGAATGAGGAATTAAAATAATAAACACTTTTGATGAAAATATAATGCAAGCAATAATAATTAATGAACTTAGAATCAAATATAAACAACAATAGATGTAAGGAGATAGGGATAGAGAAATCAAACATAATGATTTATAGAGGTTTGGTCCTTATCTACAAGGCACCTACATCTTTTATTCTTGGTTGTCCACACCAAGGCTTCAATCCACTAATCTTGAATTGAAAATACAACCCTATCTTTTTCTCTCTAAGGCTTAAGATGGAATCCTTACACTCTCTACTTTCTAGGCTAAGTAACAATCTCACAATCCCCTAAATTCAAGAGGATGCCTCACCTCTTGATTACAAGCTCACTTAATAAAAATGCAAACTAAGAACACCTCTCAAAGGCTAAGTGTTTGCCTAATGAAATACAAAGAATTTTGATAAATGAACAACATTAATAATTTGGATACAACAACTACAAAGATGTAACTTTTAAGCTCTAATAACTCTTGATTCTTTAAGAGAATGAAAATATAACTTGTTGACTCTTGCTCTCTTGATTCATCAATCTTTTTGGTATGTTGAAGTGGCCAATATTTAGAGAACTTGAAGAACTAGTCGTTTGGGAAGCTTGGAAAGAAGAATGCCTATTGGAAGCATGAAAAAGTAGCCATTGGAGTGATTTTGCCTAAACTCGATAGATCCTTTCCATGAGGGCATCATTTGGTTCATGTTTAGGTGCCATTTACACCTTTGAAATCATGACCCAATCGATCCCTTCCGATTGATCCCTTTCATGAGGGAATCAATAGGTTCAAGGGGGTTATTGAACCCCTCTATAAGGTGATCGATCCTTTCTTCAGCCAAGAGCATCAACCTATATTCTGTAAGAAAAATCAATCAATCCCTTCCCTAAGGGGATGGATCCTGGCAAAGCTAAATGATTATCTCCTATTTTGTACTCTACTCACTAATTTGATCATATGTTGAGTTATACACATTCAAATCAAAAACTATTTAAATATTTAGAAACTAGACTTAAAAGGCTTTCTATCCATATAAAATTCATCACCTACTTCGTTGTGTACGAATTATAATGAATTTTGAAATCTACCTTTTGTGCAGTTTTTACACAACTGCAAAGTGTCTAGTAAAAGTTTAAAATCTTTTCTTGCAAAATTTGGATTTTGATTTTGTTTAATCCATTAGAAAGTACACTCAAAGAGCTTTCCAACCATATAAAATTTAAATATTAAAACTTTGTGAATTAATACAAAAAAAATAAAACAAGTTCAATGTTGGAAAACTTTATTCTTGTAAACCAACTTTCTTAAGTTAATCTATTTCTCAAAACCAATATTATTAAAATTGTATTAAGTCCAAAATGAATAAATTCACTTTAAAAATAACAATTGGACTTTCATTAAGCTCAAATAGAAAGATGTTTAAAGATACTTTTGATTTGAGAAATAAGAAAACATAAAGAAAGGTTTGTTTAAACTTTGAAAATCATATTATTTATTTAGTACCAAAATATAAAACTTAAGAACATGTATTAAATAAATCTTTTTCAAAATCTTGATCAAGCTTATTTAGCTTAATGTTTTGTAATTTCAAAATAAGGATTAATTTAAGGCTAACACAATTATTTCTATTCATTCAAGCTTATTCGGATGAAAATAATACTATTTATTAATTTTAACAACTAATAAGTAAAAGATTTAAAAAATAAATCTTTAATGAGCAAGTTCAAATAGTCACGGCAATTTGAATAATTATCTATTTCAAATCATTATGATCTTTTTTTTTTGTCATAAAACAGTTGTTTCTGTTTGTATAATCTTATTCAAAATAAAATAATATTAATTTGTTAATATTCTAAAACTTAATAAGTAAGAGATTTAAAAAATAAATCTGTTTTTAAAATAAATTCAAATAGTTATGACTATTTAAATGGTTATATATTTCAAACCATTATATCCATTTGTTTATCATAAAATAATCGTTTCTGTTCTAACAAGCATATTCGAAATAAAATAATACTAATTTATCAATATTCTAAAAATTAATAAGTAAGAGATTTAAAAAATAAAATATGCTTACCAAACAAGTTTTAATAGTTATGACTATTTGTACTATTATTTATTTCTAATAGTTATGACATCTTATTTTGTCATAAAATAATTATTTATGTTCATACAAACTTAGTCGGATTAAAATAATATGAATTTAATAATATTCCAAAACTTAATAAGGAAGAAATTTAAAAAATAAATCTATTTACCAAATAAGTTTAAATAGTTAAGATAATTTGAATAATTATCTATTTTGCATCGTTCTTACCTTTTGTTTTGTCCTAAAACAATTGTTTCAACTCATACAAGTTTATTCAAAATAAAATAATATTAATTTATTAATTTTTTGATAATTAATAAGTAAAAGATGAAAAAATAAATATGTTTACCAAACTAGTTCAAATAGTTATGACTATGTGAATAATTATCTATTTCAAATCATTATGACCTTTTGTTTTGTCATAGAACAATTGTTTCTATTCATACAAGTTTATACAGAATAAAATAATACTAATTTAATAATATTTTAAAAATTAATAAGAGATTTAAAAAATAATTTTTTTGTCGAATCAGTTTAAATTGCTAAGACTATTTTAACAATTATCCATTTCATCTTGTTATGATCTTTTTTTTATCATAAAACAATTATTTCAGTTCATATAAGTTTATTGAAATAAAATAAGACTAATATATTAATATTTCAAATATTAATAAGTAAGAGATTTAAAAAATAAATCTATTTATCAAATAAGTTCTAATAGTTATGTCTATTTGTACAATTATTTATTTCAAATAGTTATAACCTTCTTTTTTGTCATAAAATAATTTTTTTCAATTAATAAAAGCTTATTTGGTATAAAATAACACCAAATTATAAATATTTCAAAAATTAATAAGTAAGAGATTTAAAGAATAAATCTATTTACCCAAATAGTTCAAATAATTATGACTATTCGAATAATTATCTATTTCAAAACATTATGACCTTTTGTTTTGTCATAAATTAATTTTTTCTGTTCATACAAGCTTATTCAAAATAAACTAATACTAATTTATTAATATTTAAAAAATTAATAAGAGATTTAAAAAATATATCTATTTACCAAACCAGTTGAAATAGTTATGACTATTTGAATAATTATCTATTTCTAAATGTTATGACCTTTTGTTTTGCTATAAAACTATTATTTCTATTCAAACAAGGTTAGTCGGATTAAAATAATACCAATTTAATAATATTCCAAAAATTGATAAGTATGAAATTTAGAAGAAAAATCTATTTACTCAACAAGCTCAAATAGTTAATATAATTTGAATAATTATCTATTTGGTATCATTCGTACCTTTTGTTTTGTTCGAAAACAATTATTTCAGTTCATACAAGTTTATTTGAAATAAAAAATAATAGTTTATTAATTTTAAGAAAATTAATAAGTAAAATATTTTTTAAAAAAATTAGTTTATTGAACTAGTTCAAATAGTTGTAACCATTCAAACAATTATCTATTTAAAATCATTATGACCTTTTGTTTTGTCAAAGAATAATTGTTTCTATTCATACAAGTTTATTGGGAATAAAATAATACTAATTTAATAATATTGTAAAAATTAATAAGTAAGAGATTTAAAAAATAATTTTTTGTCAAATCAATTCAAATTGTTAAAACCATTTTAAGAATTATCTATTTCAAATCATTATGATCAGTTGTTTTATCATAAAAATAATTGTTTTTATTCGTACAACCTTATTTTGAATAAAATCATATAAATTTATTAATATTTCAAAAATTAGTTAGTAAAATATTTAAAAATAAACCTGTTTATCGAACAAATTCAAATAGTTATAACTATTTAAAAAATTATCTGTTTCAAATCGTTATGACCTTTTGTTTTATCATGAAATAATTATTTCTGTTTATACAAGTTTATTTCGACTAAACTAATACAAATTTATTAATATTCTGAATATTAATAAGTAAAAGACTTAAGAAATAAATCTATTTTTTGAATAAGTTAAAAAAGTTATAACTATTTGAACAATTATCTAATTCAAATCGTTATAACCTTCGTTTTATCATAAAACAATTATTTCTATTCATACAAGTTTATTCGAAATAAAATAACACTAATTTATAAATATTCCAAAAATTATTAAGTAAAAGTATTAAAAAATAAAATTGTTTACCAAACATGTTCAAATAGTTATGACTATTTAAACAATTATCCATTTAAAAGTGTTATGACATTTTGTTTTGTAATAAAACAATTGTTTCTGATTATACAAGTTTATTCGAAATAAAATAATACTAATTTATTAATATTTCAAAAATTAATAAATAGAAGATTTAAAAAATAGTTATGACTATTTAAATAATTATCTATTTCAGTGATTATGACATTTTGTTTTGTCTTAAAACAAATGTTTTTGCTCATACATGCTTATTCGAATAAGATAATACTAATTTATTAATATTTCAAAAATTAATAAGTAGAAGATTTAATAAATAAATCTATTTACTGAATAAGTTCAAGAAGTTATGACTATTATTATCTATATCAAATCATTATAACCTTTTGTTTTGTCATAAAATAATTATTTCTATTCATACAAGCTTTTTCAAAATAAAAAAATAGTTATTTATTAACATTCTAAAAATTAATAAGTAAGAGATTTAAAAAATAAATCTATCTACTAAATAAGTTTAAATAGTTATGACTATATGTGCAATTATCTAATTCAAATAGTTATGATCTTTTATTTTGTCATAAAATAATTATTTCTATTCATACAAACTTTTTGAAATAAAATAATAATAATTTATTAATTTTTGAAAAGTCAATAAGGAAGAGATTTAAAAAAATAAATCTATTTGCTGAACAAGTTCAAATAGTTATTACTAGATGAACAATTATTTATTTCAAATTGTTATGACCTTTTTTTTTTTCATAAAACAATTATTTCTATTCATACAAGCTTATTTTGGCTAAAGTAAAATTAATTTGTTAATATTTCAAAAA
Organism: Durio zibethinus; assembly: GCF_002303985.1. The sequence continues at coordinate 23,051 of NW_019168048.1, forward strand.
TTAATAAGTAAGAGATTCAAAAAATAAATTTATTTACCAAACCAATTCAATGCCTTTTTGTTTTGTTATAAAACAATTTTTTTTTGTTCATAGAAGCTTATTTATAATAAAATAATATTAAGTTTTTTAATATTTCAACAATTAATAAGTAGGATATTTAAAAAATAAATCTATTTATCAAACTAGTTTAAATAGCTTTGAATATTTGAACAATTATTTATATCAAATAGTTTTAACCTTTTGTTTTATCGAAAAACAATTATTTCTATTCATATAAGCCTATTTGGAATAAAATAATACTAATTTAATAATATTTTGAAAATTAATAAGAGATTTAAAAAATAAATCTTTTTGTTGAATTAGTTTAGATTGTTAAGACTATTTTAACAATTATCTATTTCAAATCGTTATGATTATTTTTGTAATAAAGCAATTGTTTCAATTCATATAAGCTTGTTGGAATAAAATGATATTAATTTATTAATATTTCTAATATTAATATGTAAGAGATTTAAAAAATATATATGTTTACCGAACTAGATAAATATTTAGGACTATTTTAGTAATTATCCACTTTAAATTATTTTGACCTTTTGTTTTTACATAAAATGATAGTTTTTGTTCACTCCAGTTTATTTAAAATAAAATATTATTAATTTATTAATATTTTAAAAATTAATAAGAAATTTGAAAAATGAATCTATTTTCAAACCAGTTCAAATAGTTATGATTATTTGAACAATTATCTATTTCTTATTGTTGTTACTCTTTATTTTGTTATAAAATAATTGTTTTTTTTATACTAGCTTATTACGAATAAAATAATACTAAGTTACTAATAGTTTGAAAATTAATAAGTAGTAGATTTAAAAAATAAAGCTGCTTACCAAACAAGTTCAAATAATTATGACCATTTAAATAATTATCTATTTCAAATCTTTATGAACTTTTGTTTTGTCATAAAACAATTGTTTCTATTCATACAAGCTTATTCGGAATAAAATGATACTAATTTAAGAATATTTCAAAAATTAATAAGTAAGAAACATAAAAAATAAATTCGTTTACCGAACCAGCTCAAATAGTTATGACTATATGAATAATTATCTATATCAAATCATTATGATCTTTTGTTTAGCTATAAAAAAATTATTTCAGTTCATACAAGTTTATTCAAAATAAAATAATACTAATTTATTAACTTTTTGAACATTAATCAATATGAGATTTTAAAAATGAATATTTTTACCGAATATATTAAAATACTTATGACTATTTGAGTAATTACATATTTCAAATCGTTATTACTTTTTATTTTGTCATAAAACAATTTTTTCTATTCATACAAGTTTATTCCAAATTTTTAATACAAATATATTAAGATTTAGACAATTTATAAGTAAAAGATTTAAAAAAATAAATTTGTTTACCAAAAAAATTCAAATAGTTATGTCTATTTGAACAATTATTAATTTCAAATCACTAATATTTTTTGTTTTGTCATAAAATAATTGTTTCTCTTTGTACAAGTTTATTTGGATTAAAATAGAACTAATTTATTAATATTTCGACAACTAATATGTAAAAAATTTTAAAAATAAATCCATTTATCAAAAAAGTTCAAATAATCAATACTAATTGAATAATTATTTATTTCAAATCAAATAACCTTTTTGTTTTATCATAAAATGATTGTTTCTACTCATATAAACTTATTCAAAATAAAATAATACTAATTTATTAATATTTCAAAAATTCATAAGTAAGAGATTTAAAATAAATCTATTTATTGACAAGTTCTAAGAGTTTTGACTATTTAAATGATTATCTTTTACAAATTGTTATGACATTTTTTTTTGCCATAAAACAATTGTTTTTATTTATACAAGGTTATTTGAAAAAATACTAATTTATTAAATTTTCAAAAATTAGTAAATAAGATATTTAAAAATAAATTTGTTTACAGAACCAATTCAAATAGTTATAACTATTTGAATAATTATCTAACTTAAATCATTATGACATTTTATTTTATCATAAAGCAAATGATGCTGTTCACATAAGTTTACTTGGATTAAAATGATATTAATTTAATAGTATTTTAAAAATTAATAAAAGATTTAAAAAATAAATCTTTTTACTGAACCAATTCAAAAAGTTATGAATATTTGAATAAGTATTTATTTCAATTTGTAATGACATTTTTTTATCATAAAACAATTATTTCTGTTCAAACAAGATTATTCAAAATGAAATAATAGTAATTTATTAATATTCTAAAAATTAATAAATAAGAGATTTAAAGAATGTATCTGTTTACCAAAAAAATTCAAATAGTTATGACTATTTGAATAATTATCTATTTCAAATTATTATAATTTTTTGTTTTATTATAAAACAAATTTCTCTGTTCATACAAGCTTATTATGAATAAAATAACACAAATTAATTAATATTCAGACAATTAATAAGTATAACATTTAAAAATAAATCTGTCTATCGAATAAATTTAAACAGTTATGACTATTTGAACTATTATTTATTTCATGACATTATGACTTTTTGTTTCATTATAAAACAATTGTTTCTATTCATTTAAACTTATTCAGATTAAAATAATACTAATTTCTTAATTTTTAACTAATAAGTGAAAAAATTTTACAAATAAATCTACTTAATGAGCAAGTTTAAATAGTCATGGTTATTTGAATAATTATCTATTTCAAATCATTATGACCTTTTGTTTTGTTATAAAATAATTTTTCTGTTTATATAATCTTATTGAAAATAAAATAATAATAATTTGTTAATATTTCAAAAATTAATAAGTAACAAATTTAAAAATAAATATGTTTACCAAATAAGTTCAAATTGTTATGACTATTTAAATGATTATATATTTCAAATCGTTATGACCATTTGTTTTGTCATAAAACAATCGTTTTTGTTTTTACAAACTTATTTGAAAAAAAAAATACTAATTTATCAATATTTTAAAAATTAATAAGAAATTTAAAAAATAAATCTGTTTACTGAATAAGTTTTACTAGTTAGGACTATTTTGAATAGTTATAACCTAATGTTTTGTCATAAAACAATTATTTTTGTTCATAGAACCTTTTGTTGTCATAAAACAATTGCTTTTATTTATGCAAGCTTATTCAGAATAAAATAATACTAATTTATTAATATTTCAAAAATTAACAAGTAAAAAATTTAAAAATAAATATGTTTAACAAATAAGTTCAAATAATTATAACTATTTAAATAATTATCTATTTCAAATTTTTATGACTTTTTATTTTGTCGTAAAACAATTATTTCTATTTAGACAAGCTTATTTGAATTAAAAATAATACTAATTTAATAATATTCTAAAAATTAATAATTAAGATATTTAAAAAATAAATCTGTTTGCTAAATCAATTCAAATGGTTAAGACTATTTAAAAAGTTATCTATTTCAAATCATTCTGACTTTTTGTTTTATAATAAAATAATCATTTCAATTCATACAAGTTTATTCATAATAAAATAATATTAATTTATTTATTTTTTAAAAGTTAATCAGAGATTTAAAAAGTAAATCTATTAATTGAACAAGTTTAAATAGTTAATCGAACAAGTAAATCCAACAAAATAGCCCCAAAGAAGAAAGAGACTGAAGCTCAAGCTGTGAGCTTTAATAGACAGCAATTCGGGGGTTATCAACCCTACTCACCACAAGGATACCTTCCATATTATCCTGCTGTAAATAACACTTTCCCTTACCCATACCAACCATTCGCACACTCATCTTATCCCCAAACATATCAACCTCCTCTTAGGCCTCAGAATACCACATATAGTCCGAGCACTCAACCTACCCCAATACCCCAGACTCATCCAACAAGCCCAATGAAAGGTTCTCGGGAGCAATGAACCACTCGCGAAAAGCCTGTATTTGACCCAATCCCCATGACCTATACAGAATTATATCGTGAGCTTTACAACAGTCATCTGATTGCTCCAAGTAAGTTAGAACCACTCAAGTCACCTTACCCTAAGTGGTATGATCCCACAGCTCATTGTGACTATCACTATAGGGATGCTGGTCACTCCATTAAAAATTGCACTACCTTGAAACATAAAGTGCAACAGCTGATCAATGATGGAATGATTAATTTTGATACAGAAGGGTAACTGCACCAAATGTTAGTGGCAATCCTTTGCCTAATCACAATGTGAATGCTCTGAGTAATAAACAGGAGCATTATTTGAAGAGAAAAGTTATAGATATTAGGACACCTCTCAGTCAGCTGTTTGATGCTTTAAAGAAAGCTAACATGATACAAACAGTGAGTCCACAGTGTTATCATGGAACATATATAGCAGGCACTAGTTGTAAATATCATAGTGGGGCAATGGGTCACCCTATCGAAACTTATGAGCAGTTTCACCAAGAGATACAAAAGCTCTTAGATTCATACCAGATAGAGGTTTATTAAAAAGAAGAAGACTTAGAGAGTGTTGAAGTATCCATGATTGACAAGCTCGTAAAACTATTTCCAAAATCGGTGATGATTCACTGTAGGAGCAAGCTAAAGTCAGTTCTAGATAAACTCATTCTCCGACCGGTAACTGTTAAAGTTTCGACTCCCTTCCCATATAAGGGTGATAAAGCTGTACCTTGAAAATATGGTTGTGATACAGTGGTTCAAGGGCAAGAAGATAATGTCTCTAAGACTAATGCTTTCAATCTAACTGGTGTAAGGGGTATTACTTGAAGTGGAAGATGCTACACTCCAAAAATATTGGAGAAGGCTAGAAGAAAGAAAACTAAGGTAGGAAAAGAATGGAATAACCCTGAAGTGGAACCTAAAGAGGATCGTTTGAAGTCGATGTTAGAAAAAAAGGCTTGTGAATTCCTAAAGTTGGTAAAACATAGTGAATATTCAGTTGTTAAAAAGTTGAACAAAAAGCCAGCACGAATCTCATTATTATCACTGCTATTGAATTCAGAACCATATAAAATACCTTGCTGAAAGTATTAAACCAGGCATATGTGGCACATAATGTATCTGTTGAATATATGAACCACCTGGTTGAAAATTTAGTCATGCTAAATTATATTTTATTCAGTGATGATAATATTTTCCCATAGGGAAGAGGAAGTACCAAGGCTCTACATATCACAGTCAAATGCGAGAACCATATCATGGTTAAAGTTCTTATTGATAATGGCTCCGCTATCAATGTCATGCCTATGTCAACTTTGGTAAGTTACCTATCAACTACTCTCATATGAAAGACAGTCAAATGATAGTGCAAGCTTTCAATGGGACTAGAAGGGAAGTCCTGAGAGATATCAAGATGCCCTTACAAATTGGGCCATGCACTTTTAATGTGAAATTTCAAGTAATGGATATCTCTCCGTCTTATAACTGTCTACTAGGAAGATCATGGATTCACATGTTAGGGGCTGTTCCTTCTACTCTTCACCAAAAGATTAAGTTCAATCTGGAAGGCCAGTTAGTGGTAGTGTTTGGGGAGGAAAACATGCTAGTCACCCAACCTTTGAATGCCCCATATGTGGAAGCCATCGAGGAAATGGAGGAATGTTCCTATCGATCTTTTGAACTGGTCAACTCTGTGGGTGAAAGATTTAAAAATCAACCTTTTTCAAAGATAGTGATGAGCTAAGTCATCAATAAGGGCTGGTATCTAGGAGTAAGACTAGGCAAGAACTTACAGGAAATAAGAGAGCCTCCAACAGTGGTGGATAATAGTGAAAGGCTAGGCCTAGGCCATGAAGTAGTAGAATGGGAGATTAAGAAAAGGTCAATAGGTAAAACAGCAAGACTAATAACTATCCCACATCTATACAGACTTTCAGGCCTAGAGGATTCATGTACCCAGATGCAAAAAAAAGTATGAAAGAAGCTTTTACCTAATTAACCATCCATGCTATTGAAGATGAAGTGGGGCTTAAGCAAGAAGGTTGGGTTCACCTTTGTTTGCTAGATTATAAGCTAAACAATTAGAGTGCCATTGAAATGCTTTTGACCTTTGAAACTAATTCAATGTAATTGTACATCCCAATAGCTATTGCCCAGGACATTGGGGGTGATCTTTCTTATTTGGGCCATTTATCTTTTATTATTTTAATAAAAATTAGGAATGATGCATTTTCATTCATTTCTTCTTGTGTCTTCATTATTGCCATTTTTCCAAACACATCTTGCCAACATATCCCATTTCATTCAATTTCAGGTCCTTAAATGAACAAGAAGATAACTATGATAACAATCAAGATGTTAGTTTTGAGAATTCAATTAATGCTAATGAACTTGACAATGAAGAGAATTCTGAGAAATATGTTATGCCTCCGGACCTAATGACATTGATTGAATAAGAAAATAAGCCAATTGAGCCTCATCAGGAGATAATTGACTTGGTGAATCTGGGAGATGAAAAGAATAAAAAAGATGTCAAAATTGGCACTTTGCTTTTATCAAGAGATAAGCAATGTTTTACAGATCTACTTCGAGAATTCATAGATGTGTTTGTTTGGTCTTATCAAAATATGCCAGGGTTGAGCACGGAGATAGTAGAGCACAGATTGCCCCTAAAGCCAGAATGTAAGCCAATCTAACAGAAACTGAGGTGAATGAAGCCTCAAATGCTATTAAAAATTAAAGAAGAGGTGAAGAAATAGTTTGATGCAGGTTTTCTACAAGTGGCTAAGTATCCAGAGTGGGTAGCTAATATAGTACCGGTTTCTAAGAAAGATGGAAAGGTACTAATGTGTGTAGACTATCATGATTTGAATAGGCTAGCCCAAAGGATAACTTTCCTTTGCCTCACATTGACACACTGGTAGATAACACGACTAGGCATTCAATTTTCTCCTTTATGGATGGGTTCTCAGGGTATAATCAGATAAAAATGACTATAGATGATATGGAAAAAACTACTTTCGTGACTATGTGGTTAAAGAATGCTAGGGCAACATACCAAAGGGCCATGGTGACGTTCTTCCATAACACATAAACAAGTTCAAATAGTCAGAACTACTTGAATAATTATCTATTTTGAATCATTATGACCTTTTGTTTCATCATAAAATAATTGTATCAGTTCATATAGGCTTATTCAAAATAAAAAAAATACTAATTTATTAATTCCAAAAATTAATGAGTAAGAGATTTAAAGTATGAATCTGTTTACCTAACAGTTCAAATAGTTGTGATTATTTGAACAATTATCCATTTGAAATCGTTATGACCTTTTGTTTTGTCATAAAATAATTGTTTCTACTCATACAAGTTTATTTCAAATAAAGTAATATATACCAAAATTAATAAGTACAAATTTAAAATATAAATATGCTTTCTAAACACATTCAAATAGTTATGACTATTTGAATAATTATCTATTTTAAATAGTCGTGACCTTTTGTTTTATCATAAACCAATTGTTTGTACAAAAATATTTGAAATAAAATAACATTAATGCATTAATATTCCAAAAACTAATAAGTAAAAATTTTAAAAAGTAAATTTGTTTACCATGCCAGTTCAAATAGTTGTGATTGTTTGCACAATTAATTAATTCAAATAATTATGATCTTTTGTTGTGTCATAAAACAATTGTTTCTATTCATCCAATTTTATTCGAAATAAAATAATACTAATTTTTAATATTATGAAAATTAATAGGTAGGAGATTTAAAAAATAAATTTGTTTCCCGAACAAGTTCAAATAGTCATGTCCATTTAAACAATTCTTTATTTCATATTATTATGACCTTTTGTTTTGTCATAAATACAAGCTTATTCGGATTAAAATAATACTAATTTAATAATATTTCAAAAATTAGTAAGTAAGAGATTTTAAAACAAATGTGTTTGTCGAACCAATTCAAATCGTTAAGACTATAAAAACAATTATCTATTTCAAATCGTTCTGACCTTTTGTTTCATCATAAAATAATTATTTCATTTCATAAAAACTTATTTAGAATAAAAAATACTAATTTATTAACATTCAAAAAATTAATGAGTAAGAGATTTAAAAAAATAAATCTGTTTATCAAACAAGTTTAAAAAGTTTGACTATTTGAACAATTTTCCATTTAAAGTTGTTATGACATTTTATTTTGTCATAAAACAATTGTTTCAGTTCATAAAAATTTATTCAAAATAAAATAATACTACTTTATTAATATTTCAAAAATTAATAAGCAAGAGATTTAAAAACTAAAGCTATTTTTTAAACCAATTAAATAGTTATAACTATTTGAATAAATATCAATCTCAAATTGTTATGATCTTTGTTTTCTCATAAAATAATTGTTTCTGATCATACAAGCTTATTCAAATAAAAATAATACTAATTTAATAATATTCAAAAAATTAGTAAGAGATTTAAAAAATAAATATGTTTACCGAACCGGTTCAAATAGTTATGACTATTAGAATAATTATCTATTTCAAATTGTTTTGACCTTTTGTTTAGTTATATAATAATTATTTTAGTTTATACAAGCTTATTCAAAATAAAATAATACTAATTTATTAACATTCAAAAAATTAATAAGCATGAAATTTGAAAAAATAAATCTATTTATCGAACAAATTTAAATAGTTATGACTATTTGAACAATTATCTATTTAAAATCATTATGACCATTTATTTTGTCATCAAACAATTGTTTTAGTTCATCAAACCTTATCCAAAATAAAATAATACTACTTTATTAATATTTTGAAAATTAATAAGTAAGAGATTTAAAAAATAAATTAGCTACCTATTTAGTTCAAATAATTATGGCCATTTAAACAACTATCAATTTTAAATCATTATTTCCTATTGTTTTGTCATAAAACAATTGCTTTTCAACATACAAACTTTTTTCGAAATAAAATAATACTACTTTATTAATATTTCAAGAATTAATTCGTAAGAGATTTAAAAACTTAATTTGCTTACCAAACCATTGCAAATAGTTTTGACTATTTGAATAATTATTTATTTCAAATCATTTTAACCTTTTTATTTTGTCATAAAACAATTGGTTTTGTTCATACTATTTTATTCAAAATAAAATAATACTAAGTTAATAATATTCCAAAACTTAATAGCCAAGAAAATTAAAAAATAAATCTATTTGCTGAACTAGTTCAAATAGTTAAGACTATATGAATGTTTATCTATTTCAAATCGCTATGACTTTTTTTTTGTTGTAAAACAATTATTTTGTTTGTATAAGCTTATTCAAATTAAAATAATATTAATTTATTAATATTTTTTATATTAATAAGTAAAAAATTTTAAAAGTAGATCTGTTTATCGAATCAGTTAAAATAATTGTGGCTATTTGAATGATTATCTATTTCAAATTGTTATGACCTTTTGTTTTGTCATAAAACAATTTTTTTTATCATACAAGCTTATTCGAAATAAAATAATAGTAATTGATTAATATTTCAAAAATTAATAAGTAATAGATTTAAACTATAAAATAATTACCAAACCAGTTCAAATAGTTATAATTAATTGAACAATTATCATTATGAAATCATTAAAATCTTTGTTTTATCATAAAATAATTGTTTCTCATATAAGATTATTTGGTTAAAAATAATACTAATTTAATAATATTTCAAAAATTAATAAGTAAGAGATTTAAAAAATAAATGTATTTGCTAAACCAGTTCAAATAATTTAAACTATTAGAATAATTATCTATTTCAAATTGTTCTAACCTTTTGTTTAGTCATAAAATATTTGTTTCATATCTTACAAGCTTATTCGAAATAAAATAATTCAATTTTATTGACATTCAGAAAATTAATAAGCAAAAGAATTGAAAAAATAAATATGTTTATCAAACAAGTTCAAATAGTTATGACTATTTGAACAATTATTTATTTAAAATTGTTATAACCTTTTGTTTTGACATAAACAATTGTTTCGGTTCATAAAAGCTTATCCAAAATAAAATAATACTAATTTCTGAATATTTCAAAAATTAATAAGCAAGAGTTTAAAAAAATAAATTTGTTTGCCGAACAAATTTTGGTAGTTACTACTATTTGAACAATTGTCTATTTAAAATCATTATGACCTTTTTGTTTTATGATAAAATAATTATATCAGCTTATACAAGCTAATTTGAAAATAGATAATACTAATTTATTAATATTCCAATTAATAAGTGATTTAAAAAATAAATCTATTTTTTAAATCAGTTCAAATAATTATGGCCATTTCAACAATTATCTATTTCAAATCATTTTTGCCTTTTGTTTACTCATATAACAATTGTTTTTGATCATATAAACTTATTCATAATAAAATAATACTAATTTATTAAATTTTCAAAAATTAATAAGTAAGAGATTTAAAAAATAAATCTATTTACGGAACCAGTTCAAATAATAATGACTATTTGAACAATTGTATACTTTAAATTGTTGTAACCTTTTTTCTATCATAAAACGATTATATCTATTCATACGAGCTTATTCAAAATAAAATAATACTAATCTAATAATATTTTAAAAATTAATAACTAAGAGATTTAAAAAGTAAATTTTCTTGCTAGACTAGTTCGAATAGTTAAGACTATATGAACAATTATCTATTTCAAATCATTATGATGTTTTGTTTTGTCATAAAACAAATTTTTTAATTCATACTAGCATATTCGAAAAAAAATAAAATGAATTTATTAATATTTCAAAAATTAATAAGAGATTAAAAAAATAATTCTGTTTAACTAACTAGTTCAAATAATTATGACAATTTGAACAATTATCTATTTCAAACTGTTATAACCTTTTTTTTTTCATAAAACAACTATATTTGTTCATATAAGTTTGTTCAAAATAAAATAATACTAACCGATTGATATTTTGAAAATTAATAAGAGATTCAAAAAATAAATTTATTTATTAAATTAGTTTAAATAGTTATGACTATTTAAGTAATTATTTATTTCAAATCTTATGACTTTTTGTTCTATTATAAAATAATACTTTTTGTTCACACAAGCTTATTCGAATTAAAATATTACTAATTTGTTAATATTTTTGACAATTAATAAGTAAAAAATTTTTAAAATAAATATTTTTATCGAACTAGATCAAATAGTCATGACTATTTGAATAATTATCTATTTCAAATCGTTATGACATTTTATTTTATCATAAAAAAATTATTTCAGTTCATATAAGCTTATTCAAAATAAAATAATACTATGCTATTAATATTTCAAAAATTAATAATTAAGAGATTTAAAAAATGAATCTGCTTACTGAACAAATTTAAATAATTATGACTATTTAAACAATTATCTATTTGAAATTGCTATAAGATTTTGTTTTGTCATAAAATTATTTATTCTATTCATACAAGCTTATTTCAAATAAAATAACACAAATTTATTAATATTAAGACAATTAATAAGTAAAGGATGTAAACAATAAATCCATTTACCAAACAAGTTCATCTTGTTATGGCTATTCAAACAATTATTTATTTCAATTGTTATGACTTTTTATTTTGTCATAAAACAATTGTTTTCTATTCATTCAAGCTTATTTGGATTAAAATAATGTTAATTTATTAATATTTCAATAATTAATAAGTAAAAGATTTAAAAAATAAATATTTTTACTAAACAATTTATTAATATTCCAAAAATTAAAAAAGTAAGAGAATTAAAAAAATGAATCTGTTTACCAATCAAGTTCACATAGTTATGACTATCGGAACAATTATCTATTCCAAAACATTATTAGCTTTTGTTTTGTCATAAAACAATTGGTTTTGTTCATGCAAGCTTAATTTGAATAAAATATTATAAATTTATTAATATTCCAAAAATTAATTAGTAAAAATTTTAAAAAATAAATCTGTTTTCCAAACACATTCAAATAGTTATGACTATTTGTACAATTATCTATATCAAATTATTATGACCATTTGTTTTGTCATAAACCAATTGTTTTTGTTTAAACAAGTTTATTCGGAATAAAATAATACTAATTTATTAATATTCCAAATTTAATAAGTAAAGGATTTTAAAAAATAAATTTGCTTATTGAGCGAGTTCAAATAGTTTTGACTATTTGATCAATTATTTATTTCAAATTGTTATGATTTTTTGTTTTGTCATAAAACAATTGTTTCTATTCATACAAGTTTATTTGAAATAAAATAATACTAATTTATTAATATTCTAAAAATTAATAAGTTGAAGATTTAAAAAATTAATCTATTTACTGAACAAGTTCAACTAGTCATGTCCATTAGAACTATTATATATTTCAAATTGTTATGACATTTTATTTTATCATAAAATAATTGTTTCAGATCATAAAAGTTTGAATAATTATCTATTTCAAATTGTTATGAACTTTTGCTTTGTCATAAAACAATTGTTTTTCATCATACAAGCCTATTCAGAATAAAATAATACTAATTTATTAATATTTCAAAATTAATGCACAAGAGATTTAAAAAATAAATATGTTTACCGAAGTAGTTCAAACAGTTACGACTATTTGAACAATTATATATGTCAAATTGTTATAACCTTTTATTTTATCATAAAACAATTGTTTCTATTTATACAAGCATATTTGGAATAAAATTATAATAATGTAATAATATTATGAAAATTAAGAACTAAGAGATTTAAAAAGTAAATTTGTTTGTCGAACCAATTCAAATAGTTAAGGCTATATCAACAATTTTGTATTTCAAATCATTATGACATTTTATTTTGTTGGAAAATAATTTTTTCAGTTCTTACTAACTCATTTGGAAGAAAATAAAATAAATTAATTAATATTTCAAAAATTAATCAATAAAAGATTTGAAAAATAATTCTATTTGCCAAACTAATTCAAATAATTACTACTATTTGAATAATTATTTATTTCAAATTGTTATGGCATTTTGTTTTGTCATAAACAAATGTTTTTGTTCAAATAAGTTTGTTTGGAATAAAATATTATTAATTTATTACTATTTTGAAAATTAATAAGTAAGAGAATTAAAAAATAAATATGTTTACTAAACCAATTCAATTAGTTTAACTATTTGAACAATTATTTATTTCTAATTGTTATGACCATTTATCTTGTCATAAAACAATTGTTTCTATTTATATAGTCTTATTTGGATTAAAGTAATGCTTATTTATTAATATTCTGAAAATTAATAAGCAATGGATTTAAAAAATGAATTTGTTGCCCTAACCAGTGCAAATAGTTATAACAGTTTAAATAATTAAGTACTTCAAATAGTTATAAACTTTTGTTTTATCACAAAACAATTGTTTCTGATCGTACAAGCTTATTCAAAATAACAAAATTCTAACTTATTGATATTCTGAAACTTAATAAGTAAAAGATTTAAAAAATGAATCTGTTTACTGAAGAAGTTCAAATAGTTATGACTATTTGAACAATTATCTATTTCAAATTGCTATAACCCTTTTATTTTGTGATAAAATAACTTTTTCTATCAATACAAGCTTATTTCAAATAAAATAATAAAAATTTATTAATATTCAAACAATTAATAAGTAAAAGATTTAAAAAATAAATCTATTTACCGAATAAGTTTAAATAGTTATGACTATTTGAACAATTATTTATTTGAAATTGTTATGATGTTTTGTTTTGTCATAAAACAAATTTTTTTGGTCATACAATCTTATTTGGATTAAAATAATATTAATTTATTAATATTTTGACAATTAATAAGTATAATATTTTAAAAATAAATATGTTTAGCGAACAAGTTCAAATAGTCATAACTATTTGAATAATTATCTATTTCAAATTGTTATGACCTTTTGTTTCATTATAAAACAATTCAAAATAATATTAATTTATTAATATTTCAAGAATTAATAAGTAAAAGATTTAAAAAATAAATACGTTTACCAAACAAGTTCAAATAGTAATAACTATTTGAATAATTATCTATTTCAAATCGTTATGACCTTTTGTTTCATCATATATGAATTCATATAGGCTTATTCGAAATAAAATAATACTAACTTATTACTATTTTGAAAATTAATGAGTAAGAGATTTAAAAATGAATATATTTACTAAACAATTCAAATAGTTATGATTATTTGAACAATTATCTATTTCAAATCGTTATGACCTTTTGTTTTGCCATAAAACAATTGTTTCTATTAATACAAGCTTATTTCGAATAAAATAATATAAATTTACTAATATTCCAAAGATTAATAACTAAAAATTTAAGCAATAAATCTGTTTGTTGAACACATTCAAATAGTTATACTATCTAAACAATTATCTATTTCAAATCGTTATAACCTTTTGTTTTGTCATAAACCAATTGTTTCTATTCATAAAAGCTTATTCGGAATAAAATAATACTAATTTATTAAAATTCCAAAAATCAATAAGTAAGAGAGTTAAAAAATAAATATGTTTACTGAACGAGTTCAAACAGTTATGATTATTTAAATAATTATTTATTTCGAATGTTATGATCTTTTGTTTTATCATAAAACAATTATTTCTATTCATACAAAATTATTCAGAATAAGATAATACTAATTTATTAATATTTTGAAAATTAATAAGAGATTTAAAAGCTAAATCTGTTTACTAAACCAGTTTAAATAGTTATGACTATTTTAACAATTATTTATCTCAAATCAATATGAACTTTGTTTTGTTATAAAACAATTGTTTCTGTCTGTACAAACTTATTTAGAGTAAAATATTGTTAAACTAATAATATTCTAAAAATTTATAAGAGCTTTAAAAAATAAATGTATTTGCCAAACTAGTTCAAATAGTTAAAACTATTAGAATAATTATCTATTTCAAATCATTTTGACCTTTTGTTTAGTCATAAAATAATTGTTTTAGTTCCTACATGCCTATTCCAAATAAAATAATATTATTTTATTAACATTCAAAAAATTAATAAGCAAAGAATTTAAAAAATAAATCTATTTACCAAACAAGTTCAAATACTTTTGACTATTTGAATAATTATCTATTTAAAATTGTTGTGACCTTTTTATTTTAATACAATTGTTTTATTTCGTAAAAGCTTATCCAAAATAAAATAATATTACTTTATTAATATTTCAAAATTTGAAAAGTTGGAAGATTTAAAACATATATCAGTTTATTGAATTAGTTCAAATAGTTATGGCCATTTGAATAATTATCAATTTCTAATCTTTTTGAACTTTTGTTTTGTCATAAAACAATTGTTTTCATCATACAAGCCTATTCAAAAGAAAATAATACTAATTTATTAATATTTCAAAAATTAATAAGTGGGCGATTATTTGTTTACTAAACCAATTCAAATAATTATGATTGTTTGAACAATTATATATTTCAAGTCATTATAAACTTTTGTTTTGTCATAAAACAATTATTTATATTCATGCAAGCTTATTCGAAATAAAATAATACTAATATAATAATATTATGAAAATTAATAACTAAGAGATTTGAAAAATAAATTTGTTGCTTGAACCAGTTCAAATAAGGTTATGAATAATTATCTATTTCAAGCTATTATGTCCTTTTGTTTTGTCGTAAAACAAATGTTTTTGTTCATATAAGTTTGTTCGAAATAAAATAATATTAATTTATTCATATTTTAAAAATTAATAAGAGATTTAAAAATTAAATTTGTTTACCAAACCAATTCAATTAGTTATAACAATTTAAATAATTATTTATTTCATATCTTTATGACCATTTGTTTTGTCATAAAACAATTATTTCTATTGATGCAGTCTTATTCGGAATAAAGTAATGCTAATTTATTACTATTCTAAAAATTAATAAGTAACGAATTTAGAAAATGAATCTGTTGGCTTGACCAGTATAAATAGTTATGATTGTTTGAATAATTATCTGTTTCAAATAATTATGACCTGTTTTATTTTGTCACAAAACAATTGTTTCTATTCATACAAACTTATTCAAAATAAGATAATTTTAATTTATTAATATTCCAAAAATTAATAAATAAGGGATTTTCAAAACTGAGTTTGTTTATCAAACAAGTTCAAATAATTATGATTATCTGAACTTTACCTATTTCAAATCGCCATAACCTTTTTTTTATCATAAAATAATTTTTTCTATTCCTACAAGCTTATTTCAATTAAAATAATACAAATTTATTATCATTCAGACAATTAATAAGTAAAAGATTTAAAAAATAAATCTATTTACCAAATAAGTTTAAATAGTTATGACTATTTGAACAAATATTTATTTCAAATCATTATGATTTTTTATTTTGTCATAAAACTACTGTTTTTGTTCATACAAGCTTATTTGGAATAAAATAATATTAGTTTATTAATATTTCAATAGTTAATAAGCAGAAGATTTTAAAAATAAATATGTTTACCGAACAAGTTCAAATAATCATAACTATTTGAATAATTATCTATTTCAAATTGTTATGACCTTTCGTTTCATCATAAAACAATTGTATTGGTTCATATAGGCTTATTCAAAATTAAAAAAAAACTAATTTATTAATATTTTGATGAGTAAGAGATTTAAAAAATGAATCTGCTTATCGAACAAATTCAAATAATTATAACTATTTGAACAATTATCTATTTCAAATTATTATGACCTTTTGTTTTGTCATAAAATAATTGTTTCTGTTCACACAAGCTTATTCTAAATAAAACAATATAAATTTATTAATATTCCAAAAATTAATAAGTAAGAATTTAAAAAATAAATATGTTTTCTGAACATGTTCCAATAGTTTAGATTATTTGAACAATTATCTATTTCAACTAGTTATGACATTTTGTTTTGTCTTAAACCAATTGTTTTTGTTCATACAAGCATATTCAAAATAAAATAATATTATTTTATTAATATTCCAAATATTAATAAGTAAAAGATTTAAAAAATAAATCTATTTACCGAGTAAGTTCAAATAGTTTTATATGTTTAAACAATTATTTATTTTAAATAGTTATGATCTTTTGTTTTGTCGTAAAGCAATTGTTTCTATTCACATAAGTTTATTCATAATAAAATAATACTAATTTATTAAAATTTTGAAAATTAATATGTAGGAGATTTAAAAAATAAATTTGCTTACCAAACAAGTTCAAATAGTCATGTCTATTTGAACAATTATCTATTTCAAATTATTTTGACCTTTTGTTCTATCACAAAACAATTGTTTCTATTCACGCAAAATTATTCAAAATAAAATAATACTGATCTATTAAAAGTTTGAAAATTAATAAGTGCTTTAAAAACTAAATCTATTTACTAAAATAGTTCAAATTGTTATGACTATTTGAATAATTATCTATCTCAAATCGTTATGATCTTTATTCTATCATAAAACAATTGTTTCTTTTCATACAAGCTTATTCAAATTAAAATAATACTAATTTAACAATATTTCAAAAATTAATAAGTAAGAGATTTAAAAAATAAATGTGTTTTTGAACCAGTTCAAATAGTTAAGACTATTTTATCATAAAACACATTCAAATAGTTATGACTATTTAAACAATTATTTATTTGAAATAGTTATGACATTTTGTTTTGTCATAAACAAATTGTTTCTATTCATACATGTGTATTTGAAATAAAATAACACTTATTCATATTCCAAAAATTAATAAGTAAAATATTTAAAAGATAAATCCATTTACCCAGCAAGTTCAAATAGTTATGATTAATTAAACAATTATTTTTTTCAAATAGTTATGATATTTTGTTTTGTCATAAAATAATTGTTCTATTCATACAAGTTTATTTGAAATAAATAATACTAATTTATTTGTATTTTAAAAATTAATAGGTAAGAGATCTAAAAAATAAATTTGCTTATTGAACAAGTTTAAATAGTCATGTCCATTTGAACAATTATCTATTTCAATTGTTATGACCTTTTGTTTTGTCATAAAATAATTGTTTTTGTTCATGCAAAATTATTCAGAATAAAATAATATTTATTTATTAATATTTTGAAAATTAATAAGAGATTTAAAAACTACATCTGCTTTTTGAAATAGTTCAAATAGTTATGATTATTTGAATAATTATCTATCTCAAATCATTATGATCTTTATTTGGTTATAAAACAATTGTTTCTTTTCATACAAGCTTATTCAGAGTAAAGTAATACTAATTTAATAATATTATAAAAGTTAATAAGTAAGAGATTTAAAAAATAAATGTGTTTGCCGAACTAATTCAATTAGTTAAGACAATTAGAACAATTATCTATTTCAAATTGTTCTAACCATTTGTTTAGTTATAAAACAATTATTTCAATTGATACAAGCTTATTTAGAATAAAATAATACTAATTTATTAACATTCAAAAAATTATGATCATGAGATTTAAAAAAATAAATCTGTTTACGGAACAAGTTAAAATCGATTTGACTATTTAAAGTCATTATGACCTTTTCTTTTGTCATAAAACAATTGTTTCAATTCATTAAAACTTATCAAAATAAAATAATACTACTTTACTAATATTTTGAAAATTAATAAGATATTTAAAAACTAAAACTATTTGTTTAACCAATTCAAATAGTTATGACTATTTGAACAAATATCAATCTCAAATCATTATAATCTTTTTTTTCTCATAAAACAATTGTTTCAGCTCATACAAGTGCATTAGGAATATAATAAAAACTATTTATTAATATTTCAAAATTTTATAACTAAGAGATTTAAAAAATAATTCTATTTACCAAACCAATAGAAATAATTTTAAGTATTTGAACAATTATCTATTTCAAATCATTATTACTTTTTGTTTTGTCATAAAACAATTGTTTTTGTTAATATAAGCTTGTTCAAATTAAAATAACACTAATTTATTAATATTTAGAAAATTAATTAGTAAGAGATTTAAAAAGTGAATCTATTTACCAAACCATTTTTTCAAATAGTTTTGACTATTTGAATAATTATCTATTTCAAATCGTTACAACATTTTATTTTATCATCAAACAATTGGTTTTGTTCATACACTTTTATTTGGAATAAAATAATATTAATTTAATAATATTTGGAAACTTAATAACCAAGAAAATTAAAAATAAATCTAATTGCCAAACCAGTTCAAATTGTTAAGACTATATGAACAATTATCTATTTCAAATTGTTATTGCCTTTTCTTTTGTCGTAAAAAAATCATTTTGTTTGTACAAGCTTATTTTGATTAAAATAATACTAATTTAATGATATTTTGAAAATTAATAAATAAGAGATTTAAAAAATAAATTTGTTTACCGAATCAGTTCAAATAATTAAGACTATTAGAATAATTATGTATGATATTGTTTTGACTTTTTGTTTAATCATAAAAAAATTGTTTTAGTTCATACAAGCTTATTTAGAATAAATTAATACTAATTTATTAACATTTAAAAAGTTAATAAGAAAGAGATTTAAAAAAACAAATCTATTTACTGAATAAGTTCAAATAGTTATTACTATTTGAACAATTCTCTATTTAAAATCATTATAACCTTTTGATTTGTCATAAAACAATTGTTTTAGTTAATACAAGCTTAGATGGAATAAAATAATACTAATTTATTAATATTTCAAAAATTAATAAGAGATTTAAAAAATAAATCTGTTTATCAAACCAGTTTAAATAGTTATAACTATTTGAACAATTATCAATCTTAAATTGTTAAGATCTTTGTTTTGCATAAAATAATTGTTTCTAATCATAAAAGGTTATTTAGTTAAAAATAATACTAATTTAATAATATTTCAAAAATTAATAAATAAGAGATTTAAAATATAAATGTGTTTATCGAACCAGTTCAAATAATTAAAACTGTTAGAATAATTATCTATTTCAAATCGTTTTGACCTTTTGTTTAGTCATAAAATATTTGTTTCATATCTAACAAGCTTATTCAGAATAAAATAATCCAATTTTATTAACATTCAAAAAATTAGAAAGCAAAAGATTTTGAAAAAATAAATCTGTTTACCGAACAAGTTTAAATAGTTATGATTATTTGAACAATTATTTATTTAAAATCATTATGGCCTTTTGTTTTGTCATAAAACAATTGTTTCAGTTCATAAAAGCTTATTCAAAATAAAATAATACTAATTTCTTAATATTTCAAAAATTAATAAGCAAGAGTAAAAAAAGATTAAATTTTTTACTGAACAAATGCGAATAGTTATGACTATTTGAACAATTGTCTATTGAAAATCACTATGACCAATTGTTTTGTTATGAAAAAATTGTTTTAGTTCATACAAGCTTATTTGAAATAAAATGATACTAATTTATTAATATTCCAAATATTAATAAGTAAGTGATTTAAAAAGTGAATCTATTACGAAATCAGTTCAAAAAATTATGGCAATTTCAACAATTATCTATTTCAAATCATTATTACATTTTGTTTAGTCATATAACAATTGTTTTTGATCATACAAGTTTATTTTGGATAAAATAATACTAATTTATTAATCTTTCAAAAATTAATAAGAGATGTTTACCGAAGTAGTTTAAATAGCTATGACTATTTGAATAATTGTATACTTCAAATCATTATAGCATTTTGTTCTATCATAAAATAATTATTTCTATTCATACAAGCTTATTCAAAATAAAAAATACTCATAAAATAATATTTCAAAAATTAATAACTAATAGATTTAAAAAATAAATTTGTTTGTCAAACTAGTTCTAATAATTAAGACTAAATTAATAATTATCTATTACAAATCATTTTTGTTTTGTCATATAACAATTTTTTCAATTCATACTAGCTTATTTGGAATAAAATAAAATGAATTTATTGATATTTCAAAAATTAATATGTAAGAGATTTAAAAAATAAATTTGTTTACCTAGCCTGTTCAAATAATTATGACTATTTGAACAATTCTCTATTTTAAATCATTATGACTTTTTGTTCTACTATAAAATAATAATTTTGTTCATACAAGCTTATTCGAATTAAAATAATACTAATTTATTAATATTTCAACAATTAATAAGTAAAAAATTTCAAAAATAAATATGTTTATCAAATTAGATCAAATAGTCATGACTATTTAAATAAATATCTATTTCAAATCGTTATGACCTTTTGTTTTGTCATAAAAAAATTATTTCAGTTAATATAAGCTTATTCAAAATAAAATAATACTAAGTTATTAATATTTCAAAAATTAATAATTAAGAGATTTAAAAAATCAATTTGTTTACTGAATAAGTTTAAATAATTATGACTATTTTAACAATTATCTATTTGAAATCGCTATAACCTTTTGTTTTGTCTTAAAATGATTTTTTTATTCATACAAGCTTATGTCTAATAAAATAATATAAATTTATTAATATTAAGACAATTAATAAGTAAAAAATTTCAAAAATAAATATGTTTATCAAATTAGATCAAATAGTCTGACTATTTGAATAAATATCTATTTCAAATCATTATGACTTTTGTTTTGTCATAAAAAAATTATTTTAGTTCATATAAGCTTATTCAAAATAAAATAATACTAAGTTATTAATATTTCAAAAATTAATAATTAAGAGATTTAAAAAATCAATTTGTTTATTGAATAACTTTAAATAATTATGATTATTTTAACAATTATTATTTGAAATCGCTATAACCTTTTATTTTGTCATAAAATGATTTTTTCTATTCATACAAGCTTATTTCTAATAAAATAATATAAATTTATTAATATTAAGACAATTAATAAGTAAAAGATTTAAAAAATAAATATGCTCATCGAACAAGTTCAAATCTTTGTGACTATTTGAATAATTACTTATTTCAAATTGTTATGACTTTTTTGTTTTGTTATAAAACAATTATTTTTGTTTGTAAAATCTTATTTGGATTAAAATAATATTAATTTGTTAATATTTTGACAATTAATAAGTAAATGATCTAAAAAATAAATATATTTTTTGAATAAGTTCAAATAGTCATGACTATTTGAATAATTATCTATTTTAAATCTTTGTGACCTTTTGTTTTGTAATAAACAATTGTTTCAGTTCATATAAGCTTATTTGGAATAAAATAATTCTAATTTATTAATATTTAAAAAATTAATGAGTAAGGGAATTAAAAAATAAATTTGTTTACTGAACATGTTCAAATAGTTATGACTATCTGAACAATTATCTATTTCAAAACGTTATGGCCTTTTGTTTTATCATAAAATAATTGGTTATATTCATGCAAATTTATTTTGAATAAAATAATATAAATTTTTTAATATTTTAAAAATTAATAAGTAAAAATTTAAAAAATAAATATGTTTTCTTGACACGTTCAAATAGTTACGACTAATTGAACAATTGTCTATTTCAAATCATTATGACCTTTTGTTTCATCATAAACTAATTGTTTATGTTCATAAATAATATTGATTTATTAAAATTTCAAAAATTAATAAGTAAAACATTTAAAAAATAAATCCGTTTACTGAACGAGTTCAAATATTTATGACTATTTGAACAATTATTTACTTTTAATCTTTATTATCATTTTTTTGTCATAAAACAATTATTTCTATTCATACAAGTTTTTTTGAAATAAAATAATACTAATTTATTAATATTCTAAAAATTATTAAGTTGGACATTTAAAAAATAAATTTGTTCACCAAACGAATTCAAATAGTCATGTTCATTTGAACTATTATTTATTTCAAATAGTTATGACATTTTGTTTTATCGTAAAACAATTATTTCTATTCATACAAAACTATTCAGAATAAAAAGATACTAATTTATTAATATTTTAAAAATTAACAAGAGATTTAAAAACAAAATCTATCTATCAAACCAATTTAAATAGTTATGATTATTTGAACAATTATCTGTCTCAAATCATTATGATCTTTGTTTTGTCATAAAACAATTATTTCTATTTATGCAAGATTATTTAGAGTAAAATATTGCTAAATTAATAATATTCTAAAAATTAATAAGTAAGAGATTTAAAAAATAAATGTGTTTGCTGAACCAATTCAATTAGTTAAGACTATTAGAACAATTATCTAATTCAAATCATTCTAACTTTTTGTTTAGTCATAAAATAATTTTTTTAGTTGATACATGCGTATTTGAAATAAAACAATACTAATTTATTAACATTCAGAAAAGTAATACACAAGAAATTTAAAAAAATAAATCTATTTATTGAACAAGTTCAAATAGTTATGACAATTTAAACAATTATCTATTTAAAATAAATATGACCTTTTGTTTTCTCATAAAACAATTATTTCAGTTCATAAAAGCTTATTTGAAATAAAATAATATTACTTTATTAATATTTCAAAAATTGATAAGTTAGAGATTTAAAAAATAAGTCAGTTTATTGAATTGGTTCGAAAAATTATGGCCATTTAAACAATTATCTATTTCAAATTGTTATGAACTTTTATTTTGTCATAAAACAGTTGTTTTTAATCATACAAGCCTATTCTGAATAAAATATTACTAATTTATTAATATTTCAAAAATTAATAAGTAGCAGATTTAAAAAATAAATCTATTTATCAAACTAATTCCTATTTTGAACAATTATCTATTTTAAATTGTTATAACTTATTATTTTGTTATAAAATAATTATTTCAGTTCATATAAGCTTATTCAAAATAAAATAATACTAATTTAATATTATTTCAAAATTAATAACTAAGAGATTTAAAAAATAAATTGTTTGTTGAAGTAGTTCAAACGATTAAGACTATATAAACAATTATTTGTTTCAAATCGTTATGGCTTGTTGTTTTGTCATAAAACAATTGTTTCAACTCATACAAGCTTATTCAAAATAAAATAAAACTAATTTATTAATATTCCAAAATTTAAAAAGTGAATTTGTTTACCAAATCAGTTCAAATAATTATGGCCATGTCGACAATTATCAATTTCAAATCATCATTACCTTTTGCTTCATCATATAACAATTGTATTTAAACATTCAAGCTTATTTAGAATAAAATAATAATAATTTATTAATCTTTCAAAAATTAATAAGTAAGAGATTTAAAAAATAAATTTAGTTACCAAACTAGTTCAAATAGTTATAACTATTTGGGAAATTGTAAACTTGAAATTGTTATAAAATTTTGTTCTGTCATAAAAAAAATATTTTTATTCATACAAGTGTATTTGGAATAAAATAACACTAATCTAATAATATTCCAAAAACTAATAACTAAGAGAATTAAAAAATAAATTTCTTTGTTGAACCAATTCAAATATTTAAGTCTATATGACCAATTATCTATTTCAAACAATTATGACCTTTTGTTGTCATAAAATAAGTTTTTTTGAATTCATACTAGCTTATTTGGAATAAAATAAAATGAATTTATTAATCTTTCAAAAATTAATAAGAGGTTTAAAAAATAATTTTGTGTACCTAACCAGTTTAAATAATTATGACTATTTAAAAAATTATCTATTTCAAATCGTTATGTCCTTTTTTTTGTCATAAAACAAATGATTTTGTTCATATAAGTTTGTTCAAAATAAAGTAATACTAATCTATTAATATTTCAAAAATTAATAAATGATTTAAAAAATAAATCTATTTATCAAACTAGTTCATATAGTTATGACTATTTGAGCAATTATTTATTTCAAATTGTTATAACTTTGGTTCTATTATAAAGCAATTGTTTTTCAACATACAAGCTTTTTTGAAATAAAATAATATTAATTTATTAATATTTCAAGAATTAATAAGACATTTAAAAAACAAATCTGTTTGCTGAACCATTTCAAATAGTTATGACTATTTGAATAATTATCTATTTCAAATTGTTATAACCCTTTTGTTCTATCATAAAACAATTGTTTTTGTTCATACAAGCTTATTCAGAATAAAATAATACAAATTTAGTAATATTCTAAAAATTAACAACTAAGATTTAAAAAATGAATCCATTTGTCAGACCAGTTCAAGCACTTAAAACAATATGAACAATTATTTATTTCAAATTGTTATGACATATTGTTTTATCATAAAATAATTATTTCAACTCATACAAGCTTATTTGAAATAGAATAAAATTAATTTATTAATATTTCAAAAATTTATAAGTAAGAGATTTAGAAAATAATTCTATGCACTAAACCAGTTCAAATAATTATAACTATTTGAACAATTATCTATTTCAAATCATTATTACTTTTTGTTTTGTCATAAAACAATTGTTTTTGTTAATATAAGTTTGTTCAAAATAAAATAAAACTAATATATTATTATTTAGAAAATTAATCAGTAAGAAATTTAAAAAGTAAATCTGCTTACCACACTATTTCAAATAGTTTTGATTATTTGAATAATATCTATTTCAAATTATTATAACCTTTTGTTTTGTCATCAAACAATTGGTTCCGTTAATACTATTTTATTGGGAATAAAATAATACTAATTTAATAATATTCCAAAACTTCATAACCAAGAAAATTAAAAAATAAATATAATTGCCCAACCAGTTTAAATAGTTAAAAATATATGAACAATTATCTATTTCAAATCATTATGACCTTTTCTTTTGTTGTAAAACAAATGTTTTGATCATACAAGATTATTCAAATTAAAAGAATACTAATTTAATAATATTTCAAAAATTAATAAGTAAGAGATTTAAAAAATAAATTTGTTTACCAAATCAGTTCAAATGGTTAAGACTATTAGAATAATTATCTAATTCAAATCGTTCTAACGTTTTATTGAGTCAAAAATTAATAACTAAGAGATTTAAAAAATAAATCTATTTGCTATAGCTGTCAAATAATTAAGACTATATGAACAATTATCTATTTCAAATCATTATGACCTTTTGTCATAAAACAATTATTTCAGCTATTTACTAATAAGTCCAAATCATTATGACTATTTAAGCAATTACTTATTTCAAATTGTTTTAACTTTTTACTTTGTCATAAAACAATTTTTTGCTATTCATACAAGTTTATTTGGATTAAAATAATATTAATTTATTAATATTTTGACAATTAATAAGTAAAAGACTTAAAAAATAAATATGTTTATTGAACAAGTTCAAATAGTCATGACTTTTTGAATAATTATCTATTTCAAATCATTATGACTTTTTTTTTGTAATAAAATAATTATTTCAGTTCATATAAGCTTATTTGATGTAAAATAATACTAATTTATTAATATTCCAAAAATTAATGAGTAAAAGAATTAAAAAAAAATCTATTTACTGAATAAATTCAAATAGTTATGACTATCTTAATAATTATCTCTTTTAAAATATTTTGACCATTTGTTTTATCATAAAACAATTGGTTTTGTTCATGCAGGCTTATTTCAAATAAAATAATTTAAATTTATTAATATTTCAAAAATTAAAAAAATTAAAAAAATAAATTTGTTTTCTGAACACGTTCAAATAGTTAAACTATTAGAACAATAATCTATTTTAATTCGTTATGATCTTTTGTTTTGTCATAAATCAATTGTTTCTATTTATAAAAGCTTATTCAAAATAAAATAATACTAATTTATGATAATTTCAAAAATTAATAAGTAAAAGATTTAAAAAATAAATATGTTTATTGAGCGAGTTCAAATAATTATGATTATTTAAACAATTATTTATTTCAAATCATTATGATCTTTTGTTTTGTCGTAAAATAATTGCTTCTATTTATACAAGTTTATTAATATTCTAAAAATTTAATAAGTTGGAGATTTAAAAAATAAATTTGTTTACCAAATAAGTTCAAATAGTCATGCCCATTTAAACTATTATCTATTTCAAATCATTATGACATTTTGTTTTGTCATAAAACAATTGTTTTTATTCATACAAAATTATTCAAAATAAAATAATACTAATTTATTAATATTCCAAAAACTAATAAGACATTTAAAAACTAAATTTGTTTACTGAACTAGTTTAAATAGTTATGACTATTTGAATAACTATCCATATCAAATCATTATTATATTTATTTTGTCATAAAACAATTGTTTTTGTTCATACAAGCTTATTCAGAGTAAAATATTGCTAAACTAATAATATTCTAAAAATTAATAAGTAAGAGATTTGAAAAATAAATGCATTTGCCAAACCAGTTCAAATAGTGAAGACTGTTAGAATAATTATCTATTTCAAATCGTTTTGACCTTTTGTTTAGTCATAAAATAATTGTATCAATTTATACATGCTAAATGTTAATAAAATAATACTATTGTATTAACATTTAGAAAATTAATATACAAGAAATTTTAAAAAATAATTATATTTACCAAACAAATTCAAATAGTTATGACTATTGAACAATTATCTATTTAAAATTGTTATGACATTTTGTTTTACCATAAAACAACTGTTTCAGTTCATAAAAGCTTATCCAAAATACAATAGTATTACTTTATTAATTTTTCAAAAATTGAGAAGTTGAAAATTTAAAAAATAAATCAGTTTATCAAATTAATTCAAATAATTATGTCCATTTGAACAATTATTTATTTTAAATCGTTATGAGCCTTTTTTTGTCATAAAACAATTGTTTTTCATCATGCAAGCCTATTCAAAATAAAATAATAGTAATTTATTAATATTTCAAAAATTAATAAGTAGAAGATTTAAAAAATAAATATGTTTACTAAACCAGTTCAAATAGTCATAACTATTTGAATAATTATATATTTCAAATTATTATAACTTTTTATTTTGTCATAAAACAATTATTTATCTTCATACAAACTTATTAGAAATAAAATAGTACTAATCTAATTATATTATGAAAATTAATAACTAAGAGATTTAAAAAATAAATTTGTTTGCTGAACCAATTAAATAGTTAAGATGATATGGATAATTATCTATTTCAAATTGTTGTAACCTTTTGTTTTGTCGTAAAACAAATGTTTTTGTTCATATAAGTTTGTTTGAAATAAAATAGTATTAATTTATTAATATTTCAAAAATTAATAAGAGATTTAATAAATAAATCTATTTACCAAACTAGTTTAATAAGTTATAACTATTTGAACAATTATTTATTTCAAATCGTTATGAACATTTGTTTTGTCATAAAATAACTTATTCAGAAAAACATAATTCTAATTTATTAATATTTCAAAAATTAATAAGAGATTTAAAAATTGAATCTATTTATCGAACAAGTTTAAATAGTTATGACTATTCAAATAATAACCTATTTCAAATTGCTATAACCTTTTATTTTGTGATAAAATAATTTTTTTCTATTCATACAAGTTATTTCAATTAAAATAATATAAATTTATTAACATTCAAACAATTATTAAGTAAAAGATTTAAAGAATAACTCTGTTTACCGAATAAATTCAAATAGTTATGACTATTTGAGCAATTATTTTATTTTAAAACATTATGACTTTTTTGTTTTGTCATAAAATAATTGTTTTGTTCATGCAAGCTTATTTGAATTAAAATAATATTAATTTATTAATATTTTGACAATTAGTAAGTAAAAGATTTTAAAAATAAATATGTTTACCAAA
Organism: Durio zibethinus; assembly: GCF_002303985.1. The sequence goes on from NW_019168048.1 coordinate 51,636, forward strand.
CATGATTAAATAGTTAAAACTATTCGAATAATTATCTATTACAAATCATTGTGACCTTTTTGTTTCTTCATAAAACAATTATATCAATTCATATAGGCTTATTTGAAATAAAATAATATTAATTTATTAATATTTTGAAAATTAATGAGTAAGAGACTTCAAAAATGAATCAATTTACTGAATAAGTTCAAATACTTATGACTATTTGAACAATTTTCTATTTCAAATCGTGATGACATTTTGTTTTCTCATAAAATAATTGTTTCTATTCATACAATCTTATTTCAAATAGAATAATATATATTTATTAATATTCTAAAAATTAATAAGTAAAAATTAAAAAAATACATTTATTTTCTGAGCACATTCAAATAGTTATGACTATTTAAACAATTATCTATTTCAAATAGTTATGACATTTGTTTTGTCATGAACCAGTTGTTTCTATTCATACATGTGTTTTTAAACTATACTAGTTTATTAATATTCAAAATTTTGATAAGTAAAAAATCTAAAAAATAAATCTATTTATCGAGCAAGTTTAAATAGTTATGCCTGTTTGAACAAATATTTATTTCAAATAGTTATGATCTTTTGTTTTATTGTAAAACAATTATTTCTATTTATACCAATTTATTCAGAATAAAATAATACTAATTTATTAATATTTTGAACATTAGTAGGTAGGAGATTTAAAAAATAATTTTGTTTACTGAACAAGTTCAAATAGTCATGTCCATTTGAATAATTATCTATTTCAAATCATTATGAGCTTTTGTTTTGTCATAAAACAATTGTTTTTGTTCATGCAATATTATTCAGAATAAAATAATATTGATTTATTAATATTTTGAAAGTTAATAAGAGATTTAAAAACTAAATTTGTTTACCAAAACAGTTTAAATAGTTATGGCTATTTGAATAATAATTTATCTCAAATCATTATGATCTTTATTTTATCATAAAACAATTGTTTCTTTTCATACAAGCTTATTTGGATTAAAATCATACTAATTTAAATATATTCCAAAATTTTATAAGAGATTTAAAAAATAAATATGTTTGCTTAACCAATTCAAATAGTTAAGACTATTAGAACAATTATCTCTTTCAAATTGCTTTAATTTTTAGTTTAACTATATATTAATTGTTTTCATTCATACAAGCTTATTTGGAATAAAATAATACTAATTTATTAACATTTGAAAAATTAATAAGTAAGAGATCTAAAAAAATAAATTTGTTTACTGAACAAGTTCAAATAGTTATGACTATTTGAACAATTATCAATTTCAAATCGTTATTACCTTTTTGTTTTGCCATAAAACAATTGTTTTAGTTCATAAAAGCTTATCCAAAATTAAATAATGCTACTTTATTATTATTTCAAAAGTTAATAAGTAAGAGATTTAAAAAATAAATCAGTTTATTGAATTAGTTCAAATAATTATGGCCATTTGAATAATTATCTATTTCTAATCATTATGAACTTTTATTTTGTCATAAAGCAATTCTTTTTCATTAGACAAGCCTATTCAAAAGAAAATAATACTTATTTAATAATATTTCTCACATTAATAAGTAGGACATTTAAAAAATAAATATACTTACCAAACCAGTTCAAATAGTTATGACTATTTGAACAATTAATTATATATTTTAAATTATTATAACCTTTTGTTTTATGATAAAACAATTATTTATCTTGATACAAGCTTATTCAAAATAAAAACACTAATCTACTAATATTATGAAAATTAAAATCTAAGAGATTTAAAAAATAAATTTGTTTACCCAACATAGTAAAGGTTATATGAATAATTATCTCTTTTAAAATGTTATGACCTTCTGTTTTGTCATAAAACAAATGTTTTTGTTCATAAAAGTTTGTTCTAAATAAAATAATATTAATTTATTAATATTTAAAAAATTAATAAGAGATTTAATAAATAAATCTGTTTACCAAACCAGTTCAATTAGTTATAACAATTTGAACAATTAGTTATTTCAAGTCGTTATGACCATTTGTTTTGTCATAAAATAATTGCTTCAATTAATACAATCTTATTTGGAATAAAGTAATGCTAATTTATTAATATTCTAAAACTTAATAAGTAATGGAATTAAAAAAAGGAATCTATTGGCCTGACCAGTACAAATAGTGATAACTGTTTAAATAATTATCTATTTAAATCGTTATGACCTTTTGTTTTATCACAAAACAATTGTTTCTATTTGTATAAGCTGATTCGGAATAACATAATTCTAATTTATTAATATTCCAAAAATTAGTAAGAGATTTAAAAACTGAATCTGTTTATTGAACAAGTTCAAATAGTTATAACTATTTGAACAATTACCTATTTCAAATCGCTATAAGCTTTTGTTTTGTCATAAAATAATTTTTTCTATTCATACAAGCTTATTTCAATTAAAATAATACAAAGTTATTAATATTTAGACAACTTAAAAGTAAAAGATTTAAAAAATAAATTTGTTTACCGAATAAGTTCAAATAATTATGACTATTTGAACAATTATTTATTTCAAATTGTTATGACTTTTGGTTTTGTCATAAAACAATAGTTTTTGTTCATACAAACTTATTCGGATTAAAATAATATTAATTTATTAATATTTTGATAATTAATAAGTAAAAGATTTTAAAAATAAACATGTATAAGTTCAAATAGTCATAACTATTTGAATAATTATCTATTTAAAATCTCATAACTATTTGAAAAATTATCTATTTCAAATTGTTACGACCTTTTGTTTTGCCATAAAACAATTGTATTAGTTCATATAGGCTTATTCGAAATAAAATAATACTAATTTATTAATATTTCAAAATTAATGAGTAAGAGATTTAAAATATGAATATGTTTACTGAACAAGTTTAAATAGTTATGACTATTTGAACAACTATCTATTTCAAATTGTTATGACTTTTTGTTTTGTCATAAAATAATTGTTTATGTTCATACATGCTTATTTCAAATAAAATAATATAAATTCATTGATATTCGAAGAATTAATAAGTAAAAATTTAAAAAATAAATTAGTTTTTTGAACACGTTTAAATAGTTATGACTATTTGAATAATTATATATTTCAAATAGTTATGACTTTTTATTTTATCATAAACCAATTGTTTTTGTTCATACAAGCATATTTGAAAAAAATACTAATTTATTAATATTCCAAAAATTAATAAGTAAAAATTTAAAAAAATAAATTTGTTGACCGAGCAAGTTCATATCGTTATTACTATTTGAATAATTATTTATTTCAAATAGTTATGATCTTTTGTTTTGTCATAAAACAATTATTTCTATTCATACAAGTTTATTCAGAATAAAATAATACTGATTTATTACTATTCTAAATGAATAGGTAAGAGATTTAAAAAATAAATCTATTTACTAACAAGTTTCAAATTTCATATATTAAACAATTATTATTGAAAATTAATCTGTTATCAAAATTCAAATAGTTATGATTTTGTATAAACAATTACCTATTTAAATTGCTATAATTTTATTTTGTCATAAAATAAAATTTTATTACATATTATTTTAATTAAAATAATAAAATTATTAATATTTAGACAACTAATAAGTAATATTGTTTAAAAAATATTTTTTAAATCATTTATAATATTATGTTTATCTAAAAATTATTTATTTATAAATCTTATTGAATTAATTTAATTTATTCATATTCAAAAATTGTTTTGTTTATATAAGCTTATTTGGATTAAAATAATATTAATTCATTAATATTTTGATAATTAATAAGTAACAGATTTTCAAAATAAATATGTTTACTGAACAAGTTCAAATAGTCATAACTATTTGAATAATTATCTATTTAAAATCTCATAACTATTAGAATAATTATTTATTTCAAATCATTATGACCTTTTGTTTCATCATAAAACAATTATATTAGTTCATATAGGCTTATTTGAAATAAAACAATACTAATTTATTAATATTTCAACAATTAATGAATAACACATTTAAAATATGAATTTATTTACGGGACATGTTCAAATGGTTATGACTGTTTGAACAATTATCTATTTCAAATCATTATGACTTTTTGTTTTGTCATAAAATATTTTTTTTTATCATACATGCTTATTTCAAATAAAATAATATAAATTTATTACTATTCCAAAAGTTAATAAGTAAAAATTTTAAAAATAAATCTATTTTCTGAACACATTCAAATAATTATAACTATTTGAATAATTATGTATTTCAAATAGTTAAAGCCTTTTGCTTTGTCATAAACCAATTGTTTCTATTCATACAAGCGTATTCAAAATACAATAATACTATTTTATTAATATTTCAAAAATTAATAAGTAAAAATTTTAAAACATAAATTTGTTTACTGAGCAAGTTCATATCGTTATGATTGTTTGAACAATTATTTATTTCAAATAGTTATGATCTTTCGTTTTGTCATAAAACAATTATTTTTCTTTATACAAGTTTAGTCAGAATAAAATAATATTATTTTATTAATATTCTGAAAATTAATTGGTAGGAGATTTAAAAAATAAATTTGTTTATCGAATAAGTAATCCTATTTGAACAATTATTTATTTGAAATCATTATGACTTTTGTTTTTTCATAAAACAATTATTTTTATTCATGCAAAATTATTCAGAATAAAATAATACTGATATATCAATATTTTAAAAATTAATAAGAGATTTAAAAACTAAATCTATTTAACAAAATAGTTCAAATAGTTAGGACTATTTGAACAATTACTTATCTTCAATCGTTATGATCTTTATTTTGCCATAAAGCAAATGTTTATTTTCACACATGCTTATTCAGATTAAAATAATACTAATTCAATAATATTCCAAAACTTAGTAAGTAAGAGATTTAAAAAAAATACATGTGTTTGCCAAACCAATTCAATAGTTAAGACTTTTAGAATAATTATCTATTTCAAATCATTCTGACATTTTGTTTAGTCATAAAACAATTATTTTAGTTCATACAAGCTTATTCAAAATAAAATAATACTAATTTATTAACATTCAAAAAATTAATGAGTAAGAGATTTAAAAAATTAAATTTGTTTACCAAACAAGTTCAAATAGATTTGATTATTTGAACAATTATCTATTTAAAGTTGTTATGATCTTTTGTTTTGTCATAAAACAATTGTTTCAACTAAAAAAAACTATCCGAAATAAAATAATACCACTTTTTTAATATTTCAAAAATTAATAAGCAAAATATTTAAAACCTAAAGTTGTTTTCCAAACCAGTTAAAATAGTTATGACTATTTGAACAAATATCAATCTCAAATCATTATGATCTTTATTTTCTAATAAAATAATTGTTTCTGATCATATAAGTTTATTTCATAAAAATAATACTAATTTAATAATATTTCAAAAATTAATAAGAGATTTAAAAAAATAAATAATTTTGCCAAACCAATTCAAAGAGTTAAGACTATTAGAAAAATTATCTATTTTAAATTGCTCTGACCTTTTGTTTAGTCATACAATAATTATTTCAGTTCATACAAGCTTATTTGAAATAAAATAATACTAATTTATTAACATTTGAAAAAGTAATAAGCAAGAGATTCGACCAAAAAAAATCTATTTACTAAACAAGTTCAAATAGTTATGACTATTTGAATAATTATATATTTAAAATATTTATGAAAATTTGTTTTGTAATAAAACAATTGTTTTAGTTCATAAAATCTTATCCAAATGAAATAATACTACTTTATTAACATTTCAAAAGTTAATAAGTAAAAAATTTAAAAAACAAATCAGTTTATCACATCATTTCAAATAATAATGGCCATTTGAACAACTATTTATTTTAAATCGTTATTACCTTTTGTTTTGTCATAAAACAATTATTTTGTAACATACAAGCTCATTTGAAATAAAATAATACTAATTTATTAATATTTCAGGAATTAATAAGAGATTGAAAAAATAAATCTATTTGCCAAACCAATTTAAATAGTTATGACTATTTGAACAATTAGCTATTTTAAATAACCTTTTGGTCTATCATAAAACAACTGTTTCTATTTATACAAGCTTATTCAAAATAAAATAATACTAATTTAGGAATATTTTGAAAATTAATAACTAAGAGATTTAAAAAAAAATCCGTTTGTAGAACCAGTTCAAACAGTTAAGACTATATGAATAGTTAGTTATTTGAAATTGTTACGACCTTTTGTTTTGTCATAAAACAATTATTTTAGTTCATACAAGCTTATTCAAAATAAAATAAAGCTAACTTTTAATATTTCAAAAATTTATACGTAAGAGATTTAGAAAATAATTCTACTTACCGAACCATTCAAATAATTATAACTATTTGAATAATTATCTATTTCAAGTCTTATTACTTTATGTTTTGTCATAAAAAAATTGTTTTTGTTAATATAAGTTTGTTCGAAAGAAAATAATACTTATTTATTAATATTTAGAAAATTAATCAGTAAGAGATTTAAAAAGTAAATTTGCTTACTAAACCATTTCAAATAGTTTTGAATATTTGAATAATTATCTATTTCAAATCATTATAACATTTTATTTTGTCATCAAATAATTGGTTCTGTTCATACTATTTTATTCTGCATAAAATAAGACTAATTTAATAATATTTTGAAACTTAATAACCAAGAAAATTAAAAAATAAATCTAATTACTAAACCAATTCAAATAGTTTAGACTATATGAATGATTATCTATTTCAAATTGTTATGACATTTTGTTTGGTTGTAAAACAATTGTTTTGTTCGTACAAGCTTATTTTGATTAAAATAATAATAATTTAATAATATTTCAAAAATTAATAAGAGATATAAAAAATAAATTTGTTTATCAAATAATTCAAATGGTTTAGACTATTAGAATAATTATCTATTTCAAATCATTTTGACCTTTTGTTTAGTTATAAAACAATTGTTTCAATTCATACAACCTTATTTAAAATAAATTAATACTAATTTATTGACGTTCAAAAAGTTAATAACAAAAAGAGATTTAAAAAAATATGTTTACCAAATATGTTCAAATAGTTATTACTATTTGAACAATTGTCTATTTAAAATCATTATAACCTTTTGATTTGTCATAAAACAATTGTTTTAGTTAGTACAAGCTTAGAGAGAATAAAATAATCCTAATTTATTAATATTTTAAAAATTAATAAATAAGAAATTTAAAAGATAAATTTGTTTACCAAATTAGTTAAAATAATTATGGCTATTTAAATGATTATCTATTTGAAATTGTTATGATCTTTTGTTTTATCATAAAACAATTGTTTTTTATCATACAAGCTTATTTGAAATAAAATAATACTAATTGATTAATATTTCAAAATTTAATAAGTAAGAGATTTGAAAAATAAATCTGTTTACTAAACTAGCTCAAATAGTTATGACTATTTGCATAATTTTTAATCTCAAATCGTTAAGATCTTTGTTTTGTTAAAAAATAATTGTTTCTGATCATAGAAGCTTATTCGATTAAAAATAATACTAATTTAATAATATTTCATAAATTAATAAGTAAGAGATTTAAAAAATAAATCTGCTTGTGGAACCAATTCAAATAGTTAAAACCATTAGAATAATTATCTATTGCAGATTGTTCTAATATTTTGTTTAGTTATAAGATATTTATTTCATATCTTACAAGCTTATTAGGAATAAAATAATCCAAAGTTATTAACATTTGGAAAATTAATAAGCAAAATATTTGAAAAAATAAATCTGTTTACCGAACAAGTTCAAATAGTTATGACTATTTGAACAATTATTTATTTAAAATTGTTATGACCTATTGTTTTGACATAAAACAATTGTTTTAGTTTATAAAAGCTTATCCAAAATAAAGTGATATAAATTTCTTAATATTTTGAAAATTAATAAGCAATATTTAAAAAAATAAAATCGTTTACTGAACAAATTCAAATAGCTACAACTATTTGAACAATTATCTATTTAAAATTGTTATGACCTTTTGTTCTATTATAAAACAATTGTTTCAATTCATCAAGCTTATTTGAAATAAAATAATACTAGTTTATTAATATTTCAAAAATTAATAAGTGATTTAAAAAGTGAATTTGTTTAACAAATCAGTTCAAATAATTATTGCCATTTTAATAATTATCTATTTCAAATTGTTATTACCTTTTGTTTATATAACAAATTTCTTTTATCATACAAGCTTATTTGGAATAAAATAATACTAATTTAGTAATTTTTCAAAAGTTAATAAGTAAGAAATTTAAAAAATAAATCTGTTTGCCAAACCAATTCAAATAGTTATGACTATTTGACGAATTGTATACTTCAAATCAATTATTTACAAAATAAACCTTTCATTTTGTTACAAAATAATTATTTATGTTTATACAAACTTATTCGAAATAAAATAATAATAATCTAATAATATTCCAAAAAGTAATAACTAAGAGATTTAAAATTAAATTTGTTTGTCAAACTAGTTCAAATTGTTAAGACTACATGAACAATTATCAATTTAAAATTGTTACTACATTTTGCTTTGTCATAAAATAATTTTTTCAATTCATATTAGCTTATTAAAAATAAAATAAAATGAATTTATTAATATTTTAAAAATTAATAAGTTAGAGATTTAAAAAATAATTCTAGTTACCTAACTAGTTCTAATAGTTATGACTATTTGAATAATTATCTATTTTAAATCGTTATAACCTTTTGTTTTGTCATAAAACAAATGTTTTTGTTCATAGAAGTTTGCTCAGAATAAAATAATACAAATCTATTAATATTGCAAAAATTAATAAGAGATTTAAAAAATTAAACTCTTTTAATTTTATTTTGTCATAAAAAATTTATTTCAATTCATATAAGCTTATTTGAAATAACATAATATTAAGTTATTAATATTCTGAAAATTAGTAAGTAAGAGATTTAGAAAATGAAACTATTTACCGAAAAAGTTCAAATAATTATGACTATTTCAAGAATTATCTATTTAGATTCACTATCACAATGATTTGAATTAGTAATTGTTGAAATGGCCATAATTATTTGAATTGATTCGGTAAACAGATTCACTTTTTAAATCATTTACTTATTAGTTTTTGGAATATTAATAAATTATTATTATTGTATTTTGAATAAGCTTAAATGAACCAAAAATATTGTTTTATGATAAAATAAAAGGTTATAACTATTTTAAATATACAATTGTTCAAATCGTCGTAATTATTTGAATTTGTTTAGAAAGCATAGTTATTTTCTTAAATCTATTGCTTATTAATTTTTGAAATATTAATAAATTAGTATTGTTTTATTTTGGATAATCTTTTATGAACTAAAACAATTGTCTTTTGACAAAACAAAAAATCATAATGATTTTAAATAAGTAATTGCTCAGATAGTCATAATTATTTGAGGTTACTCAGTAAATAGATTTATTTTTTTAAATCTCATGCCTAGTAATTTTTTGAATGGTAAGTAATTAGGATTATTTTATTCCAAATAAACTTGTATGATATGAAACAAATATTTTATGACTAATAGTTTTAACCGGTTCGGAAAGCACATTTATTTTTTAAACCTCTTATTAATTTTTGAAATATTAATAAATTAGTATTTTTTTTAATAAGCTTGGTTGATAAAAAACAATTGTTTTATAACAAAAGTAAAAGTCATAATGATTTGAAATAGATAATTGTTCAAAAGGTCATAATTATTTTAACTGATTCAGTAAACAAATTTATTTTTTAAAATTTTTTACTTATTAATTTTAGAAATATTAACAAATTAATATTATTTTATTCTTTATAAGCTTGTATTAACTGAAACAATTATTTTATGAAAAACAAAATGTTATAACGATTTTAAATAGACAATTGTTCAAATAATAATAACTATTTGAAATTATTTAGTAAATAAATTTATTTTTTAAATCTCTTTCTTATTAATTTTTTGAATGTTAATAAATTAGTATTAATTTATTTTGAATAAGCTTGTATGAACTAAAACAATTGTTTTATGACTAAACAAAAGGTGCAAAACGATTTGAAATAGATAATTGTTCTAATAGTATTAACCATATCAACCAGTTCAATAAAAAAATTTATTTTTTAAATCTCTTACTTATTAATTTCTAAAATATTATTAAATTTGTATTATTTTAATCCAAATAAGCTTGTATGAAGACTAAAATTATTTTATGACAAAATAAAAGGTCATAACAATTTGAAATTGATAAGCAATGATATAGTCTTAACTAGTTGAATTGGTTTAGCAATTAGATTTATTTTTTAAATTTTCTTAGTTATTAAGTTTTGAAATATTATTAAATTAGTATTATTTTATTTCAAAAAAAATAGTATGAACATAACCAATTATTTGATGACAAAACAAAAGGTTATAATAATTTGAAATAAATAATTATTCAAATAGTCAAAACTATTTGAAATGGTTTGGTAAATAGATTTTCTTTTTAAATCTTTTACTGACTATTTTTTTGCATATTAATAAATTAATATTATCTTATTTCAAACAAACTTATATGAACAAAAACAATTGTTTTATCACAAAACAAAAAGTAATAAAATTTGAAATAGTTAATTGTTCAAATATTATAATTATTTGAACTAGTTCAGTAAATAGAATTTTTTTAAATCTTTTATTTATAAAATTTTGAAATATTAATAAATTAGTTTTGTTTTATTCCAAATAAACTTGCATGAGCTAAAATAATTAAGTTATGACAAAACAAAAGGTCATAACAAATTAAAATAGATAATTGTTCATATAGTCTTAACTATTTGAACTGGTTTAGCAAACGAATTTATTTTCTAAATCTCTTAGTTATGGATTTTTAGAATATTATTAAATTAGTATTATTTTATTTTGAATAAACTTGTATAAACAGAAATAATTGTTTTATGATAGAAAAAAAGGTTATAACAATTTGAAATAGATAATTGTTCCAATAGTCATAATTATTTAAACGAGTTTGGTAAATAGATTTATTTTTATAAATCTCATACTAATTCTTGAAATATTAATAAATTATAACTATTTTATTTCAAAGATGCTTGTTTGTTGAAAAACAATTGTTTTATGATAATATAAAAAGGTGATAACTATTTGAAATAGATAATTATTTAAATAGCCATAATTATTTGAACTGATTCAATAAACTGATTTATTTTTTAAATCTATTACTTATTAATTTTTGAAATATTAATAAAGTAGTATTATTTTATTTTGTAAAAGCTTTTATGAACTGAAACAATTGTTTTATGACAAAACAAAAGTTTATAACAATTTTAAAAAGATAATAGTTCAAATAATCATAATTATTTAAACTTGTTCGGTAAATAAATTTATTTTTTCAAATTTTTTGCTTATTAATTTTTTGAATATAATAAATTAGTATCATTTTATTTCGAATAAGCTTGTATGAACTGAAACAATTATTTTATGACTAAACAAAAGGTTAGAACAATTTGAAATAGATAATTATTCGAATAATCTTAACCATGTCAATTAATTCAGTAAAAAAATTTAATTTTTAAATCTCTTACTTATTAATTTTTTGAAATATTATAAATTAGTATTTTTTATTCAAACAAGCTTGTATGATCACAAAAAAATTTTTTATGACAAAACAAAGATCATAATGATTTGAGAGTGATATTTGTTCAAATGGTCGTAACTATTTAAATTAGTTCAAAAAACAACTTTTGTTTTTAAACTTCTTGCTTAATAATTTTTTGAAATATTACAAAAGTAGAATTATTTTATTTCAAATAAGTTTCTATGAACTGAAACAATTTTTTTATGACATAACAAAAGGTCATAACTTTTTAAATAAATAATTGTTCAAATAGTCATATCTATTTGAGCTTGTTCGATAAACATTGTTATTTTTTAAAATATCATGCTTATTAATTTTTTGAATGTTAATAAATTAGTAGTATTTTATTCCAAAAAACTTGTATGAGCTGAAGTAATTTTTTTATGACTAAACAAAAGGTGAGAATGATTTGAAATAGATAATTATTCTAATAGTCATAACTATTTGAACTGGTTCAGCAAAGCATATTTATTTTTTATAATTAAATTAGTACTATCTTAATCTAAATAAGCACATATGAAAAGAAACAACTATTCTATGACAAAATAAAGATTAAAATGATTTTAGATAGATAATTGTTCAAATAGTAATTACTATTTGAATTGGTTCAGTAAACAAATTTAATTTTTAAATTTCTTTTTAATTTTCAAAATATTAATAAATTAGTAATATTTTATTTTGAATAGTTTTGTATGAACAAAATCAAATTTTTTATGATAAAACAAATGGTCATAATGATTTGAAATAGATAATTGTTCAAGTGGACATGACTATTCTTATTTGGTAAACAGATTTATTTTTTATTTCGAATAAACTTATATGAATAGAAACAATTGTTTTATGACAAAACAAAAGATCATAACTATTTAAAATAAATAATTGTTTAAACAATCACAACTACTTGGTCTTGCTCGGTAAAAGGATTTATTTTTTGGAATAATAATAAATTAGTATTATTTTATTTTGAATCAGCTTGTATGACCAGAAACAATTGTTTTACGATGAAACAAAAGGTCATAACTATTTGAAATAGATAATTGTTCAAATAGTCATAACTATTTGAACGTATTTAGAAAATAGATTTATTTTTTAAATTACTACTTATTAATTTTTGGAATATTAATAAATTTATTATTATTTTATTCAAAATAAGCTTGTATGAACAAAAATAATTTTTTTATGATGAAACAATAGGTCATTACTATTTGAAATAGATAATTGTTCAAATAGTCATAACTATTTGAACTTGTTTAGAAAATAGATTTATTTTTTAAATTTTTACTTATTAATTTTTTGAATATTAATAAATTTATTATTATCTTATTTGGAATAAGCTTGAATGACCAGAACCAATTATTTTATGATAAAACAAAAGGTCAAAATGATTTGAAATAGATAATTATTCAAATAATCATAACTATTTGAACTAAGTTCGGTAAACAAATTTATTTTTTAAATCTCTTATTAATTTTTGAAAGATTAATGAGGATCATTTCATTTCGAATAAGCTTGAATGATTAAAAACATTTGTTATATGACCAAACAAAAGGTAATAATGATTTGAAATAGATAATTGCTGAAATGGCCATAATTATTTGAAATGATTTGATAAACATATTGACTTTTTAAATCACTTACTTATTAATTTTTAGAATATTAATAAATTTGTATTATTTTATTTTGAATAAGTTTGTATGAACTGAAATGATTTTTTTATGACAAAACAAAAGGTCATATCAATTTGAAATCGATAATTGTTCATATAGTCTTAACTGTTTAAACTACTTTGGCAAATAAATTTATTTTTTAAATCTCTTAATTATTAATTTTTGGAATATTAATAAATTAGTATGATTTTATTCCAAATAAAATTATACAAACTAAAACAATTATTTTATAATAGTACAAAATGTTATAATGATTTGAAATAGGTAATTACTCAAATAGGAACTGGTTTGATAAATAGATTTCTTTTTTAAATCTCATACTTATTGATTTTTGAAATATTAATAAATTAGTATTATTTTATCCCAAATAGGCTTGTATAATGAAAACTAATTGTTCTATGACAAAATAAAAGTTCATAACGATTTGAAATAGATAATTATTGATATGGCCATAATTATTTGAATTGATTTGGTTAACAAATTCACTTTTTAAATCACTCATTAATGTTTGAAATATTAATAAATTATTTTTATTTTATGTTAGATAAGCTTGTATGAACTAAAACAATTGTTTTATGCCAAAAAAATGTCATAATGATTTTAAATATATAATTGTTCAAATAGTCATAACTATTTGAATTTGTTTAGAAAACATATTTATTTTTTTTAAATCTCTTGCTTAATAACTTTTAAAATATTAATAAATTAGTATTATTTTATTTTGGATAAGTTTTTATGAATTAAAACAATTTTTTTATGATAAAACAAAAGGTCATAATGATTTTAAATAAGTAATTATTCAAATAGTTATAACTATTTGAGCTTGTTTGGTAAACAAATTTATTTTTTCAAATTTCTTACTTATTAATTTTTTGAATGTTAATATATTAGCGTTATTTTATTCCAAATAAGCTTGTATGATATGAAACAAATATTTTATGACTAAAAATAGTTTAGAACAATTTGAAGTAGATAATTATTCTAATAGTTTTAACTACTTGAATTGATTTGGCAAAACCATTTATTTTTTAAATCTCTTATTAATTTTAGGAATATTATTAAATTAGTTTAATTTTTAATGAACATGTTTTTATGATCAGAAACAATTGTTTTATGACAAAACAAAGAATTTAACAATTTGAGATTGATAATTGTTCAAATAGTCATAATTATTTAAACTGATTTAGTAAATAGATTTAGTTTTAAATCTCTTATTAATGCTTGAAACATTAATAAATTAGTATTATTTTATTTCAAATAAGCTTGTATGATAAAAAGTAGTTGTTTATAAAAAAAAATTTCGTAACGGTTTGAAATAGATAATTGTTCAAATGACAATAATTATTTTAATTGATTTGGTAAACAAATTTATTTTTTAAAATCTCTTACTAATTAATTTTAGAAATATTAATAAATTAGTATTATTTTATTCCGTATAAGCTTGTATTAACCAAAACAATTGTTTTATGATAAAACAAAAAGTCATAATGATTTTAAATAGATAATTTTTAAATAGCAATAACTATTTGAACTTGTTCAATAAATAGATTTATTTTTTAAAATCTCTTTCTTATTAATTTTTTGAATATTATTAATTTATTCCAAATAAGTTTGTATGAACTTAAACAATTGTTTTATGATTATACAAAAGGTCAGAACGATTTGAAATAGATAATTATTCTAATAGTCTTAACCATTATTCAATAAACAAATTTATTTTTTAAATCTTTTACTTATTAATTTTTTAACTATTATTAAATTTATATTATTTTAATCAAAATAAGCTTGTATGAACAAAAAAATTATTTTATAACAAAATAAAAGGTCATAAAAATTTGAAATTGATAATCATTTTTATAGTATTAACTATTTCAACTGGTTCAGTAGATAGATTTATTTTTTAATTTTCTTGGTTATTAAACTTTGGAATATTATTAAATCAATATTATTTTATTTCAAATAAAATAGTATGAAAAGGTTATAGTGATTTAAAATAGATAATTATTCAAATAGCTAAAACTATTTGAAATGGTTTGGGGAATAGATTTACTTTTTAAATCTATTACTGATTAATTTTTTAAATATTAATAAATTAATATTATTTTATTCTGAATAAACTTGCATAAATAGAAATAATTGTTTTGTGATAGAACTAAAAGTTATAACAATTTGAACTATTTAAACTAGTTTAGTAAACGGATTTATTTTTTAAATATTTTACTAATTCTTGAAATATTAATAAATTAGTATTATTTTATTTCAAATAAGCTTGTAGGTTGAAAAACAATAGTTTTATGACAAAACAAAAAGTAATAACGGTTTTATTTCAAATAAGCTTGTATGTTGAAAAGTAATTGTTTTATGACAAAACAAATGATAATAGGAATTAGAGATAGATAATTGTTCAAATGGCCATAATTGTTTAAAACTGATTTATTTTTTAAATCTCTTACTTATTAAATTTTGAAATATTAATAAAGTAGTACTATTTTATTTTGGATAAGCTTTTATGAACTGAAACAATTATTTTATGACAAATCAAAAGTTCATAACGATTTTAAATAGATAATTATTCAAATAATCATAACTATTTGAACTTGTTTGGTAAAAAAATTTATATTTTTTCAAATCTCTTATTAATTTTTTGAATGTTAATAAATTAATATTTTTTATTGTGAATAAGTTTTTATGAACTGAAACAATTATTTTATGACCAAACAAAAGGTTTAATTGATTTGAAATATATAATTATTCTAATAGTCTTAATTGTAATTGTTCTAATAGTCTTAACCATTTGAACTGATTAGGCAAACATATTTATTTTTTCAATATCTTATGTGAAATATTATTAAATTAGTGTTATTTTTATCTGAAAAAGCTTGTATGATCAAAAACAATTTTTTTTATGAACAAACAAAGATAATAAGGATTTGAGATTGATATTTGTCCAAATATTTGTAACTATTTGAAATGGCTTGGAAAATAGCTTTAGTTTTTAAATCTCTTGCTTAATAATTTTTGAAATATTAACATGGTATTATTTTATTTTGAATAAGTTTTTATGAACTGAAATAATTATTTTATTACAAAACAAAAGGTCATAATGATTTTAAATAGATAATTGTTCAAATAGTTATATCTATTTGAGCTTATTCGGTAAACAGATTTATTTTTTCTCAATCTCTTAGTTATTAATTTTTCTAATGTTAATCAATTAGTAATATTTTATTCCAAATAAGCTTGTATGAACTGAATTAATTATTTTATGACTAAACAAAGGTCAAAATAATTTGAAATAAATAATTATTCTAATAGTCTTAACTATTTGAACTGATTCGGCAAAACATATTTATTTTTATTATTAAATTAGTATTATCTTAATTTGAATAAGCTTACATGAAAAAAAAAAACAACTGTTCTATGACAAAATGAAAATCATTATGATTTGAGATAGATAATTATTCAAATAGTCATAACTATTTGAACTTGTTTGGTAAACAAATTTAGTTTTTAAATTTTATATCAATTTTCAAAATATTAGTAAATCAATATTATTTTACTTTGAATAATTTTATAAGAACAAAAACAATTGCTTTACAATAAAACAAAAGGTCATAATGATTTCAAATAGATAATTGTTCAAATAGACATGATTATTTGAACTTTTTTGGTAAATTGATTTACTTTTTAAATCTCTTACCTATTAATTTTTAGAATATTAATAAATTATTATTATTTTATTTGAAATAAACTTGTATGAATAGAAACAATTGTTTTATGACAAAACAAAAGATCGTAACTATTTGAAAAAAATAATTGTTCAAACAGTCATAACTATTTAAGCTTGCTTGGTAAACAAATTTATTTTTTTAAATCTTTTGCTTATTAATTTTTGAAATATTAATAAATTAATGTTATTTTATTTCGAATAAGCTTGTATAAATAGAAAAAATTGGTTTATGACAAAACGAATGGTCATAACTATTTGAAATAGACAGTTATTCAAATAGTCATAAATATTTGAACGTGTTTAAAAACATATTTATTTTTTAAATTTCTACTTATTAATTTTGGGAATGTTAAAAAAATTATATTATTTTATTTGAAATAAGCTTGTATGAATAGAAACAATTTTTTTATGACAAAACAAAATGTTTTAATGATTTGAAATAGATAATTGTTCAAATAGTCATAACTATTTGAACTTGTTCAGTAAAGAAATTCATTTTTTAAGTCTTTTACTCATTAATTTTTGAAATATTAATAAATTAGTATTATTTTATTTTGAATAAGCCTAAATGAACTAGTACAATTGTTTTATAATGAAACAAACGGTCATAACGATTTGAAATAGATAATTATTCAAATAGTTATAAATATTTGGACTTGTTCAGTAAACATATTTATTTTAAAATTCTTTTACTTATTAATTGTCTAATATTAATAAATTAATATTATTTTAATCTGAATAAGCTTGTATAAATAAAAATAGTTATTTTATAACAAAATGAAAAGTCTTAACGATTTAAAATAAATAATTATTCAACTAGTCATAACTATTTGAACTTATTCGATAAATAGATTTATTTTTTAAATCTTTTACTTATTAATTGTTTGAATATTAACAAATTTGTATTGTTTTATTTGAAATAAGCTTGCATGAATAGAAAAAATAGGTTTATGACAAAACAAAAGGTTATAGTGATTTGAAATAGATAATTGTTCAAATAGTCATAACTATTTGAACTTTTTCGATGAACAGATTCAGTTTTTAAATTTTTTACTTATTAATTTTTGAAATATTAATAAATTAGAATTATGTTATTTCGAATAAGCTTGTATAAATAGAAATAATTGTTTTGTGATAAACAAAAGGTTATAATGATTTGAAATCAATAATTGTTTAAACAATCATCTATTTGTACTGGTCAAGCCGACAGATTCATTTTTTAAATCCATTACTTATTAATTTTCATAATATTAATAAATTAGCATTACTTTATTCCGAATAAGACTGTATAAATAAAAACAAATTGTTTTATGACAAAATGAATGGTCATAATGATTTGAAATAAATAATTATGCAAATAGTTATAACTATTTGAATTGGTTTAGTAAACAAATTTATTTTTTAATTCACTAGCTTATTAATTTTTAAAATATTAATAATTTAATATTATTTTATTTTGAACAAACTTATTTGAACAAAACCATTTGTTTTATGCCACAAGAAAAAGGTCATAACAATTTTAAATAGATAATTGTTTAAATAGTAATAATTATTTGAACTGGTTCGACAAATAGAATTATTTTCTAAATCTCTTACTAATTAATTTTTGAAATATTAATAAATTTATCTTATTTTCTTCTGAATAAGTTAGTAAAAACTAAAAAAATTATTTTATGACAACAAAATGTCATAACGATTTGAAATAAAGAATTATTTATAGCCTTAACTATTTGAATTAGTTTAGCAAACAAATTTATTTTTTAAATCTCTTAATTATTAATTTTTAGAATATTATTACATTAGTATAATTTTATTTTGAATAAACTTGAATGAATAGAAATAATTGTTTTATAATAAAACAAAAGGTTATAAGAAATTGAAATATATAATTGTTCAAATAGTCAAACTATTTGAATTGGTTCTATAAACAGATTCATTTTTTAAATCTCCTACTTATTATTTTTTTAAATATTAATAAATTAATATTATTTTATTTTGAATAAGCTATTATGATGAAAAACAACTGCTTTATGATAAGACAAAAGCTCATAGTGATTTGAAATAGATAATTGTTCAAATGACCATAATTATTTGAACTGATTCAGTAAATTGATTTATGTTTTAAATCCCTAATTGATCAATTTTTAAAATATTAATAAAGTAATATTATTTTATTTCAAATAAGCTTTTATGAACTGAAACAATTATTTTATGATAAAATAAAAAGTCATAACGATTTTAAATAGATAATTGTTTCAATAGTCATAATTATTTAAACTTATTTGATAAACAGATTTTTTTCTAAATTTCTTACTTATTAAATTTTTGAATGTTAATAAATTAGTATTAGTTTATTTCGAGTAAGCATGCATAAACTGAAATAATTGTTTTATGACTAAATAAAAGGCCAAAATAATTTTAAATAGATAATTGCTCTAATAGTCTTAATTATTTGAATTGGATACGCAAAAACATTTATTTTTTAAAGTCTTACCTATTAATTTTTAGAATATTATTAATTTAGCAATATTTTACTCCAAATAAGCTTTAAATGAATAGAAAAAAATGTTTTAGGACAAAAGAAAAATCATAATGATTTGACATACATAATTGTTTAAATAGTCATAACTAATTGAACTAGTTGGGTAAAGAGATTTAGTCTTTAAATCTCTTATTAATTTTTGAAATTGTAATAATTTAATATTATTTTATTCTAAATAATTTTTGCATAACTAGAAACAACTGTTTTATGGCAAAAAAATATCATAACAATTTGAAATAAATAATAGTTCAAATAGACATAACTATTTGAACTTGTTTAGTAAACAAATTAATTTTTTAAATCTTTAACTTATTAATTTTTAGAATATTAATAAATTAGTATTATTTTAATTCAAATAAACTTGCATGAATAGAAACAGTTGTTTTATGACAAAACAAAAAATCATAATGATTTGAAAAAAATAATTACTCAAATAGTCATAACTATTTGAACTTGCTCGGTAAACAAATTTATTTTTAAAATTTTTTACTTATTAATTTTGGAATGTTAATAAATTAGTATTATTTTATTTCAAATAAGCTTGTTTGAATAGAAACAATTGGTTTATGACAAAACAAATGGTCATAATGATTTCAAATATATAATTATTCAAATAGTCATAACAATTTGAATGTGTTCAAAAAATAACTTTATTTTCTAAAATTCTAATTATTAATTTTTAGAATATTAATAAATTTATATTATTTTATTTGAAATAAGATTGCATGAATATAACAAATTGTTTTATGGCAAAACAAAAGGTCATAATGTCTTGAAATTATTCATATAGTCATAACTATTAGAACTTGTTCGGTAAGCAAATTCATTTTTTTAATTCTCTTACTCTTTAATTTTCAAAATATTAATAAATTAATATTATTTTATTTCAAATAAACTTATTTGAACTGAAACAATTGTTTTATTACAAAACAAAAGGTCACATTGATTTGAAATAGATAATTATTCAAATAGTTATGACTATTTGAACTTGTTCGATGAACATATTTATTTTTTAAATCTTTTACTTATTAATTGTCAAAATATTAATAAATTATTTTTTTTGATCCAGTATGAATAGAAACAATTATTTTATAACAAAACAAAAAGTCATAACAATTTGAAATACATAATTGTTCAAATAGTCATAATGATTTGAACTTATTCAGTAAATAAATTTATTTTTTAAATCTTTAACTTATTAATTGTCTTAATATTAATAAATTTTTATTATTTTATTCAAAATAAGCTTGCGTGAATAGAAAAAATCATTTTATGACAAAACAAAAGGTTATAGCAATTTCAAATAGTTAATTGTTCAAATAGTTATAAACTTGTTTAGTAAACAGATTTATTTTTTAAATATCTTAATTATTAATTTTTAGAATAATAATAACTTAGTATTATTTTATTTCGAATAAGCCTATATGAACTAAAATAATTTTTTATGACAAAAGAAAAATTTATAATGATTTGAAATAAATAATTATTCAAATAGTTATGACTATTTGAACTTGTTTGGTAAACATACTTATTTTAAAAATTTTTACTTATTAATTGTCAAAATATTAATAAATTTATGTTATTTTATTTAGAATAAGCTTGTATGAACAGAAACAATTGTTTTATGACAAAACAAAATGTCATAACAATTTAAAATAAAAAATTATTCAAGTAGTCATAACTATTTGAACTTGTTCAGTAAATAGTTTCATTTTTTAAATTTCTTAGATATTAATTTTTGGAATATTAATAAATTAGTATTATTTTATTTTGAATAAGCCTATATGAGTTGATACAATTGTTTTATGACGAAACAAAAAGGTTATAATGATTTAAAATAGATAATTATTCAAATAATTATTACTATTTGAACTTGTTTGGTAAACATATTTATTTTAAAATTTTTTTACTTATTAATTGTTGAAATATTAATAAATTAATATTATTTTAATATGAATAAGTCTGTCTGAACAAAAACTGTTATTTTAAGACAAAACCAAATGTCATAATGATTTGAAATAAATAATTGTTCAAATAATCATAACTATTTGACTTATTTGGTAAACATATTTATTTTTAAATATTTTACTTAGTACTTGTCTAGATACAAATAAATTTGTATTATTTTAATTGAAACAAGCTTGTATGGATAGAAAAAATTATTTTATGACAAAACAAAAGGTTATAGCAATTTGAAATAGGTAATTGTTCAAATAGTCATAACTATTTGAACTTGTTCAATAAACAGATTTAGTTTTAAATCTCTTATTAATTTTTAAAATATTAATAAATTAGAATTACGTTATTCTGAATCAGCTTGTACAAACAAAAACAATTGTTTTATGACAAAACAAAATGTCATAATGATTTGAAATAAATAATTATTCAAATAGTTATAACTATTGTACTGTCATGCCAACAAATTCATTTTTTAAATCCATTACTTATTAATGTTTAAAATGTTAATAAATTAGTATTACTTTATTCCAAATAAGACTGTATCAATAGAAATTTTGTTTTATGACAAAACAAATGGTCATAATGATTTGAAATAAATAATTGTTCAAATTGTTATAAGTAATTGAACTGGTTTGGTAAAAAAAATTATTTTTTTAAATCTCTTATTAATTTTTAAAATATAAATAAATTAATATTATTTTATTCGAACAAACTTATATGAACAAAAACATTTGTTTTATGACAAAACAAAAGGTTATAATGATTTGAAATAGATAATTGTTCATATAACCTTAACTATTTGAATTGGTTCAACAAATAAATTTAGTTTTTAAATCTCTTAATTATTAATTTTTATAATATTATTAGATTAGTATTACTTTATTTCGAATAAGCTTGTATGAACATAAATAATTGTTTTATGACAAAACAAAATATTATAGCTATTTGAAATATATAATTGTTCAAATAGTCATAATTATTTAAAGTGGTTCGATAGGCAATTTATGTTGGATAAGCTTTTATAAACTAAAACAATTGTTTTATTGTAAAGCAATTGTTCGGTAAATAGATTGAACTTTTAAAATTTTTTGCTTATTAATTTTTTGAATGTTAATAAAATAGTATTATTTTATTTCAAATAAGCATGTATGAACTGAAACAATTATTTTATGATAAAACAAATGGTCATAACGATTTAAAATAGATAATTGTTCTATTTGAACTGGTTCGGTAAACATATTTATTTTTTAAATCTCTTGCTTATTAAATTTTAAAATATTATTATTTTAGCAATATTTTACCTCGAATAAGCTTGTATGAAAAGAAAGAATTTTTTTATGACAAAAAATCATAATGATTTAAGATAAATAATTGTTCAAATAGTCATAACTATTTAAATTGGTTCAGTAAGCAAATTTAATTTTTGAATCTCTTATTAATTTTTGAAATATTAATAAATTGATGTTATTTTATTTTGAATAATTTTGCATGAATAAAAACAGTTGTTTTACGACAAAACAAAATATTATAACGATTTGAAATAGATAATAGTTCAAATGGATATGACTATTTGAATTTGTTCGGTAAAAAGATTTATTTTTCAAATTTCTAGCTTATTAAATTTTAGAATATTAATAAATTAGTATTATTTAATTTTGAATAAACTTGTGTAAATAGAAACTTATATTTTATGACAAAACAAAAGGTCATAATGATTTGAAATAAATAATTGTTTAAATAGTCATAACTATTTGAACTCACTCGGTAAATTGACTTATTTCTTAAATCTTTTACTTATTAATTTTTGAAATTTTAATAAATCAGTATTATTTTATTTCAAATAAGCTTTTATGAACAGAAAAAATTGGTTTATGACAAAACAAAAGGATATAACGATTTGAAATAGATAATTGTTCAAATAGTCATAACTATGTGAATGTGTTCAGAAAATAATTTTATTTTTTAAATTTTTATTTATTAATTTTTGAAATATTAACAAATTTAAATTAATTTATTTGAAATAAGCTTGCATGAACAAAATCAATTGTTTTATGACAAAACAAAATGTTTTGTTATAGATAATTGTTCAAATAGTCATAACTATTTGAACTTATTCAGTAAACATTTTTTTTTTTAATTCTCTTACTCATTAATTTTTGGAATATTAATAAATTAGTATTCTTTTACTACAAATAAGCTTATATGAACCGAAACAATTGTTTTATTACAAAAGAGAAGGTCATAATAATTTGAAATAGATAATTATTCAAATAATCATAATAGTTTGAACTTGTTCAGTAAACATATTTATTTTTAAAATCTTTTACTTATTAATTGTCAAAATATTAATCAATTAATATTATTTTACTCCGAATAAACTTGTATGAACAGAAACAATTGTTTTATGACAAAATAAAAAAATTGTACCAAGTTGAAATAAATAATTACTCAAATAGTCATAACGATTTGAACTTGTTCAGTAAATAGATTTTTTAAAATCTTTTACTTATTAATTGTCTTAATATTAATAAATTTGTATTATTTTAGTTGAAATAAGCTTGTATGAACAAAAAAATTTATTTTATGACAAAACAAAATGTTATAGTGATTTCAAAAAAATAATTGTTCAAATAGTCATAATTATTTAAACTTGTTCAGTAAACAGATTCATTTTTTAAATCTCTTTATTATTAATTTTTAGATTATTAATAAATTAGTATTATTTTATTTTGAATAAGCTTATATGAACTAAAACAATTCTTTAATGACAAACCAAAAGGTCATAACGATTTGAAATAAATAATTATTCAAATAGTCATAATTATTTAATCTAGTTCATTTAACATATTTATTTTTAAAATTTTTTACTTATTAATTGTTGTTATATTAATAAATTAGTATTATTTTAATCTAAATAAGCTTGTGTGAACAGAAACAATTATTTTATAACTGAACAAAAAGTCATAATGATTTGAAGTAAATAATTGTTTAAATGGATGTAACTGCTTGAATTTGTTTGACAAATAGATTTATTTTTTAGATCTCTTATTAATTTTTGAAATTGTTAGCTTTTTTAGGTGAGATGGTGATCCAAAAGGGGGGTGAATTGGATCTCTCCAAATTCTTCCAAACAAATGATTTCAATATAATTGAATAAAAATTAAAACAATAAGCACTTTTGATGAAAATATAATGTAAACAATAATAATTAATGAACCTAAAATCAAATATAAACAACAATGAATTGTAAAGAGATAGGGATAGAGAAATCAAACACAATGATTTATAGAGGTTCGATCCTTCTCCACAAGGCACCTATATCCTCTCTTCTTGGTTGTCCACACCAAGGCTTCAATCCACTATTGAAGAAAAACTCTTACAAGATACAAACCTATCTTGTACTAAATCTTTATCTTTTTCTCAAGGCTTAGATAGCAACCTTTACCCTTACAATATCAAGAGGATACCTCACCTCTTGCTTACAGGATAACCAAAATAATTTTTGCAAACTAAAATACCTCTCAAGGTTGAGTGTTTGCCTAATAAAATGCAAAGAAAATGATGAATGAAACATAACAATAATTTGGATACAAGAAATACAAAGGATATTGAATTTAAGCTCTAAAAACTCTTGATTCTAAGAGAAAATGAAAATATAACTTGTTAGCACTTGCTCTCTTGCATCATCAATCTTCTTGGTGTGTTGGAATGCCCAATTTATAGAGAAATTGAGGAAATAGTCATTGGGAATGCTTAGGAAATGAAAGTAGCCATTGAATGGTTAATAAAATAGTTGTTGGAGATGTTTTTGCCCAGACCTGATCAACCCCTTCCATGTGGGGATCAATTGGTTCATGTTTTGAACCAATTTACCTTTGAAAATCATGACCCGATCGATCCCTTCCATGAGGGGATCGATCCTGTCAGTGGCTGGGTGGTTATATCCTGTTTTGCACTCTACTTACTAATTTGATCATATCTTGAGTTATATAAATCCAAATCACAAACTGTTTGAAGATTTAGAAACTAGACTTAAAAGGCTTTCTATCATTAAAAAATTAATAACTAATTCATTGAGTATGATATATAGTGAATTTTCAAAATTACCCCTTATGTAGGTGTTCTGACAACTGTAGAGTGTCTAGTAAAAATTCAAAATCTTTTCTTAGAAAATTTGGATTTTAATTTTGTTTGATCCATTAGAAAGTAGACTCAAAGAGTTTTCCAACCATATAAAATGCAAATATTAAATCTTTCTGAATTAATACTTAAAAATAAAAACAAGTTCAATGTTGGAAAACTTTGTTCTTGTAAAACAGCTTTCTTAAGTTAATCTATTTCTCAAAACCAATATTATTAAAATTGTATTAAGTCCAAAATGAATAAGTTCACTTTAAAAACAACAATTGGACTTTCATTTAAGCTCAAATAAATAATTTTTAAAGATAGATTTGGTTTGAGAAATATGAAAACAAAGAAAGGTTTGTTTAAGCTTTAAAAATCATATTATTTATTTAGTACCAAAATATAAAACTTAAGAACATGTACTAAATAAATCTTTTTCAAAATCTTGATCAAGTTTATTTAGCTTTAATGTTTTGTCATTTCAAAATAAGGATCAATTTAAGGCTAACAATCTCCCCCTTTTTGATATGACAAAACTTAAAGATAAATTTGATTCATGAAAAACTTTCTTTAAAACATTTAAGATTTTGAAAGACATTTTGGAAAACTCCCCCTTAAGCAATGCATGGCAAAACTCCCCCTTAATTTATGCATCCTAATCCAACACAACTCACCAAATATATGTTAGAGCATATATATCAAATAAGTACAATCAAACATATGCATGTCAAGCACAAGCAAATTTATCCATATGATATTTCTCTCCCTTTTTGTCATAGCAAAAAGGTATGATCATATTAATGAGCAAATAAACACAAAGAGGCATCATTAACAAATATATTCATGAAACATTTTTCCTCATTTTTGTTTATGCTCATTATACCAAATGTTTAAACTCCTATATTAATTGCAATAAGCATATAAGAAAAAATATCTCTAAACTCTTTCTCCCCATTTTTGTCATTTCAAAAGAAAGAGAGATCAATTCAAGGCATGGGACAAAATGCTTGATACCAATAATATTAAGAGTAATTTGAATGCATGTAATCAAGTGTAATATGCACAATGAAGTTCACATACATGTATTCAAGCACAAAAGCATAAGTGTATCCAATTTAGCATTTTAGCACAAGTCATCAAATTTACTACATGAAATTTATGAGCAAAGGATAATGAATGATATGCAATCTACTCATAAATCATGTTAGGATAAGATGTGCTTAGAACCTAAAACATCAATAGCAATTAAGCATAAATTCAAGCACATGCATACAAGCTCATACCAATTGTTAAAGATATGTAATGATAAAGTATACCAATTGTTATCACAAAACAAATCAAGCAAAATTTATTCTAAAATTTCTAAGGATTAATCAATTTAAGGCACACACAATTTTGCATTTAAGGTATAAGCTATATCAAGGATAGGCACATAAACAAGTGTTTATGAAAGTTAAAAAAAATTCTTTAGCAAATTTGATACAAATTGTTACCAATTGTTAGCAATTTTATTCAACAACTTTCATAGAGCACACATACTTCAAGCAAATGAAAGATTTATTCAATATATGCATAAATGATAATAGTAATCTTTCATAAGCTATCCTATCCATACAAGAACCAAAAACTCATATGTATTTAATAAAGCATGAATACTAATGAGCAATAGGGTTCAATCATCATGTCCTAACAAAGATTATATAAGCATGATTTTCCAAACATGATGTGCACATATGCTATAGCAAAGAAATAATGAAAGCATAATTATTTAAATATAATCCAAATTATTTCAATGCAAAGCAATATTCCTAATCCAAACATATGCAACTATTCAATCATATATTTCAATCAAAATCATACAAGCATATGCATGAATCAAAATACACAAACAATATACCTAATTAAAAAAATGCAAGCATTTAGGCACAACTTGGAACTTGCCATCTCAATGATCTCAATCAATGAACATGTTTAAAGAAATCAATCTATTT
The DNA here is from genome assembly GCF_002303985.1 of Durio zibethinus. The sequence goes on from NW_019168048.1 coordinate 79,326, forward strand.
AACTCATATCCATGTCCAAAGATTCAAATGAATATTCATGCAATTAAAATTATTAATCAAAGCAATCAAGAACTAAGCATGAATATTAATTAAGGTCAATTAATCAATCCAAGCTTTTAACAAAGTTAAGACAAATTCTATCAAGTAGCTTGGTGATTAATTTGTGCAAAGTGTTCACAAATTCAAACATGATATCTCATTTTTGCACATATCAAAGCAAGCATTTATCAAATCATGCATTAAACATTATAAATCATAGACACATATCATTGATTCAATACAATTACCTCCATTCTTATCAAGCTATGTTGTTGTGCTCATTGTAGTTGAGTGAGGCTTTAAATCCTCCATTCCACATCATTTGAGGTAGTCTTTGATGTACTTAGGCTTGATTGATGAAGATGACTTACTTTGCTTGTTCCACTTGAAATTCCAAAAAATGTAGGCTTATTCATGCTCATTTCAAGTTCTCCTAGCATAGACCTAGAAAAAATTTTTTACAAAGGATTTTCATTAGAAGCACCAAGAAAATCAATTGATAAAAATTATACCAATTGTTAGAAAACAATTCCATATTCTAAGTCATTATAGGCAAAGGAAAATTTATTTACTAAGCTCAAGTTGCCAATTGCAAGGGAGATATATATTTAAGCTAAAGGCCATATATCAATTTAAACATCAAATGGCACAAGAATGGCACTAAAGCAAAAGTTCTCATGTAATGTGCAAAAATCAAACCTTTTAGATCATTCATGAACAAAAAATAGACATATTCAATATTCATATATATATTCAATAAGTCACCAAAGAATATGCCAAAATAAGTTTTATGCCATGTAAAAACTAAAAACTCAAGGAAGACATATTTATAAAAAAAAATATTCAAGAAAATTTTAGCACAAAAGCATAAATATGTCTACACAAATTATATGCCATAATCAACATTGACTTAAGCTAAAAATAAGCATCATAAGAAATTCATTTACTTAAGTCATGTTGCAACCATGTCAAATCAAGAAAAACCACATTTATCATATATACACACACTTGACAAGAATAATAGATGAACCAATAACATATATCATTTACAAGTAGTTCATCATATTCAAAATCACAAATCAAGAGATACATCAATTAAGCATAAGATCCAAAATATTTCACAAAATTAATAAAACATTTAAGCACAAAAATAAGCATATTTCACCAAAGTATTTCACAAATTAAAAATAGACAATTTAAGCACTTTCAAATCACAAGTATTAAGGTCAAGTTGAACTAATCATCATATGAGCACATATCTTGACCAAAAATATAGATGAACAAAAAATCAATATATATTACTTAAGCATATAAAATTCATCAATTCATCAACATGAGAGAAGAAATAAATCTTGAATTAATAAGGATAATGAATTAAATCATACTTCAAGATTATTTCATAAGAAGTCAAGAGATGAACAATCAAACATCAATATATATTATTTAAGCACAAGATGATCATCAATTTCTAAAATCACAAACCAAGAGTTAAAACACTTATGTATAACAAAATCAAGTTCAAAGAATTCACAAGATCCAAACATTATAAACAAATTTGAGCAATTTTGAACATCATGGTCATATAGGCATGTTTAACAATCACAAATCAATAAAATATTTATCAACAAAAGTATGCTCAAGCAATTTAACACTACAAACAATTTCAACAAGCATCTCAAACATACTTAAGAGCAAAATAAATGCATATTCAATATAAGCTCACATTTTCTCAAGATTATGCAACATATGTTTGAGGTTAAGCATTTTGAGACCAAGTTGAAGTTGTGGGAGTCAAAAGCTCCATAGAGAATGCACTTGGTCTTTGCATCATCCATCACTTGCTTCATATAGTTTGCATCATTTAAAGGAATTCCAAGGTCTCTTTCTATCATTAACCAAGCTCTAAAATCTTGGGCCATTATCAACATCTTCATCCTCTTTCTCCATTCAAAAAATTCAAATTTATCAATCATAGGAGCTTTGAGGACTTCCTCACCATCTTGGAACCAAAATTGAGCCATAGGATCTTTACTCAAGGTGGTTAAACCTACAAAAATGAGACCAAAGCTCTAATACCAATCGTTAGCTTTTTCAAGTGAGATGGCGATCCAAGAGGGGGGTGAATTGGATCTCTCCAAATTCTTCCAAACAAATGATTTCAATATAATTGAATAAAAATTAAAATAATAAGCACTTTTGATGAAAACATAATGCAAACAATACTAATTAATGAACCTAAAATCAAATATAAATAACAATGAATTGTAAGGAGATAGGGATAGAGAAATCAAACACAATGATTTATAGAGGTTCGGTCATTCTCCACAAGGCAACTACATCCTCTCTTCTTGATTGTCCACACTAAGGCTTCAATCCCCTATTGAAGAAAAACTCTTACAAGATACAAACCTATCTTGTACTAAATCTTTATCTTTTTCTCAAGGCTTAGATAGCAACCTCTACCCTTACAATATCAAGAAGATACCTCACCTCTTGCTTGCAAGATAACCAAAATAATTTTTGCAAACTAAAATACCTCTCAAGGTTGAGTGTTTGCCTAATGAAGTACAAAAAAAATGATGAATGAAACACAACAATATTTTGGATACAAAAAATACATAGGATATTGAATTTAAGCTCTAAAAACTCTTGATTCTAAGAAAAAATGAAAATATAACTTGTTAGCACTTGCTCTCTTGCGTTATCAATCTTCTTGGTGTGTTGGAATGCCCAATTTGTAGAGAAATTGAGGAAATAGTCATTAGGAATGCTTAGGAAATGAAAGTAGCCATTGAATGGTTAATAAAATAGTTGTTGGAGATGTTTTTACCCAGACCCGATCGACCCCTTCCATGTAGGGATCAATTGGTTCATGTTTTGAACTAATTTGCCTTTGAAAATCATGACCCGATCGATCCCTTCCATGAGGGGATCGATCCTGTCAGTGGCTGGGTGGTTATCTCCTGTTTTGCACTCTACTTACTAATTTGATCATATCTTGAGTTATATAAATCCAAATCACAAACCATTTGAAGATTTAGAAACTAGACTTAAAGGGCTTTCTATCTAAATAAAGTTCATCACCTAATTCACTCTGTAGGAATTATAGTAAATTTTCAAAGTTACCCCTTATGCAGTTTTTTTTACAACTATAGAGTGTCTAGTAAAATTCAAAATCTTTTCTTAGAAAGTTTGGATTTTAATTTTGTTAATCCATTAGAAAGTAGACTCAAAGATCTTTCCAACCATATAAAATTCAAATATTAAAACTTTCTGAATTAATAAAAAAAAATAAAACAAGTTCAATGTTGGAAAACTTTGTTCTTGTAAAACAACTTTCTTAAGTTAATCTATTTATCAAAACCAATATTATTAAAATTGTATTAAGTCCAAAATGAAAAAGTTCACTTTAAAAACAACAATTGGATTTTCATTTAAGCTTAAATAAATAATCTTTAAAGATAGATTTGGTTTGAGAAATATGAAAACGAAGAAAGGTTTGTTTAAGCTTTGAAAATCATATTATTTATTTAGTACCAAAATATAAAACTTAAGAACATGTACTAAATAAATCTTTTTCAAAATCTTGATCAAGTTTATTTAGCTTTAATGTTTTGTCATTTCAAAATAAGGATCAATTCAAGGCTAACAAAAATATTAATAGATTAGCATTACTTTATTCTAAACAAACTTATATGAACAAAAACATTTGTTTTATGACAAAATAAAAGGTCATAATGACTTTAAATAGATAATTGTTCAAATAGTCATAATTATATGAACTGCTCAGGTAAACAGAATTACTTTTTAAATCTCTTACTTATTAATTTTTGAAATATTAATAAATTCATTTTATTTTGTTCCAAATAAGTTAGTATGAATTCAAAAAAGCTTATTTTATGACAAAACAAAAGGTCATAATGATTTAAAATAGATAATTGTTCATATAGTCCTAGATATTTAAACTGGTTTAGCAAACAAATTTATTTTTTAATTCACTTAGTTATTAATTTTCAGAATATTATGAGATTAGTATTTTTTATTACAAATAAGTTTGTATGAACAAAATAATTATTTTATGAGAGAACAAAAGGTTAAAACGATTTGAAGTTTACAATTGTTCAAATAATCATAACTATTTGAACTATAACCATATTTACTTTTTAAATCTCTTACTTATTAATTTTTGAAAGATTAAAAAAATAGTATTATTTTATCCTGAAAAAGATTGAATGTTCAAAAACAATTGTTATATGACCAAACAAAAGGTAATAACATTTTGAAATAGATAATTATTGACATAGCCTTAATCATTTGAACTGATTCGATAAATAGATTTATTTTTTAAATCACTTATTAGTTTTTGAAATATTAATAAATTAATATTATTTTATTTTGAATATGCTTCTATGAACTGAAACAATTATTTTATAACAAAACAAAAGGTCATAACAATTTGAAATAAATAATTGTTCATACAGTCTTAACTGTTTGAACTACTTTGACAAATAGATTTATTTTTTAAATCTCTTAGTTATTAATTTTTGAAATATTATTAAATTAGTATTATTTTATTTTGAATAGGCTTATATGAATTGAAACAATTATTTTATAATAGAACAAAATGTTATAACGATTTGCAATCTAATTGTTTAAATTGGAACTGGTTCAATAAACAGATTTTTTTTTTAAATCTCTTTTTTATTAATTTTTGAAATATTAATAAGTTAGTAATATTTTATTTCAAATAGGCTTGTATGATGAAAAACAATTGTTTTATGACAAAACAAAAGTTCATAATGATTTGCCATAGATAGTTGTTCAAATGGCCATAATTATTTGAACCAATTTGATAAATTGACTTATTTTTTAAATCTCAAATTATCAATTTTTAAAATATTAATAAAGTAATATTATTTTATTTCGGATAAGCTTTTATAAACTGAAATAGTTATTTTGTGATAAAACAAAAAGTTTTATAAATAGTCAGAACTATTGAAACTTGTTCAGTAAACATATTTATTTTTTAAAATTTCATTTTTATTAATTTTTTAAATGTTAATAAATTACTATTATTTTCTTTTGAAAAAGCATGTATAAACAGAACAATTTGAAATAGATAATTGTTCTAATAGTCTTAACTATTTAAATTGATTTGACAAGCGCATTTATTTTTTAAATCTCTTATTAATTTTTGAAATATTAATAAATTAGTATTATTTTATTTTGAATATGCTTGTATGAATAGAAACAATTGGTTTATGATAAAACAAAAGGTCATAACTATTTGAAATAGATAATTGTTCAAATAATCATAACTATTTGAACGTGTCTAGAAAACATATTTAGTTTTTATATTTTTACTTATTAATTTTTGGAATGTTAATAAATTTATATTATTTTATTCAAAATAAGCTTATATGAATAGAAACAATTATTTTATGATGAAACAAAAGGTCATGACGAATTGAAATAGATAATTATTCAAATAGTTATGACTATTTGAACTTGTTCGGTAAACATATTTATTTTTAAAATATTTTACTTATTAATTGTCAAAATATTAATAAATTAATATTATTTTAATCTGAATAAACTTGCATGACCAAAAACAATTGTTTCATGATAGAACAAAAAGTCATAATGGTTTGAAATAAATAATTGTTCAAATCATCATAACTCTTTGAACTTATTCGATAAGTAGATTTATTTTGTAAATCTTTTACTTATTAATTGTCTGAATATTAATAAATTTGAATTATTTTAATTGAAATAAGCTTGTATGAATAGAAAAAATTATTTTATGACAAAACAAAAGGTTATGAAATAGGTAATTGTTCAAATAGTCATAGCTATTTGAACTTGTTCGATAAACAGATTCAGGTTTTAAATTTGTTACTTATTAATTTTTGACATATTAATAAATTAGAATTGTGTTATTCTGAATTAGCTTGTATGAATAGAAACAATTATTTTGTGATAAAACAAAGGTCATAATGATTTGAAATATATAATTGTTCAAGCTGTTATAACTATTTGTACTGGTCAAACCAACAGATTCATTTTTTTAAATTTGTTACTTATTAATTTTTAGAATATTAATAAATTAGCATTACTTTATTCTAAGTAAGACTGTATCGATAGAAACAATTATTTTATGGCAAAACAAATGGTCATAAAGATTTGAAATAAATAATTTTTAAATTGTTATAATAAGTGAATTGGTTTGGTAAATAGATTTATTTTTTAAATCTCTTATTAATTTTCAAAATATTAATAAATTAATATTATTTTATTCCAATCAAACTTATATGAACAAAAACATTTGTTTGACAAGAAAACAAAAAGTCATAACAATTTGAAATTAATAATTATTCATATAGTCTTAACTATTTGAATTGGTGAGACAAATGAATTTATTTTTTAAATCTCTTAGTTATTAATTTTCATAATATTATTGGACTAGTATTATTTTATTTTGAATAAGCTTGTGTGAACATAAATAGTTGTTTTATGATAAAACAAAAGGTTATAATAATTTGAAATATATAATTGTTCAGATAGTCATAACTATTTAGACTAGTTTGATAAGCATATTTATTTTTTAAATCTCCTACTTATTAATTTTTGAAATATTAATAAATTAGTATTATTTTATTCTGAATAGGCTTATATGATGAGAAACAATTGTTTTATGACAAAACAAAAGTTTATAACAATTTGAAATAGATAATTGTTCAAATGGCCATAATTATTTGAACTGATTCGATAAATTGATTTATTTTTTAAATCTTCAACTTCTCAATTTTTGGAATTTCAATAAAATAATATTATTTTATTTTAGATTAGATTTTATGAATTGAAACAATTGTTTTATGATGAAACAAAAAGTTATAATGATTTTAAATAGATAATTGTTCAAATAGTCGTAACTAGTTGAACTTGTTCAATAAACAGATTTATTTTTTAAAATTTCTTGCTTATTAATTTTTTGAATGTTAATAAAATAGTATTATTTTATTTCGAATAAGCACCTATGAATTGAAACAATTATTTTATGACTAAACAGAAGGTCAGAATGATTTGAAATAGATAATTGTTCTAATAGTTTTAACTATTTGAACTAGTTTGGGTAACATGTTTATTTTTAAAATCTCTTATTTATTAATTTTTAGAATATTATTAGTTTATCAATATTTTACTCTAAATAAGCTTGTATGAACAGAAACAATTATTTTATGACAAAACAAAAATCATAACAATTTAAGATAGATATATGTTCAAATAGTTATAACTATTTGAACTAGTGTGGTAAATAGATTTAGTTTTTAAATCTCTTATTAATTTTAAAAATATTAATAAATTAGTATTATTTTATTTTGAATAATTTTGTATGAATAAAAGCAATTGTTTTACGACAAAACAAAATGTAATAATGATTTGAAATAGATAATAGTTCAAATGGATTTAAAATAGATAATAGTTCGAATGGATTTGAAATAATCTTATATGAATAGAAAAAATTGTTTTATGACAAAACAAAAAGTTATAGCGATTTGAAGTAAATAATTGTTTAAATAGTCATAACTATTTAAACTCACATAGTAAACATATTTGTTTTCTAAATCTTTGACTTATTAATTTTTGAAATTTTAATAAATTAGTATTATTTTATTCTGAATAAGCTTTTACGCATAGAAATAATTGGTTTATGACAATACAAAAGGTCATAACGATTTGAAATAGATAATTGTTCGAATAGTCATTACTATTTGAATGTGTTTAGAAAACATATTTATTTTTTAAATTTTTACTTATTAATTGTTAGAATATTCATACATTGAAATTATTTTATTTGAAATAAGTTTGTGTGAAAAGAACAAATTGTTTTATGACAAAACATAAGGTCTAATGCTTTGAAATAGATAATTGTTTAGATAATCCAAACTATTTGAACTTATTTGGTAAACAAATTCTTTTTTTAATTGCCTTATTAATTTTCATAATATCAAAAAATTAATATTATTTTACTTCAACTAAGCATATATGAACTGAAGCAATTGTTTTATTACAAAAGAAAAAGTCATAATGATTTGAAATAGATAATTATTCAAATAGTCATGACTATTTGAACTTGTTTAGTAAACATATTTATTTTTTAAATCTTTACTTATTAATTGTCAAAATGTTAATAAATTAATATTATTTTAATCCAGATAAACTTGTATAAATAGAAACAATTATTTTATGACAAAACAAAAAGTCATAATAGTTTGAAATAAATAATTATTCAAATAGTCATAACAATTTGAACTTGTTCGGTAAACAGATTTATTTTTTGAATATTATACTTATGAATTGTCTTAATATTAATAAATTTGTATTATTTTATTCAAAATAAGCTTGTATGAATAGAAAAAATTATTTTATAACAAAACAAAAGGTTATAGTGATTCAAATAGATGATTATTCAAACAGTTATAATTATTTAAACTTATTCAGTAAATAGATTCATTTTTTAAATCCCTTTATTATTAATAAATTATTATTATTTTATTTTGAATTAGCTTATATGAACTGAAATAATTCTTTTATGACAAAACAAAAGGTCATAACAATTTGAAATAGATAATTATTCAAGTAGTCATGATTATTTGATCTAGTTTGGTAAACATAATTATTTTAAAAAATTTTTTAATTATTAATTGTCTAAATATTAATAAATTAGTATTATTTTAATCTAAATAAGCTTGTATGAATCAAAACAATTGTTTTAAAATAGAACAAAAAATATAATGATTTAAAATACATAATTGCTTAAATACTCATAACTATTTGAACTAGTTTGATAAATAGATTTTATTTTTTAAATCTCCTATTAAATTTTGAAATATTATCTTATTAGTATTACCTTATTTTGAACAAACTTAAATGAACAAAACCATATGTTTAATGACAAAATAAAAAGTCATAACGATTTGAAATAGATAATTATAATTATTTGAATTGGTCAGGTAAACAGAATTATTTTTTAAATCTCTTACTTATTAATTTTTGAAATATTAATAAATTCATTTTATTTTATTCCAAATAAGCTAGTATGAATTCAAAAAAACAACTTATTTTATGACAAAATAAAAGGTCATAACGATTTTAAATAGATAATTGCTCATATAGTCTTAAATATTTGAACTAGTTTGCAAACAAAATTTATTTTTAATTCTCTTAGTTATTAATTTCCCTAATATTATTAGATTAGTATAATTCTATTAGTATTATTTGAACTTGTTCGCCAAACAATTTGAAGTATACAATTATTCAAATAGATATAACTATTTAAATTGGTTCAATAAACAAATATATTTTTTAAATCTCTTACTTATTAATTTTTGAAAGATTAATAAATTAGTATTATTTTATTTTGAATAAACTTGTATGATAAAAAACAATTGTTATATGACCAAACAAAAGGTAATAACGATTTAAAATAGATAATTATTGAAATGGTCATAATTATTTGAACTGATTTGGTAAATAGATTAACTTTTTAAATCACTTATTAATTTTTTTAAATATTAATAAGTTGGTATTATTTTATTTTGAATAAGCTTGTATAAACTAAAACAATTGTTTTATGACAAAACAAAAGGTCATAACAATTTTAAATAGACAATTGTTCAAATAGCCATGATTATTTGAATTTGTTTGGTAAGCAAATTTATTTTTTTAACTCTTACTTATAAATTTTTGAAATATTAAGAAATTAACGTTATTTTATTTTGGATAAGCTCTTGTGAACCGAAACAATTGTTTTACGTCAAAACAAAAGGTCATAATGATTTTAAATAAATAATTGTTCAAATAGTCAAAAGAATTTGAACTTGTTCAATAAATGATTTAATTTTTCAAAATTTTTGCTTATTAATTTTTCAAATGTTAATAAATTTAGATTATTTTATTCTAAATAAACTTGTAAGATATGAAACAAATATTTTATGACAAAATAAAAGGTCAGAATGATTGAAAATAGATAATTATTCTAATAGTTTTAACTTTTTGAACTAGTTTGACAAATAATTTATTTTTTAAATCTCTTACTTATTAATTTTTGAAATATTATAAAATTAGTATTATTTTTAACTGAATAAGCTTCTATAATCATAAATAATTGTTTTATGACAAAATAAAGATCTTAACAATTTAAGATTGATAATTATTCAAATAGTCATAACTATTTGAACTGGTTGGTAAACAGATTTATTTTTTATATCTCTTACTTAATAATTTTTGAAATAATAATAAATTAGTATTATTTTATTTCTAAAAAGCTTGTATGATAAAAAAATAATTGTTTTATGACAACAAAAGGTCATAACGATTTGAAATACATAATCCTTTGAATGGCTATAATTATTTTAACTGATTCGATAAACATATTTATTTTTAAAATTTTCTAATTATTAATTTAGGAAACATTAATAAATTAGTATTATTTTATTCCATCTAAGCTTGTATTAGCTAAAAAAATTGTTTTATGACAAATCAAAGGTTATAACGATTTTAAATAGACAATTGTTTACATAGTAAAAACTATTTGAATTTGTTTGGTAAACAAATTTATTTTTTTAAATCTTTTTCTTATTTGTTAATAAATTAGTATTAATTTATTCTGAATAAGCTTGTATAAACTGAAACAATTGCTTTATAACTAAATAAAAAGTCAGAATAATTTAAAATAGATAATTGTTCTAATAATCTTAGCCATTTGAACTAATTCGATAAACAAATTTCTTTTTTAACTATCTTACTTATTAATTTTTAAAATATTATTAAATTAGTGTTATTTTAATCATAAAAAGCTTATACAAACAAAACAATTCTTTATGACAAAAGAAAAGGTCATAACAATTTGAAATAGATAATCGTTTATATAGTCTTAGCCATTTGAACTGGTTGGCAATTGGATTTATTTTTTAATTTTCTTGGTTATTAAGTTTTAGAATGTTATTGAATTAGATTTATTTTATTTCAAATAAAATAGTATGAATAGAACCAATTGTTTGATGACAAAATAAAATGTTATAATGATTTGAAATAGATAATTATTCAAATAGTCAAAACTATTTAAAATAGTTTAGTAACCAAATTTACTTTTTAAATCTCTTACTGATTAATTTTCTAAATATTAATAAATTAGTATTATTTTATTTAGAACAAACTTATATTAACAAAAACAATTGTCTTATGACAAAACAAAAAGTAATAAAGATTTGGAATAGATAATTGTTCAAATAGTTATAGTTATTTAAATTGGTTTGGTAAATAAAATTATTTTCTAAATCTCTTAATTATAAATTTTTGAAATATTAATAAATTAGTTTATTCTATTTCGAATAAGCTTGTATAAGCTAAAATAATTGTTTTATGATAAAACAAAAGGTCATAACAATTTAAAATAAATAATTTTTTATATAGTCTTAACTGTTTGAATTGCTTTGGCAAACGAATTTGTATTTTAAATCTCCTAATTATTAATTTTCAAAATATTACTAAATTAGTATAATTTTATTCTGAGTAAGCTTGGATGAGCAGAAACAATTGTTTTATGACATAACAAAAGATTATAATAATTCAAAACAGATAATTGCTTAAATAGTCATAACTATGTAACTGGTTTGGTAAACAAATTTAATTTTTAAATCTCTTATTAATTCTTGAAATATTAGAAATTAGCATTATTTTATTTCAAATAAGCTTATATGTTGAAAAACAATTATTTTATGACAAAACAAAAGGAAATAATGATTTGAAATAGATAGTTGTTAACTTTGTATGAATAGAAACACTTATTTTATGCCAAAACAATGATCATACCAATTGAGATAGATAATTGTTTAAATAGTCATAACTATTTAAATTGATCCTGTAAACAAATTTAGTTTTTAAATCTCTAATTAATTTTTAAAATATTAATAAATTAGTATTATTTTATTCAAAATAATTTTGTGTGAATAAAAACAATTATTTTATGACAAAACAAAATAATATAACGATTTGAAATGAATAATAGTTCAAATGGACATGACTATTTGAACTTGCTCAATAAATAGATTTACTTTTTAAATCTCCAACTTATTAATTTTTAGAATATTAATAAATTAGTATTATTTTATTTTGAATAAACTTGTATGAATAGAAACAATTGTTTTATGATAAAATAAAAGATCATAACAACTTGAGATAAATAATTGTTTAAATAGTCATATATTTGAATTCGCTTAGTAAACAGATTTATTTTTTAAATTTTTTACTTATTAATTTTTGAAATTTTAATAAATTGGTATTATTGTATTCTAAATAAGCTTTTTATAATAGAAACAATTAGTTTATGATAAAACAAAAGGTCATAATGATTTGAAATAAATAATTGTTCAAATAGTCATAATTATTTAAACGTGTTCAAAAGAAAGATTTATTTTTTAAATATTTGCTTATTAATTTTTGAAATATTAATAAATTTATATTATTTTATTAGGAATATGATTGTATGAATAGAAACAATTGTTTTATGTCAAAACAAAAGGCCATAACAAATTAAAATAGATAATTGTTTGGTAAAAAAATTCATTTTTTAAATCACTTATTAATTTTCAAAATGTTAATAAGTTAGTATTATTTTATTTCAAATAAGCCTACATGAACTTATACAATTGTTTTATGACGAAACAAAAGGTTCTAATGATTTGAATAGATAATTATTCAAATAGTTATTGCTATTTGAACTTGTTTGGTAAACATATTTATTTTTTAAATCTTTTACTTATTAATTGTCAAAATATTAATAAATTATATTATTTTAATCTGAATAAGCTTGTATGAACAAAAACAATTATTTTATGACAAAATAAAAACTCATAACGATTTGAAATAAATAATTATTCAAATAGTCATAAATATTTGAACTTATTCAGTAAACAGATTTGAAATAAGCTTTATGGATAGAAAAAAATTATTTTATGACAAAACAAAAGGTTATAGCAATTTGAACTAGATAATTGTTCAAATAGTTATAACTATTTGAACGTGTTGAGAAAAAGATTTATTTTTTAAATCTTTGCTTTTTAATTTTTGAAATATTAGTAAATTTATATTATTTTATTAGGAATATTCTTGTATGAATAGAAACAATTGTTTTATGTCAAAACAAAAGGTCATAACAATTTGAAATAAATAACTGTTTGGTAAAAAAATCATTTTTTAAATCACTTATTAATTTTCAAAATGTTAATAAGTTAGTATTATTTTATTTCAAATAAGCCTACATGAACTTATACAATTGTTTTATGACGAAACAAAATGTTCTAATGATTTGAATAGATAAGTATTCAAATAGTTATTACTATTTGAACTTGTTTGGTAAACATATTTATTTTTTAAATCTTTTACCTATTAATTGTCAAAATATTAATAAATTATATTATTTTAATCCAAATAAGCTTGTATGAACAAAACAATTGTTTTATGCCAAAACAAAAATGCATAATGATTTGAAATAAATAATTGTTCGAATAGTCATAAATATTTGCACTTATTCAGTAAATAGATTTGAAGTCAGCTTGTATGAATAGAAAAAATTATTTTATGACAAAACAAAAGGTTATAGCAATTTGAACTAGATAATTATTCAAATAGTCATAACTATTTAAACTTTTCGGTAAATAGATTCATTTTTTAAATCTCTTACTTATTAATTTTTGGAATACTAATAAATTAGAATTATGTTATTCTGAATAAGCTTGTATGAACAAAAACAATTGTTTTGTGATAAAATAAAAGGTCATAATGATTTTAAATAGATAATTGTTCAAACAGTCATAACTATTTGCACTAATGAGGCTAACAAATACATTTTCTAAATCCATTACTTATTAATTTTTAAAATATTAATAAATTACATTACTTTATTTCGAATAAGACTATCTGAATAGAAATGGTTGTTTTATGACAAAAAAATGGTTATAACGATTTGAAATAAATAATTGTTCAAATAGTTATAACTAATTGAACTATTTTGGTAAATAGATTTATTTTTTAAATCTCTTATTAATTTTCAAAATATTAATAAATTAATATTATTTTATTCCAAACAAACTTATATGAACAAAAACATTTATTTTATGACAAAACAAAAAGTAATAACGATTTGAAATTGATAATTGTTCAAATGTCATAATTATTTGAACTAGTTCAACAAGTAGAATTATTTTTTAAATCTCTTATTAATTTTTGAAATATTAATAAATTTGTTTTATTTTATTCTAAATAAGTTAGTAAGAGCTGAAAATTTGTTTTACAACAAAATAAAAAGTCATAACGATTTAAAATTGCCTTAACTATTTGAAGTGGTTTAGCAAACAAATTTATTTTTTTTAAATCTCTTTGTAATTAGTTGTAAGAATCTTATTAGATTAGTACAATTTTTTTCCAAATAAGCTTCTACGAACAAAAATAATTATTTATGATAGAACAAAAAGTTATAATGATTTGAAATATATAATTGTTCAAATAGTTTAATTATTTGAACTAGTTCGGTAAATAGAATTATTTTTTAAATCTCTTATAAATTTTTGAAATATTAATAAATTAGTTTTATTTTATTTAGAATAAGCTTGGATGAGCTGAAATAAATATTTTATGACAAAACAAAAGGTCATAAAGATTTGAACTAGATAATTCTTCATATAGTCTTAACTATTTGAACTAGTTCAACAAATGAATTTATTTTTTAAATCTCTTAGTTAAGAATTTTCAAAATATTATTAGTTTGGTATAATTTATTTCGAATAAACTTATTTGAATAGAAAAAATTATTTTAAGATAGAACAAAAGGTTATAACAATTTGAAATAGATAATTGTTCAAGTAGTCATAACTATGTGAATTGATTTGGTAAACAGATTTTTTTTTGAATCTCGTACTAATTCTTGAAATATTAATAAATTAGTATTACTTTATTTCGAATAAACTTCTATGTTGAAAAATAATTGTTTTATTACAAAATGAAAGGTAAAAATGATTTGAAATAGATATTTGTTCAAATGGCCATAATTATTTAAACTAATTCAGTAAATTGATTTATTTTTTAAATCTCTTGCTTATTAATCTTCAAAATATTAATAAAGTAGTATTATTTTATTTTGGATAAGTTTTTATTGGCTAAAACAATTGTTTATGACAAAACAAAAATTCATAATGATTTTATGTAGATAATTGTTCAAATAGTCATAACTATTTGAACTTATTCAGTAAATAGATTTACTTTTTTAAATCTCTTGCTTATTAATTTTTTGAAAGATAATAAATTAGTATTAATTTTTTTAGAATAAGCTTGTATGAATTGAAACAATTATTTATGACTAAACAAAAGGTTAGAATGATTTGACATATATAATTATTCTAATAGTCTTAACTATTTGAACTAATTCGGCAAACACATTTATTTTTTAAATCCCTTATTTATTAATTTTTGAAATATTATTAAATTAGTATTATTTTTATCTGAATCAGCTTGTATGATCAGAAACAATTATTTTATGACAAAACAAATATCATAATGATTTCAGATTGATTTTTGTTTAAATAGTCATAACTATTTGAACTGGTTTAGAAAACAATTTTAATTTTTAAATCTCTTACTTAATAATTTTGAAAATATTAATAAAATAGTATTATTTTATTTCAGATAAGTTTTTATGAACTGAAATAATTGTTTTATGACAAAACAAAAGGTCATAATGATTTTAAATAAATAATTGTTCAAATAGTCATATCTATTTGAACTTATTCAGCAAATAAATTTATTTTTTTAAATCTCTTGTTTATTAATTTTTCAAATTTTAATAAATTAGTATTATTTTACTCCAGATAAGTTGGTATGAACTGAAATAATTGTTTTATGAGTAAACAAATGGTCAGAACAATTTGAAATATATAATTGTTCTAATAGTCTTAACTATTTGAACTGGTTTAGCAAACATATTTATTTTTAATTTTCTTACTTATTAATTTTTGAAATATTATTAAATTAGTATTATTTTAATCTGAATATGCTTGTATGAAAAGAAACAATTGTTTTATGACAAAATAAAGATCATAACTATTTGAGATAGATAATTGTCCAAGTAGTCATAACTATTTAAATTGGTTTGATAAATAGATTTAGTTTTTAAATCTCTTATTAATTTTCAAAATAATAATAAATTAGTATTATCTTATTTTTAATAATTTTGTATGCATGGAAACATTTTTTTTATGATAAAACAAAAGGTTACAACGATTTGAAATAGATAAATGTTCAAATGGACATGACTATTTGAACTTGTTCGATAGATGGATTTATTTTTTAAATATTCTACGTATTAATTTGTAGAATATTAATTAATTAGTATAATTTTATTTCGAATAAACTTGTATAAATAGAAACAATTGTTTTACGACAAAAGAAAAGAACATAATTATTTGAAATAAATAATTATTCAAACAATCATAACTATTTGAGCTTACTTGGTAAATAGATTTATTTTTTAAATCTTTAACTTATTAATTTTTGGAATATTAATAAATTAGTATTATTTTATTCTGAATAAGCTTGTATAAATAGAAATAATTAGTTTATGACAAAACAAAAAGTCATAACTATTTAAAATAGATAATTGTTCAAATAGTCATAACTATTTGAACGTGTTCAGAAAAAAGATTTATTTTTAAAATTTTTACTTATTAATTTTTGGAATATTAATAAATTTATATTATTTTATTCAAAATAAGCTTATATGAACAGCAACAATTGTTTTATGATAAAACAAAAAGTTATAACGATTTGAAATAGATAATATTTCACATAGTCATAACAATTTGACCTTGTTCAATAAACAGATTCTTTTTTCTAAATCCCTTATTCATTAATTTTTGAAATATTAATAAATTAATATTATTTTATTTTGAATAAGCTTATATAAATTGACATAAAATTTTTATAATGAAATACAAGGTCATAACGATTTGAAATAGATAATTATTATAATTATTCAAATAGTTATGACTATTTGAACTTGTTTGGTAAACATATTTATTTTAAAATCTTTTATTTATTAATTGCCAAAATATTGAGAAATTAATATTATTTTAATCTAAATAAGCTGGCATGAAGAAAAATAATTGTTTTATGATAAAACAAAAAGTCATATGGGTTTGAAATAAATAATTGTTCAAATAGTCTTAATTATTTGACCTTATTCAGTAAATAGATTTATTTTTAAATATTTTACTTATTAATTGTAGAATATTAATAAATTTGTATGATTTTTTTTTTAAATTAGCTTGTATGAATAGAAAAAATTATTTTATGACAAAACAAAAGCTTATAGCAATTTGAAATAGGTAATTGTTTAAATAGTTATAATTATTTGAACTTGCTTAGTAATAGATTTATTTTTTAAATCTCTTACTTATTAATTTTAAAAATATTAATAAATTAAAATTATGTTATTTCGAATAAGCTTGTATAAACAAAAGCAATTGTTTTGTGATAAAACAAAAAGTCATAATGATTTGAAATAGATAACTGTTCAAATAGTTATAACTATTTGCACTCGTCAGGCCAATAGATTCATTTTTTAAATTCATTACTTATTAATTTTCAGAATATTAATAAATTAGCATTATTTATTCTGAATAAAACTATATGAACACAAACAATTGTTTTATGACAAAACAAATGGTCATAATGATTTGAAATAAATAATTGTTCAAATAGTTGTAACTAATTAAACTAGTTTAGTAAATAGATTTATTTTTTAAATCTTTTCTTAATTTTCAAAATATTAATAAATTAATATTATTTTATTTTAAACAAACTTATATAAACAAAAACATTTCTTTTATGACAAAACAAAAGGTCATAATGATTTGAAATAGATAATTGTTCAAATAGTCATAATTATTTGAACTAGTTCAGCAAATAGAATTATTTTTTTAATCTCTTAGTTACTAATTTTTGAAATATTAATAAATTTATTTTATTTTATTTTGAATAAGTTACTAAGAATTGAATAAATTATTTTACGACAAAACAAAAGGTCATAACGATTTGAACTAAAGAACTGTTCATATAGCATTAACTATTTAAACTGGTTTGGCAAACAAATTTTATTTTTTAAATCTCTTAGTTATTAATTTTGATAATATCATTACATTGGTATTATTTTATTCTAAATAAACTTGTATGAACATAAATAATTGTTTTATGACATAACACAAGGTCATAACTATTTGAACTAGTTTGGTAAACATACTTATTTTTTAAATCTCTTATTAATTTTTGAATTATTAGTAAATTAGTATTATTTTATTTCAAAAAAGCTTGAATGTCAAAAACATTTGTTATATGACCAAACAAAAGGTAGTAATAATTTGAAATATGTAATTGTTGAAATGGCCATAATTATTTGAAATGATCCAGTAAACCGATTCACTTTTTAAATCATTTACTTATTAATTTTTGAAATATTAACAAAGTTGTATTATTTTATTTTGAATAAGCTTGTATGATATGAAATGAGTGTTTTATGATAAGAAAAAAGGTCAAAATGATTTGAAATAGATAATTATTCATATAGTTTAGTTGTTTGAACTGCTTCGACAAATATATTTATATTTTAAATCTCTTAGTTATTAATTTTCAAAATATTCTTAAATTAGTATTATTTAATTCCAAATAAGCTTGTATGAACTAAGACAAATATTTTATAATAGAACAAAAGGTTATAATGATTTAAAATAGGTAATTATTCAAATAAAAACTGATTTGATAAACAGATTTATTTTTTAATTCCCCTAATTATTAATTTTTGAAAAAATAATAAATAAGTATTATTCTATTTTGAATTGGCTTGTATGATGAAAAACAATTGTTTTATAACAAAACAAAAGTTCATAATGATTTAAAATGATTATTGAAATGGCCATAATTATTTGAATTGATTTGGTAAATAGATTCACTTTTTAAATCACTTACTTAATAATTTTTGAAATATTAATAAACTATTATTATTTTATTTCAAATAAGCTTATATGAACTAAAACAATTGTTTTATGGCAAAACAAAAAGGTCATAATGATTATAAATATACAATTCTTCAAATAGTCATAACTATTTAAATTTGTTCAGAAAACATATTTATTTTTTAAATCTCTTGCTTATTAATTTTTAAAATATTAATAAATTAGCATTATTTTATTTCGAATAAGCTTTTATGAACTAAAACAATTATTTTATGACAAAACAAAATGTCATAACGATTTTTAAATAAGTAATTGTTTAAATAGTTAAAACTATTTGAGCGCATTCGGTAAACAGATTTATTTTTTCAAATCTCTTGCTTATTAATTTTTTAAATGTTAATATATTTGGATTATTTTATTCTGAATAAACTTATATGATATGAAAACAATATTTATGATTAAAAGAAGGTTAGAATAATTTGAAATAGATAATTATTCTAATAGTTTTAACTATTGAACTGGTTCAAGAAACACATTTTTTTTTCAAATCTTGTACTTATTAGTTTTTGAAACATTAATATATTAGTATTATTTTATTTTGAATAAGCTTGTAAGATAAAAAATAATCATTTTATAACAAAACAAAAGAACATAATGATTTGAAATAAATAATTATTCAAATGGCCATAATTATTTTAACTGATTCAGTAAACAAATTTATTTTTTAAAATTTTTTACTTATCAATTTTAGAAATATTAATAAATTAGTATTGTTTTATTTCGTATAAACTTGTATTAACTGAAACAATTACTTTATGACAAAATAAAAAGGCCATAATGATTTTAAATAGACAAAATAAAAGATCATAGTGATTTGAAATAAATAATTGTTCAAACAGTCATAATGATATGAACTTGCTCGGTAAATAGATTTATTTTTAAAAATTTTTCCTTATTAATTTTTGAAATATAAATAAAATAGTATTATTTTATTTCAAACACGCTTGTCTGAATAGAAACAATTGGTTTATGACAAAACAAAAGGTCATAATCTATAATTAAAACAATTATTTTATGCCTAAATAAAATGTCAAAATGATTTAAAATAGATAATTGTTCTTATAAGCTTAACTATTTGAACTGGTTCGGCAAACACATTTATTTTATAAATCCTTATTAATTTTTGAAATAGTAATAAATTGGTATTATTTTATTGTAAATAAATTTTGTATGAATACCAATTATTCTGAATAATTGGTATTATTTTAGAATAATTGATATTATTTTACAACAAAACAAAATGTCATAATGGTTTGAAATCAATGATAGTTCAAATGGACATGCTATTTGAACTTGTTCAGTAAAAAGATTTATTTTTTAAATCTCTAACATATTAATTTTTAGAATATTAATAAATTAGTATTATTGTATTCCAAATAAACTTTAATGAATAGAAACAATTGCTTTATCACAAAACGAAAATATCATGACGATTTGAAATAAATAATTATCAAATTGTCATAACTATTTGAACTCGCTCGGTAAACATATTTATTTTTTAAATCTTTTATTTATTAATTTTTGGAATTTTAATAAATTGGTATTATTTCATTCTAAATAAGCTTGTATGAATAGAAACAATTGGTTTATGACAAAAGAATTGGTCATACCAATTTAAAATAGATAATTGTTCAAATAGTCATATAACTATTCAAACTTGTTCAAAAAACAAATTTAGTTTTCAAATTTTTGCTTATGAATTTTTGAAATATTACTAAATTTATATTATTTTATTCAAAATAAGTTTGGATGAATAGAACCAATTATTTTTTGACAAAATAAAAGGTCATAATATTTTAAAATAGATAATTGTTCAGAGAGTCATAACTATTTGAACTTGTTCGGTAAACAAATTTATTGTTTTAGTTCCCTTACTCACTAATTTTAGGAATACTAATAAATTAGTATTATTTTATTTCAAATAAACTTATATTAATTGAAACAATTTTTTATTACAAAACAAAAGGTCACAATGATTTGAAATAGATAATTATTCAAATAGTCATGACTATTTGAAATTATTTGGTAAACATATTTATTTTTTAAATCATTTACTTACTAATTGTCAAAATATTAATAAATTAATATTATTTAATTCGAATAAGCTTGTATGAATAGAAACAATTGATTTATGACAAAAGAATTGGTCATACCAATTTAAAATAGATAATTGTTCAAATAGTCATATAACTATTCAAACGTGTTCAAAAAACAAATTTAGTTTTCAAATTTTTGCTTATTAATTTTTGAAATACTACTAAATTTATATTATTTTATTCAAAATAAGTTTGGATGAACAGAACCAATTATTTTTTGACAAAAAAAAGGTCATAATATTTTGAAATAGATAATTGTTCAGAGAGTCATAACTATTTGAACTTGTTCGGTAAACAAATTTATTGTTTTAGTTCCCTTACTCACTAATTTTAGGAATACTAATAAATTGGTATTATTTTATTTCAAATAAACTTTTATTAATTGAAACAATTTTTTTATTACAAAACCAAAGGTCACAATGATTTGAAATAGATAATTATTCAAATAGTCATGACTATTTGAAATTATTCGGTAAACATATTTATTTTTTAATACTTATTAATTGTCAAAATATTAATAAATTAATATTATTTAATCCGAATAAGCTTGTATGAATAGAAACAATTGATTTATGACAAAAGAATTGGTCATACCAATTTAAAATAGATAATTGTTCAAATAGTCATATAAATATTTGAATGTGTTCAAAAAGCAAATTTAGTTTTCAAATTTTTGCTTATTAATTTTTGAAATACTAATAAATTTATATTATTTTATTCAAAATAAGTTTGGATGAATAGAACCAATTGTTTTCTCACAAAATAAAAGGTCATAATATTTTGAAATAGATAATTATTCAGAGAGTCATAACTATTTGAACTTGTTCGGTAAACAAATTTATTGTTTTACTTCTCTTACTCACTAATTTTAGGAATACTAATAAATTAGTATTATTTTATTTCAAATAAACTTATATTAATTGAAACAATTTTTTTATTACAAAACAAAAGGTCACAATGATTTGAAATAGATAATTATTCAAATAGTCATGACTATTTGAAATTATTCGGTAAACATATTTATTTTTTAAATCATTTACTTATTAATTGTCCAAATATTAACAAATTAATATTATTTAATCCGAATAAGCTTGTATGAATAGAAACAATTGGTTTATGACAAAAGAATTAGTCATACCAATTTAAAATAGATAATTATTCAAATAGTCATATAACTATTCGAATGTGTTAAAAAAACAAATTTAGTTTTCAAATTTTTGCTTATTAATTTTTGAAATATTAATAAATTTATATTATTTTATTCAAAATAAGTTTGGATGAACAGAACCAATTATTTTCTGACAAAATAAAAGGTCATAATATTTTGAAATAGATAATTGTTCAGAAAGTCATAACTATTTGAACTTGTTCGGTAAACAAATTTATTGTTTTAGTTCCCTTACTAATTTTAGGAATACTAATAAATTAGTATTATTTTATTTCAAATAAACTTATATTAATCGAAACTATTTTTTTATTACAAAACAAAAGGTCACAATGATTTGAAACAGATAATTATTCAAATAGTCATGACTATTTGAAATTATTCGGTAAACATATTTATTTTTTAAATCATTTACTTATTAATTGTCGAAATATTAATAAATTAATATTATTTAATCCGAATAAGCTTGTATGAATAGAAATAATTATTTTATGACAAAAAGAAAATGTCATAACAATTTGTTTTTCAAATAGTCATAATGATTTGAACTTATTTAGTAAATAGATTTATTTTTTAAATCTTTTACTAATTAATTGTCTTAATATTAATAAATTTGCATTATTTTAT
Organism: Durio zibethinus; assembly: GCF_002303985.1. The sequence goes on from NW_019168048.1 coordinate 102,374, forward strand.
TTGAAATAAACTTGTATAAAAAGATGAAATTTTTTTATGATAAAATAAAAGGTTATAGTGATTCCAAATAGATAATTGTTCAAATAGTCATAATTATTTAAACTTGTTTCGTAAACAATTTCATTTTTTTAAATCTCTTAATTACTAATTTTTGTAATATTAATAACTTAATAATACTTTATTTCGAATAAGCTTTTATGAATTGAAATAATTTTTTGATGAACGAAAAATTAAAAACAATTTAATTTTTTAAATCTCTTATTAATTTTTGAAATATTAATAGATTTGTATTATTTTATTCAGAGCAAACTTATATGAACAAAAACATTTATTTTATGACAAAACAAAAGGTCATAACGATTTCAAATAGATAATTATTCAAATAGTCATAATTATTAGAACTGGTTAGGTAAACAAAGTTATTTTTTAAATCTTTTACTTATTAATTTTTGAAATATTAATAAATTCATTTTATTTTATTTCGAATAAGCTAATATGAATTGAAAAAATTATTTTATGATAAAACAAAAGATAGTAATAATTTCAAATAGATGATTGCTCATATTGTCTTAGCAATTTAAACTGGTTCGACCAACAAATTTAATTTTTAAATCTCTTAGTTATTAATTTTCAGAATATTATTAGATTAGTATTATTTTATTTTAAATAAGCTTGTATGAACATAAATAATTTTTTTATAACACAACAAAAGGTTTATTTTGTAAATAATTGATTTAAAGTATACAATTCTTCAAATAGTCATAACTATTTGAATTGGTTCAGTAAACAATTTATTTTTTAAGTCTCTTACTTATTAATTTTTGAAAGATTAATAATTTAGTATTATTTTATTCCAAATAAGTTTGTATGATAAAAAGCACTTGTTATATGACCAAATAAAAGGTAACAACGATTTGAAATATATAATTATTGAAATGGTAATAATTATTTAAACTGATTCGATAAACAGATTCACTTTTTAAATCACTTATTAATTTTCAAAATATTAATAAATTAGTATTACTTTATTTCAAATAAGCTTGTATGAACTGAAACAATTGTTTTATGATAGAAAAAAAGGTCATAATGATTTTAAATAGATAATTGTTCAAATAATCATAACTATTTGAATTTTTTCAATAAACAAATTTATGTTTTTAAACTCTTGCTTATTAATTTTAAAAATATTAAAAAATTAGTATTATTTTATTTTGGATAAGCTTTTATAAACTGAAACAATTGTTTTATATCAAAATAGAAAGTCATAATGGTTTTAAATAAATAATTGTTCAAATAATCATAACTATTTGAACTGGTTCGGTAAATAGATTTATTTTTTAAATTTCTTATTAATTCTTGAAATATTAATAAATTAGTATTATTTTATTTTGAATAAGCTTGTATGTTGAAAAACAATTGTTTTATGACAAAACAATAGGTAATAACGATTTGAAATAGATAGTTGTTCAAATGGCCATAATTATTTGAACTAATTCAGGAAATTGATTTATTTTTTAAATATTTTGCTTATTAACTCTTGAAATATTAATAAAGTAGTATTATTTTATTTGGATAAGATTTTATGAACTAAAAAAATTGTTTTATGACAAAAAAAATGTCATAATGATTTTAAATAGATAATTGTTCAAATAGTCATAACTATTTGAACTTGTTAGGTAAATAGATTTATTTTTGCAAATCTCATGCTTATTAATTTTTTGATTGTTAATAAATTAGCATTATTTTTTTCCAAATAAGCTTATATGAACTGAAACAATTATTGTATGACTAAACAAAAGGTCAAAGCGATTCAAAATAGATAATTATTCTAATAGTCCTAACTATTTGAATTGGTTCGATAAACACATTTATTTTTTAAATCTCTTATTAATTTTTGAAATATTATTAAATTAGTATTATTTTTATTGGAATAAGCTTATATGATCAGAAACAATTATTTTATGAGAAAGCAAATATCTTAATGATTTGAGGTTGATATTTGTTCAAATAGTCATAACTATTTGAACTAGTTTGGAAAATAGCTTTAGTTTTTAAATCTCTTACTTATTAATTTTTGAAATATTAAAAAAATAGCATTATTTTATTCTAGATAAGTTTTTCTAAACTAAACAAATTGTTTCATGACAAAACAAAAGGTCATAACAACTTTAAATAAATAATTGTTCAAATTGTCAAATCTATTTAAACTTGTTCGATAAACAAATTTATTTTTTAAAATCTCTTACTCATTTATTTTTCAAATATTAATAAATTAGTATTATTTTATTGTGAATAAGCTTGTATGAATTGAAATAATTCTTTTATGACTAAACAAAAAGGTTAGAACAATTTGAAATAGATAATAGTCTTAACTATTTGAATTGGTTCGACAAACACATGTATTTTTTAAATCTCTTACTTACTAATTTTTGGAATATTATTGAATTAGTATTATTTTAATCTAGATAAGCTTGTTGAAAAGAAACAATTGTTTTATGACAAAATAAAGTTCATAACGATTTGAGATAGATAATTATTCAAATAATCATAACTATTTGAGCTGTTTCAGTAAACAAATTTAGTTTTTAAATCTCTTATTAATTTTTAAAATATTGATGGATCAGTATTATTTTATTTTGAATAATTTTGCATGAACATAAACAATTGTTTTATGACAAATCAAAAAGTCATAATGATTTCAAATAGATAATTGTTCAAATGGACATGACTATTTGAACTTACTCGATAAATAGATTTATTTTTTAAATATCATACTTATTAATTTTTAGAAATTTAATAAAATAGTATTATTTTATTCTAACTAAACTTTATGAAGAGAAATAATTGAGTTATGACAAAATAAAAGATCATAACTATTTAAAACAAATAATTGTTCAAACAGTTATTACGATATGAACTTGCTTGGTAAATAGATTTATTTTTTAAAATTTTTACTTATTAATTTTTAGAATATTAAAAAATAGTATTATTATTTTTTAATACACTTGTGTGAACAAAAACAATTGGTTTATGACAAAACAAAAGGTCATAACTATTTGAAATAGATAATTGTTCAAATAGGCATAACTATTTGAACGTGTTTAGAAAACATATTTATTTTTTAAATTTTTACTTATTAATAAATTTATGTTATTTTATTCGAAATAAGCTTGTGTGAACATAAACAAATATTTTATGACAAAACAAAAAGTCATAATGATATGAAATAGATAACTGTTCAAATAGTCATAACCATTTGAACTTGTCCAGTAAATAGATTCATATTTTAAATCTCTTACTTATTAATTTTTGGAATATTAATAAATTAGTATTGTTTTATTTCGAATAAGCCTATACAAACTAATACAATTGTATTATGATGAAACAAAAGGTCATAATGATTTGAAATAGATAATTATTTAAATAGTTATGAGATTTGAAATAGATAATTATTAAAATAGTTATGACTATTTAAACTTGTTCTATAAACATATTTATTTTTAAAATCTTTTACTTATTAATTGTTGAAATATTAATAAATTAATATTATTTTAATTCAAATAAGCTTGTATGAACAAAAACAATTGTTTTTATGACAAAATAAAAAGTCATAATGATTTGAAATAAACAATTATTCAAATAGTCATAATTATTTAAACATATTCAGTAAGTAGATTTATTTTTTAAATCTTTTACTTAGTAGTTGTCTAAATATTAATATATTTGTATTATTTTAATTGAAATAAGCTTGTATGAATAGAAAAAATTATTTTATGATAAAACAAAAGGTTATAGCAATTTAAAACAGGTAATTGTTCAAATAGTCATAATTATTTGAACTTGTTCGATAAATAGATTCAATTTTTAAATCACTTACTTATTAATTTTTGGAATATTAATAAATTAAAATTATGTTATTTGGAGTCAACTTTTACAAATAGAAAGAGTTGTTTTGTGACAAAATAAAAGGTTATAATTATTTGAAATAGGTAATTGTTTAAACAGTTATAACTATTTTTATTGGTTAGGCTAATAAATTCTTTTTTTAAATCCGTTACTTATTAAATTTTAGAATATTAATGAATTAGTATTATTTTATTTCAAACAAGATTGTATTTGTAGAAACAATTGTTTGATGACAAACCAAATGGTCATAATAACTTGAAATAAATAATTGTTCAAATTGTTATAACTAATTGGACTGGTTTGGTAAATAAATTTATTTATTAAATCTCTTATTACTTTTTGAAATATTAATAAATTAACATTATTTTATTTCAAACAAACTTATATGAATAAAAACATTTGTTTTACGACAAAATAAAAGATCAAAATGATTTGAAATAGATAATTTTTCTAATAGTCTTAACTATTTGAAATGGTTTAGCAAACACATTTATTTTTTAAACCTCTTACTTACTAATTCTTGGAATATTATTAAATTAGTATTATTTTAATTCGAATAAACTTGTATAAAAAGAAACAATCGTTTTATGACCAAATAAAGATTATAATGATTTGATATAGATAATTATTCAAATAATCATAACTAGTTGAACTATTTCGGTAAACAAATTTAGTTTTTAAATCTCTTATTAATTTTTAAAATATTAATATATTAGTATTATTTTATTTTGAATAATTAAACAAAAAGTCATAACGATTTCAAATAGGTAATTGTTCAAATGGACATGACTATTTGAACTTATTTGATAAATAGATTTATTTTTTAAATCTCCTAGCTATTAATTTTTAGAATATTAATAAATTAGTATTATTTTATTCTAATTAAACTTCTATGAATAGAAATAATTGTTTTATGGCAAAACAAAATATCATAACTATTTGAAATAAATAATTGTTCAAATAGTCATAATGATATGAACTTGCTCAGTAAAAATATTTATTTTTTAAAATTTTTACTTATTAATTTTTGGAATATTAATAAATTAGTAGTATTTTATTTCAAATATGCTTGTATAAATAGAAACAATTGGTTTAAGACAAAACAAAAGGTCATATCTATTTGACAAAGATAATTGTTTGAACGTGTTCGAAAAACAAATTTATTTTGCAAATTTTTACTTATTAATTTTTGCAATATTAATAAATTTATATTATTTTATTCAGAATAAGCTTATATGAACAAAACAATTATTTTATGGCAAAACAAAAGTTCATAATGATTTGAAATAGATAATTGTTCAAATAATCATAACCATTTGAACTTGTTTGGTAAATAGATTTATATTTTAAATTTCTTACTCATTAATTTTTGGAATATTAATAAACTGGTATTATTTTATTTTGAATAAGCCTATATGAACCAATACAATTGTTTTATGGCTAAACAAAATGTCATAACGATTTGAAATATATAATTATTCAAATAGTTATGACATTTGAAATAGATAATTATTCAAATAGTTATAACTATTTAAACTTGTTCTATAAACATATTTATTTTTAAAATCTTTTACTTATTAATTGTTGAATTATTAATAAATTAATATTATTTTAATTCAAATAAGCTTGTATGAACAAAAACAATTGATTTATGACAAAACAAAAAGTCCTAATGATTTGAAATAAATAATTATTCAAATAGTCATAATTATTTGAACTTACTCGGTAAATAGATTTATTTTTTAAATCTTTTACTTTTTAGTTGTCTGAATACTAATAAATTTGTATTATTTTAATTGAATAAAGTTGTTTGAATAAAAAAAATTATTTTATGACAAAGCAAAAGGTTATAGCGATTTGAAATAGGTAATTGTTCAAATAGTCATAACTATTTGAACTTATTTGATAAACAGATTTAGTTTTTAAGTCTCTTACTTATTGATTTTTAGAATGTTAATAAATTAGAATTGTGTTATTCCTAATCAGCTTGTACAAATGGAAACAATTGTTTTGCAACAAAACAAAAGGTCATAACGATTTGAAATAGATAATTGTTCAAACAGTTATAACTATTTGTACTGGTCAGGCCAATCGATTCTTTTTTTAAATTCATTACTTATTAATTTTTAGAATATTAATAAATTAGTATTACTTTATTCCGAATAAGATTGTATTAATAGAAACAACTATTTTCTGACAAAACAAATTGTCATAACTACTTGAAATAAATAATTGTTCAAGTTGTTATAACTAATTAATTTTTAAATCAGGTAAAGAGGAATTTTTAGGATTTTTCTTAACTTGCATCAAATAGGAAATCAAATAAAAAAAGGATCATAAAGCATCAAGTTGGGGTTTTTGTTAAATTGATTTTTACCTAAATTAAAAAGATTTAAAAAATCTTTGAAAATCCTTTACAATCAATGGAACCCTAAAATTTTTTACTAGAAAATCCCTATAAATTGTTCTAAGGCAGACAAAGAATAGAGAGGAAAAAAAAAACTATACGAAAACTCTTGAGAAAATAGGAGAGGAAAATCATTCAGAAAAAAAAAGATATGATTTTTGGTAGTAAGTTTTTTTTTTTTTGGAATTCTTTACAGAATTTGGAATTGTGAGGATTTATTCTAGTAAGCTGCACAGCCCAACTGCTTAGCCGAGCTGACTTTAGGTGTTTCTCTATTTTACTTTTATTTTTATTTATTTACTATTTATTTATTTGATTATCTATTATTCTTTAAATATATTTTTATAAAAACATATTTAAATAAAAGTCTTACCAATAGATTGAAAGGCAATCATTTTTTTAAAATAAGGTTTTACCAACATATTAGAATACCTTATAACCTTTTTTTATTTAAAAAATAAAAATAAAAAATCTTACCAACAGATTTGAGGGACAATGATTTTTCCCAAAATAAGGTTTTACCAACATATTGGCCAGCCTTATAATTTTCAAAAAATTAAGTTTTTAAAAACAATAAATTAATAAAATAATATTTCTTATTTTATTTTGCATAAAATCCTACTAACAAATTAGAGAATAATTTTTAACAAAAAGTCTTACCAACAGATTGGAGGATTTTTTTTACTATAAACTAGTTATAAACTTGGTTTATAGATATTTATTTCTAAAAGCAAAATTAAATGAATCTGATGACAAAGCCTTTTCAAAGTGCGACAAGTAGTCTCCTTGAATACTCTTGAGGTGAGAAAATATTCTTAAAGTATTACTAACATATTGAAGTAATTTAAGGAAAATTTTCAATATTTAAATTATTTGGTAAATTTTTTACATGTTTTAAGGCTTGGATAACTTGAAATCAAATTAGTACCATCTTTTGGATATGTGCTATGAGGATGCTATAACCTTCACTCATGCACAACCATACTCCTAGAACTAAACTTTAGTTTCATGGACTAGAATCTACTATTTAAAGATATCTAAGTCAATCTTTGGACTTCTTTTTAAATGAGACAGATTTTGTCAAGTGACCAATCACACTTTCACAAAAACTTTGGTGGCTACTCCTTAAAGTCTATGTCTAGTGGTAGGTTAACGAATTTATATGTTATGACAAACTGAAACAATTGTTTTTTGACAAAACAAAAAGTCATAACGACTTTATATAGATAATTATTCAAATACTAAAATCTATTTGAAGTTGTTCGGTAAACAAATCTATTTTTTTTAAATCTCTTACTCATTAATTTTTTTGAATGTTAATAAATTAGCATATTTTATTCTGAATAAGCTTGTATGATCAAAAACAATCATTTTATAGCAAAACAAAAAGTCATAATGATTTGAAATAAATAATTGTTCAAATGGCCATATTTATTTTAACTGATTTGGTAAACGAATTTATTTTTTAAATCTCTTACTTATTAATTTTTGATATATTAGTAAATTAGTATTATTTTATTCTAAATAAGCTTGAATGATAAAAAATATTTGTTATATAACCAAACAAAAGGTAATAATGATTTGAAATACATAATTGTTGAAATGGCCATAATTATTTGAAATGATTTAGTAAACAAATTCACTTTTTAAATTTTGAAATATTAACAAATTTGTATTATTTTATTTCAAACAAGCTTGTATGAACTGAAACGAGTGTTTTATGATAAAATGAAAGGTCAAAATGATTTGAAATAGATAATTACTCATGTAGTTTTAACTGTTTGAACTGTTTCGGCAAATAGATTTATGTTTTAAATCTCTTAGTTATTAATTTTCATAATATTATTAAATTAGTATTATTTAATTCTAAATAAGCTTGTATGAACTGAGTCAAATATTTTATAATGGAACAAAAGGTTATAACGATTTGAAATAGGTAATTATTCAAATAAGAACTGGTTTAGTAAATAGATTTATTTTTTAAATCTCTTACTTATTAATTTTTGAAATATTAATAAATTAGTATTATTTTATTCTGAATAAGCTTGTATGATGAAAAATAATTGTTTTATGACAAAACAAACGTTCATAATGATTTGAAATAGATAACTGTTAAAATGGGCATAATTATTTGAATTGATTCAGTAAATAGATTCACTTTTTAAATCACTTATTAATTTTTGGAATATTAATAAACTATTATTATCTTATTTCAAATAAGCTTTTATAATTAAAACAATTGTTTTATAGCAAAACAAAAGGTCATTACAATTTTAAATATACAATTGTTCAAATAGTTGTAACTATTTAAATTTGTTTAGAAAACATATTTATTTTTTCAAATCTCTTGCTTATTAATTTTTGAAATATTAATAATTAGTATTATTTTGTTTTGTATAAGCTTTTATGAATTGAAACAATTGTTTTATGACAAAACAAAAGGTCATAACGATTTTAAATAAGTAATTATTCAAATAGTCATAACTATTTGAGCTTATTTGGTAAACACATTTATTTTTTCAAATCTCTTGCTCATTAATTTTTCAAATGTTAATATATCAAGATATGAAAGAAATATGTTATGACTAAAAAAAGGTCTTTGCAATTTGAAATAGATATTATTCTAATAGTTTTAACTATTGAATTCATTTGACAAACACATTTATTTTTTTAAATCTTAGACTTATTAATTTTTGAAATATTACTAAATTAATATTATTTTTATTTTGAATAAGCTTGTATGATAAAAAAAATCGTTTTATAACAAAACAAATCGTCATAATGATTTGAAATAAATAATTATTTAAATGACCATAATTATTTTAACTGATTCGATAAACAAATTTATTTTTTAAATCTATTACTTATCAATTTTAGAAATATCAATAAATTAGTATTATTTTATTTTTTATAAGTTTGTATTAACTAAAACAATTGCTTTATGACAAAACAAAAGGTCATAACGATTTTAAATAGACAATTGTTCTAATAGTCATTACTATTTGAACTTATTTGATAAATAGATTTATTTTTTAAAATCTCTTTCTTATTAATTTTTTGAATATTAATAAATTAGTATTAATTTATTTTGAATAAGCATGTATGAACTGAAACAATTGTCTTATGACTAAATAAAAAGGTCATAATGATTTGAAATATATATTTGTTTTAATAGTCTTAACCATATGAACTGGTTCGATAAATAATATTTTTAAAATTTCTTACTTATTAATTTTTAAAATATTATTAAATTTATATTATTTTAATCCAAATAAGCTTTTATGAACAAAAAAATTGTTTTATGACAACAAAAGATCATAATGATTTGAAATTGATAACCGTTTATATAGTTTTAACTATTTGAACTAGTTAGGCAATTAGATTTATTTTTTAATTTTCTTGGTTTTGAATCTTATACTAATTCTTGAAATATTAATAAATTAGAATTATTTTATTTCAAATAAGCTTGTATGTTGAAAAATAATTTTTTTATGACAAAACGAAAGGATATATCAATTTTATTTCAAATAAGCCTATATGTTGAAAAACAATTGTTTTATGACAAAATGAAAGGTAATAATGATTTGAAATAGATAATTGTTCAAATGGCCATAATTATTTAAACTAATTTGGTAAACTGATTTATTTTTTAAATCTCTTATTAATTTTTGAAATATTAATAAAGTTGTATTATTTTATTTTGGATAAACTTTTATGAACTGAAACAATTGTTTTATGACAAAACAAAAGTTAATAATTGTTCAAATAGTCATAGCTATTTGAACTTGTTTGATAAACAGATTTATTTTTTTAAATCTCTTGCATATTAATTTTTCAAAAGTTAATAAATTAGTATTATTTTCTTCCAAACAAGCTTGTATGAAATGAAACAATTATTTTATGACTAAACAAAAGGTTAGAACAATTTGAAATAGATAATTATTCTAATAATCTTAACTATTTGTACTGATTTGACAAATACATTTATCTTTTGAATCACTTACTTATTAATTTTTGAAATATTATTAAATTAGCATTATTTTTATCAAAATCTACTTCTATGACCAAAAATAATTATTTTATAACAAAACAAATATCATAACAATTTAAGATTAGTATTTGTTCAAATTGTTGTAACTATTTGCACTAGTTCAGAAAATAGCTTTAGTTTTTAAATCTCTTACTTAATAATTTTTGAAATATTAATAAAGTAGTATTATTTTATTTCAGATAAGTTTTTATGAACTAAAACAATTTTTTTATGACAAAACAAAAGGTTATAAAGATTTTAAATAGATAATTGTTCAAATAGTCATATCTATTTGAACTTGTTCTATAAACAAATTTATTTTTTAAAATCTCTAGCTTATTAATTTTTTGAATGTTAATAAATTAGTATTATTTTATTTCAAACAAGCTTGTATGAATTGAAACAATTGTTTTATGACTAAACAAAAAGTCAAGACAATTTGAAATAAATAATTGTTCAATAGTCTTAACTAATTGAATTGGTTCAGCAAGCATATTTATTTTTTAAATCTTTTATTAATTTTTGGAATACTATTATATTAGTATTATTTTAATCGAAATATGCTTGTATGAAAAGAAACAATTGTTCTATGACAAAATAAAGATCATAATGATTTGAGATAGATAATAATTCAAATAGTCATAACTATTTGGACTACTTCGGTAAGCAGATTTAGTTTTTCAATCTCTTATTAATATTCAAAATATTAATAGATTAGTATTATTTTATTCTAAATAATTTTGCATGAACAGAAACAATTATTTTATGACAAAACAAAATATATAACCATTTGAAATAAATAATTATTCAAACAGTCATAACCATTTGAGCTTTCTCAATAAATAGATTTATTTTTTAAATCTTTTACTTATTAATTTTTAGAATTTTAATAAATTAATATTATTTTGTTTCAAACAAGCTTGTATGAACAGAAACAATTGGTTTATGACAAAATAAAAGGTCATAATTATTTGAAACAAATAATTGTTCAAATACTCATAACTATTTGTATGTGTTCATAAAACATATTTATTTTTAAAATTTTTACTTATTAATTTTTTGAATATTAATAAATTTATATTATTTTATTTAGAATAGGCTTATATGATGAAAAACAATTGTTTTTTGACAAAACAAAAAGGTCATAATGATTTGAAATAGATAATTGTTCAAATAGTCAAAACTATTTGAACTTGTTCAATAAACAGATTCATTTTTTAAATCTCTTACTCATTAATTTTTAGAATATTAATAAATTAGTATTATTTTATTTCAAAAAAATCTATATGAACTGATACAATTATTTTATGACAAAACAAAAGGTTATAACAATTTGAAATAGATAATTATTTAAATAGTTATGACTATTTGAACTTGTCCGATAAACATATTTATTTTAAAATCTTTTGCTTAGTAATTGTCAAAATATTAATAAATTAATATTATTTTAATCCTAATAAGCTTATATAAAAAACATTTATGACAAAACAAAAAGTCATAACAATTTGAAATAAATAATTGTTCAAATAGTCATAATTGTTTGAACTTATTTGGTAAATAGATTTATTTTTTAAATCTTTTACGTATTAATTATATGAAAATTAATAAATTTGTATAATTTTATTTGAAATAAGTTTGTATGAATAGAAAAATTTATTATATGACAAAATAAAAAGTTATAGTTGTTTGAAATAGATAATTGTTCAAATAGTCATAACTATTTGAACTTATTTGAAAAACAGATTCATTTTTTAAATCTCTTACTTATTAATTTTTAGAATATTAATATGTTATTTTGAATAAGCTTATATGAATAGAAACAATTTTTTTGTGATAAAAAGAAAAGGTCATAACGATTTGAAATAGATAATTGTTTAAATAGTCATAACTATTTGCATTGGTCAAACCAACAGATTCATTTTTTAAATCCATTACTTATTAATTTTCATAATATTAATAAATTAGTATTACTTTATTCCAAGTAAGACTGGATGAACATAAATAATTGTTTTATGACAAAACAAAAGTTCCTAACAGTTTAAAATAAATAATTGTTAAAATAGTTATAACTAAGTGAACTAGTTTAGTAAATAGATTTATTTTTAAATCTCTTACTTCTTAATTTTCCAAATACAAATAAATTAATATTATTTTATTCCAAACAAACTTATATGACCAAAAACATTTTTTTTATGACAAAACAAAAGGTCAGAACAATTTGAAATAGATAATTGTTCAAATAGTTTTAACTATTTAAACTAGTTAGGTAAACAGAATTATTTTTTAAATCTCTTACTTATTAATTTTTAAAATACTAATAAAGTCATTTTATTTTATTTCGAATAAGTTAGTATGATTGAAAAAATTGTTTTATAAAAAGTAAAAGGTCATAATGATTTGAAATAAATAATTGTTCATATCTTAGCTATTTGAACTGATTCAGCAAACAAATTTATTTTTTTAAATCTCTTAGTTATTAATTTTTGAAATTTTATTAGATTAGTATTATTTTATTTTGAATAGACTTGTATGAACAAAAATAATATTTTTATAGTAAAACAAAAGGTTATAACGATTTAAAGTATACAATTGTTCAAATAGTCATAACTATTTAATCACTTATTAATTTTTGAAAGATTAATAAATTAGTATTATTTTATTTCAAATAAGCTTGTATGATAAAAAACAATTGCTATATGAACAAAAAAAAGTAATAATGATTTGAAATAGATAATGTTGAAATGGCCATAATTATTTGAACTAATTTGTTAAACAAATTCACTTTTTGAATCACTTATTAATTTTTGAAATATAAATAAATTATTATTATTTAATTTTGAATAAGCTTGTATGAGCTGAAACAATTGATTTATGACAAAACAAAAGGTCATAACGATTTTAAATAAACTATTATTCAAATAGTTGTAATTATTTGAATTTGTTTGGTAAACAATTTTACTTTTTTAAACTCTTGCTTATTAATTTTTGAAATATTAAGAAATTAGTATTATTTTATTTTCAATAAGCTTTAATGAACTGAAAGAATTGTTTTATGTTAAAACAAAAGGTCATAATGATTTAAATAAAGAATTGTTCAAATAGTCATAACTATTTGAACTTGTTTGGTAAATAAATTTATTTTTTCAAATATTTTACTTATTAATTTTTTGAATGTTAATAAATTTGGATTATTTTATTACGAATAAGCTTACAAGATATGAAACAAATATTTTATGACTAAACAAAGGTCAGAACGATTTGAAATAAATAATTATTCTAATAGTTTTAACTCTTTGAATTGGTTTGGTAAACATATTTATTTTTTAAATCTCTTACTTATTAATTTTTTAAATATTATTAAATTAGTATTATTTTTAATCAAATAAGCTGTATGATCAGAAACAATTTTTTTATGATAAAACAAAGATTTTAACAATTGATAATTGCCCAAATAGTCATAACTATTTAAATAGTTCGGTAAATAAATTTATTTTTAAATTTGTTATTTATTAATTTTTGAAATATTAATAAATTAGTATTATTTTATTTCAAATAAGCTTGTATGATTAAAAACAATTATTTTATGACAAAACAAAAGGTCATAACGATTTGAAATCGATAATCATTCGAATGGCCATAATTATTTAAATTGATTCAATAAACAGGTTTATTTTTTAAAATTTTTTACTTATTAATTTAGGAAATATTAATAAATCAATATTATTTTATTCCATCTAAGCTTATATTAACTAAAACATTTATTTTATGACAAATCACAAAGATTATAATGATTTTAAATAGACTATTATTCAAATAATAATAACTATTTGAACTTGTTCGGTAAACAAATTTATTTTTTTAAATCTCTTATTAATTTTTGAATGTCAATGAATTGATATTAATTTATTCCGAATAAGCTTGTATGAACTGAAACAATTGTTTTATAACTAGACAAAAGGTTAGAACAATTAGAAATACATAAATTATTTTAATAGTCTTAACCATTTGAATTGATTCAGTAAACAAATTTATTTTTTAAATCTCTTATTAATTTTTGAAATATTATTAAATTAGTGTTATTTTAATTCGAATAAGCTTGTATGACCAAAACAATTATTTTACAACACAAGAAAAGGTCATAAGGATTTGAAATAGATAATGTCATAACATATAGATCTGTAAATCTATAGCTAGACTTAACAAATAGAGTTGCCACCAATCTTTTTTAACTAGGTGTGATTGGCCACCTAATGAATCTATCCTTTTATGGAACTCCTAAGCTTGACTTTAGGTCACTAAAAGAATAGGTTCTGGTCTACTAATCAAAATAGGGTTTGGGAGTTCGGTTACATATGGGAAAGGTTATAGAATCCCCACATGCCCATCCAAAGGATGGTATTATTTTATTTTAAATTATCCTAAGGTCTTGATTGTAATGGTCTTAAATTTTAATGTTTGAATATTGGAAATAATTTTTAAGATTCTCCATCAATCTGGTAGAATTCTTAAAAATATTTCCTTACCTCAAGATTATTCAAGAATCCTATTTGTTTTCTTTAAAAGGCTTTGTCATCGGAAAGATTTAGTCATTTTTTTGTTTTTAGTTTTTTATTGAAAATATATCTAATTATTCCACAATTTGGGCCAAATTAGAAATATCTTCTCACTTAGAAATTTCTTAGATAATCAACCATTTGCGATTACTAAGAATTTCATCCCTATATTTAATTTTTATTTTACAAGTTTTATTTCTAAATTTTCTATCGTTTGGGTCTATTTAGAAATTCTTCTTTTTTTTGTTTTATATCTTTGGAAAGAAAATAATATGACAATTATTTTTGAAGTTTCATTTAAATTTTTCCACCATTTGGGACAAATTTAAAGAAATTTCTCACCTAGATATTTCTTAAGAAATTTACCATTTCAAATTTCTAAGATTCTCATCCTTGGATAATTGTCAGATATTTTTCAACCAAATTTTTATTTGAAAAAGAATACAATTACTGTTGTTGAAATTTCATCTAAATTATTCCACCATTTGGGGCAAATTTAGAGAAATTTCTCACCTAAAGATTTCTTAGGAAATTTACCCATTTGAAATTTCTAAGAATCTTATCATTGGATAATTAGTATTTAATTCCAAAATTAAATTTTTTATTTATTAATTTTTTGAATTGAAAATAAATATTAATTATTATTGAAACTCTATCTAAATTATTCCACCATTTGGGATAAATTTAGAAAAAAAAACTTTTTCACCTAGAAATTTATAGAAATTTACAATTTGAAATTATTAAAAATTCCATCATTAGATAATTATTATTTATTCTTAAAAAAATATTTTATTTTATTTTTTATTTTTTTATTTTTCTTAAAATTTAATCATGCAAAAATACTTTAAAAAAATAAAAAAATACCAAAACAGAAATGGCTTGACTGAGTAGCTGGAATGGTTCGACTACAAACATAAATAGCGGCTCTAAATATGCGGCTTGGGTCACAAAATGGGTTGACACTCGAGTTGGGTCACCCATTAAGAAAAAACATGGATCATGGGGTTTTTTTTAGCATAAATGGCTTCATTTTGGTAGGGTATAAAAACTCATATTTCTTTTTTTTTTCTTTAGACCTCTTCTTTCCTTCTCTCTCTCTTCTCCCCTTTTCTCTCTCTATCTAAAAGCCAAGAACTTTGGTTAAATGTTTCACCGAAATTGAAAAATCTATCAAAAATTGGAAATCCTTGCTGGAAAAGATGAAAGTCATTGGAAAATTGTAATGAAATCTAGAAATTTTTTAGAAAATTTTCAAAAAAAAAGAAAAAAAAATCTTTTTAAACCCAAAAATCTCCCAACAATTTTTTGACTGGATTCATGGGTGTTTTTTCTCTTTGGTTTTCTGTATGTTTCTCTCTGTATTTTCCCTTATATGTATGTGTGTTTTTATAAGGAATAATCAGAAGAGTTTCTGTTCAAATGTGATTCACTTTTTTGACAGGATTGTGTATTATCACAAAACTAGAATTTATCTTTTACAAATTAAATCTGACTATAACTCTGGTAACACCCATCTTTCTCTATTGATTCATAGCAAAACCCCTTTTCTTCTATTATTATCTTCAATGCTTAATCTGATAATGTATAAAAACTAAGATAAAAAAACTACAGATTAAAAATAATAATAATAAATGAATAATCCACAAAAGAATAAAACCAAAAAATATAACATAATATAAATAATATATAAAATAATAATAAAAAGGATAATTGGGCTTGGTAATCTGGACCCTATTGAACCAGGCCTAATTGGTGACCAACTAGGGTGTCTACAGTTGCCTGCCTTTGTGCATTTTCTATGCAACAGGAATTGTGCAAAAACATAGACAACCTATCATACCCGAGTCCAAATTATTCACCATTCTCTCTTTTTTTTAAGCATCCTCAGATTTCTTAAATAACATTAAAACTCCTCTAAGTAGAGGCACACAACTTTTGAAAAATATATAAGGCTCCTCTAAACATAGACAACTTATCATATCTGAGTACAGATTATTCACCATTCTTTTTTTTTTTTAGCATACTCAGATTTCTTTAATAACATAAAAACTCCTATAAGCAGAGGCACACAACTTTTGAAAATATATAAGGCTCCTTTAAACAAAGGCTCAATGACTTTTGATAAATAAATAAAGCTTCTTTAAATAAAAGCTCAACGACTTTTGGTAAATAAATAAAGTTCCTCTAAATAGAGGTTTAATAACTTCTAAAAAATAAAAAAAGCTCCTCTAAATAGAAACTTAACGACTTTTAAAAAATAAATAAAGCTCCTTTAAACAAAAGCTCAATGACTTTTGGAAAATAAATAAAGCTCCTCTAAACAAAGGCCTTATGGATCATCAAAAGAAATCATAGGAGATTATGCCCAGAGGTCTTACAAATTATTCCTAAAACTGAAGAATACTCTTTTGAGAAAAGGTTTCACAACTTTTATAACTGTTTTTCTTGAAACAACCTTATTTAAGTATTAGAATCTTACCTCATAGGTCTTCTTTTTTCAAACTAGAATTTGAAAATCTTTCATTAGAAAGTTTTCATATCTATCTTCTCTAG
The DNA here is from genome assembly GCF_002303985.1 of Durio zibethinus. The sequence continues at coordinate 119,823 of NW_019168048.1, forward strand.
GTGGAATCTTGAAATATCCCTGCTTCCTAAATTCATGCACTAGACATTCTTAAATACAATGCATACTATGCACTAAACATTCAAAAATGTAATGCATTCTATGCAAATACTAAGCTTTTCTCCAAAAGTTCAAAATCTCTTGTCATGAAAATTCTCAATCTTTTATCAAAGTCAAAACTTCATAAAGAATATCATGATAATGATGCAAATGCTTTCTTATAGATGCCATATTCTAAATCATGATTCAAAATAGTCAAAACAAATTACATACATTTATTGTTCAAAATACAATGCAAACATAAAATATGTAATACAGATGTCAATATCATGAAATTTTAATTAAATATGGTAACATGGTTCTCATGACTCCACCATTTCACCTTTTTCTTTTTTTTTTTGGCTTCTTGACACTAATTATTTTGGAAAACATTTTGTCAATTGATTCTCATTATTTCCATTACTTGCGTCATAACGTCTAGATCCGGGGATCTATCGCTAGACATTGACTTGAAGGAGTCGCCACCAATCTTTTTTATCTAGGGGTGATTGGCCACCTAAGGAATCTGTCCTTTCAGGGAACACCTAAGTTTAAGGGTCCCTAAAAGAATAGGTCCAGGTCTACTAACCAGAACAGGGTTCGGGAGTTCGGTTACATGTGATGAAGGTTATAGCACCCTCACAACACCCATCAAAAGATGGTACTAGCTTAAATTTGTGTTATCAAATGAGCCTTAAAATTTTACCGAGTAATTAATTATTGGAAATTATTCTCAATTGACTCTAATACTTTTAGCATAAAATTGAGAAAATTCCCTCACCTCAAGAGTATGCAAGAAAAACTATTGTTTCACTTGCAGAGGCTCCATCGTCGAATTATTTGACATTAAAGAAAATTCAAAAAAAGGAAAAAAATGATTACCTTTTGTGCAGGGAAAATTGATACTTTCAACTTTTCCCCAAAAATATTCTTTTGAAACTTTAATTTCGAGGAAAATTGATACTTTCAACTTTTCCTCAAAAATTGATTTTTTTGAAAATTTAATTTTGAGGAAAATTGATACTTTCAACTTTTCCCCAAAAACTTTTTTTTTTGAAAATTTATTTTTAAGGAAAATTGATACTTTCAACTTTTCCCCAAAAATATTTTTTTGGAAACTTTGATTTTCAAGGAAAATTGATACTTTCAACTTTTCCTCAAAAACCCTTTTTTTGAAATTTTATATTTTTTTGGATTTTATTTAAATAAAATAATAAAACAAAATAAAAGTGAAAATAAATAAAAAAAGAGTAAAATAAAAATAAAAATAAAATAAAGATAAAAGAATATTAAATAATCCTAATTTAATAAATAAAATAAATAAATAAATAAATAAATATTAAAAAAAAAAACCTGGAGCGGCTCAGAGTATGGCTCGGCTCGACTATCGGCTCGGAAGGGGCGAGACACGCGCAGGTCGATGCTCGGGTCAGGTCGGATTTCAGCAAAACGCGCGGATCCTCTAGGTCACTTAAGCCAAAAACGACGTCATTTTGGGAGGGTATATAAGGCTATTTCCTTCGTTTTTCGATAGAAACCTTCTCCCCTCTCTCTCTCTTCCTTTTTTTTTCTCTCGCTTCTCTCTAAAATGGCCGAAGAACTCCGGTTGAATATTCATCGAATTTTGAAATTTTTCGCTAGAATCTGGGTTTTTCATCGGAAGTTCACTTCAAAGTTGGTCGGACTAGTCGTTGAAAAATACAACGTTCTAGGAAAATTCATCCGAAATATGGAATTTTCTAAAAATTCCCAAAAAGAAAATTGCCAAAAATCTTCAAAAAACTTTCTGCTAATTCCTAGGGCTATTTTAACACTTCTAAACTTTTTCTTAGCCTTCTATACGCCTTTGTTCTCTCAACCAGCAGCTTCTTTGCTCACTATTTTTTCTATCTTCTGTTCTATTCCAGAGGGTCCCTTTTATAGGGATTGATCAGGAGTTTCTAATCAATCCCAATTCCTCTTTGGATCGGGATTCAATCATTGAATCCAACATGGACTCTTCTGATTGAATCCCAATCCAATTTCCAACCAGATAAATAAAAAAATAAATAAAAATAAATCAAATGAAAATAAATCAGATAAATCAAGAAAATTAACAGATAAATTAAAATTAAATAATACATAATCTGATATACATAAATATTAAAGAGAAAAAATAATAATAATAAAGATATATACATATTAATAAATAAGTAAATAGCTAAAATAAAAATAAAGGAAAAAATATATAAAAATAATAATAAAAAATAATAAAAAAAATAAATAAAATGAAAATGAAAATGAAAATGAAAATAAAATAAAATAAAGAAAAAAAAAGGAACATAGACTTACCTATTTGGATCAGGCCCAATTGATCCGAGCCTGGACCAAATTGGGTATCTACAGCTGCCCCTCTTTGCACACTTTCTGTGAAACAGAAATTGCGCAAAGACGTAGACACCCAATCAAGACTCAACTCGACCTTTTTACTTTTTGTTTTTTTGTTTTTGATCAAAGCTCCTCTAAACAGAGGCTCAACGACTTTGAGAAACATAAATGGCTCCTCTAATCAGAGGCTCAACGACTTTGGAAAAATAAATTGCTCCTCTAATAAGAGGCTCAACGACTTTGAAAAAATAAATTGCTCTTTTAAACAGAGGCACCACGACTTTTGAAAATAAATTGCTCCTCTAAACAGAGGCACCATGACTTTGAGAAAGTAAATTGCTCCTCTAAACAGAGGCACCACGACTTGAGAAAGTAAATTGCTCCTTTAAACATAGGCACCACGACTTTGAAAATGTAAATTGCTCCTCTAAACAGAGGCACCATGACTTTGAAAAGTAAATTGCTCCTCTAAATAGAGGCAACGGAACTTTGAAAAGTAAATTGCTCCTCTAAACAGAGGCAACGAAACTTTGAAAAAGTAAATGGCCCCTTGACAATCATGTCCAAAGGAGTTATAGATCGTGATTGAAGAAATTTGGTAATGGGAACTGAAAGATTCACAATTTGAGTTCACATTCATAGGTTCAGATTCGCAAGAACCTTTCAACTTCGTAAGAATTTATTAAAATTTGATTCTCAAAATTTCAGTTTCATTCAAATTTGCAAGATCTCAAGATTTGCATTTGCAACTTGCAAGACTCGCATTAAAGTTCCTCATTTGAATTTTGGAGATTCACATCCAAAAGTTCAAGGTTTTTTTTCAAAGATTTTCATTTGGCAAACTTGGAATTCATATCCAAAAATCTAAAGCTTTTCATTTGAATTTTGGAGATTCACATCTTCTCATTTGAGTTCAAAGGCTCACATGCAATAAACTCATAGTTTCACAACTAAGTTCAAAGGTTCTCATTTAAAACATTAGAAATTCATATCCAAAAGGTTGAAGCTTTGAAGATTCACATCCAAAAGTTCAAAACTTTTCATTTGTTCAAAGATTCACATTCGACGAACTTTAGGGTTTCACTCCTCAAATATTTTCATTTTGAAACTCAAAAATTCTCATTTGAGTTCTAAAAAATTCTTATCAAAATATTCACAATTTCTTTTTCAAGTGACTCAACAATTTGAATGAATGAATGTTATGACCAAAGATGCAAATGCCTTCTTAATGATGCAAATGCGATAACCTATATCCTCATAGTGATATGCATGTCCAAACAAAGTTTAATTCATCAAATTATGTACATGTACTATTCAAGCGACAATGCCACCATGATGCATGTAATGCGAATGTCAATAATGTCATGAAATCCTAAATAATTGTGGAATATGGTCCTCAAGACCCTACCATCTCACATTCTCCCTTGTTCAATTTCTCAATACTTTAGAATAAATTTCATCAATCGATCATCACTTGACCATCATTCAATGGACTTCTCAGCACTAACAAATATCAACACAAGTTTCATCCACCATCACTGGGTCATTACTCATAGGTGTCTCAACATTAACCATTCCAAAACAAACTTTATCCACTGGTTGTTTTCATCATTCAATCATAACTTACAAGTCATATCGACCAATTCATCCTTGTACTCATCACTTGGTTATACCACTTTTCAAGATTTGCCCCATCATATTCTCTATTTGGTCATATCATATATCCTTCCAAATCATCTCTTTTAAGTCTCTACCATTTCTTCATTTTGTCACCACCATCATCTTAGATTTCTTTTCAAATGAATGCAAGACTCTTTTAAGCACATATTCATTCATTCATTATCATTTCAAATCTTGACAAATACAATGCAATCAAGCATTTTCTCAATTCATTCTAGGGTGTAACAATAAGAGAACACAAGGTGAATTATGGTAAAGATAATCAATGAAGATCTATTTTGGTACAAAACAAATAGGAAAGGAAATAAATTGGATATATGTCATTGGGATGAATGGTATGTCCAAATGATGAATATTCAGACAATTCTCAAATTAATCTAGGATTCTTTTTCAAAAACTCATTCCATTTACTGTTGAAGTCATCTTGAGCTTGGCGAACTTTACCCCAGTCTTTGAGGGATCTTCAGATGTCTTTGATCTTCCATTCATGTGAACCATTTGACCTGGATCTTTTTCTACTAAAATCACCCTTTCAGGTTTTCAATTTGAATCTCTTTTTTCATTTTTTCATTTTTTCATTTTTTTTTCATTTTTTTTCATTTTTTAATTTTTTTCATCATCTTCTTTTTTTTTTCTCATTTTTCATCCATTGTTGATATCTTCTATACATCAAACTTTAGAGCAATGTAGCATAATTCCATTGTTTCATCATGAGCATGTCTTTGCCTAATATATGATCATTCAATTTGAGCATTCACACTTGATCCAAATGGACTTTTCAAGGTTGTAATGTAGGCCAAGGTGAAGGGTCATAAAAAAAATGGATATAATAGGCTCAAAACATGTATTAAAAAGGTTCAAAATCAAAGGATCATTTGATACAACTTAGCATTTTACCCCATATCGTTTCACTATTTTTTCTTTCTTCACACAAAAGATTCTCAGTACTTTACCTCAAATAATGTGTGGCATTTATTTTTCTTTTGCTTTTCTTTCTCTTTCCATCTTTGAGACCTTTTGTGATTTTTTTTTCAAAAATTGCCCTCCAATGTAGAGGGTGATCCTTGGTTGGGATTTTTCAAAAAAAAAAAATCATGATAGGCTTAAAGGGGTAACAATAAATGGTTTTTCAAATGGTAAGAGACAGATGCCCATTTTTCATCTCAATTGTGAATACCTTTCTTGAACATCATCTATTGAACAAAGCTCATGAACCTATATAAAAGATTGCACATCTTCAAGACATATCTATTTCACCTCCGATAACAGCTTACTTTTTGCTCAAATCATTTCCTCATATTAATGCGGATGAGTTCTCAAAATTAAATCCCAGAATTATTGTTATCATTGTCTAAATATTCATCATCTGAAATTTAAGAATAGGAATGTAAAGTTATGAAAGGTAACAGGGCATGGAATAATGGTTGAGTGAAAGAGAAAATGTAATGAAATACATTAACCTACCCTTATTAAGATGATAACAAGTGAAATCATATTGCAAAAAAAAAATCCTAACATTACTTTAAAAAAACTCTTAGAATGACAAGTAGCATTCAACCAGTTTTAACATCCTCTTTAAAATCATGCCCCTGGGTAACTAGGTGAAAGATTTTTATCTCACCCCATTAATTCATTACGACTCTTCATATTCTTGATCCTCAAACAAAATGATTGGGCTTTTCTTATCGAGTTTTAAAGATACATGCTTGACCATTTGAGCAACTGCTTCCATTATCATGCTCCCTGTTGTAGTGCTTCTGGTAAAAGCAATCTTGTCAACATTGAGATGAGATGCCAAATAAATCATAACTTTTGGGCCCGATCCAATTAGAATGTTCTTAAAAGAAAATGAACCTTCCTACACACATCAGCCAACTCCAAACAGGTGATAGATACCAACTTGAAAGGTTTCAGTATTGTAGCACAATCTTTTACTTCGCATCTAAACCTTCAGTAAGGTACGTATAGTACTCAAAACATCCAGCAACATCATCGATGTCTCAAGTTGCTTCATCAAGTGGTTTCTCGTGATCAATTGCTCAAGCTTTGTTAATTCAAATTTTTTTCTGTTATTTTAGAAACGATGGCCCGTAAATACTTGGCATGAACAGTGCCAAAGGCTGAAGCCCAATCTTTACCTTTGTTTCTAGAAAGAGCTCTCTGAGCAGCAACCACTGTAAGCTTTACATCTTCAGCTGTAGCTGCTAGAATATGATCGATGTTCTGTTCAATTGTAGGATAGATGATTGAAATTCACTTCTTGAGAACAAGCTCTCTCCACTCACTGTCAATGAGTAACATTCGACTCAAAATTTAGACCACCATATTAAATCAGTTCGCCTCCTTTTTTGTTTCACTCTCATCTTCAAACCAGTGTCTAAGAAGCCCTTTTTTTTTCTATGATCTTTCCTTAATCTCCATACTCATGTTCCACTATTGCTCTTCCTTGATCAAAACTTACCATTCCATCATTGATTAACCGTTGCACCTCATGTTTTAAAGTAGTATAATTTTTAGTGCAATGGTCAGCAATTCTATAGTGGTAGTCACTATGAACTGTAGGATCATACCACTTAGGATAAGGTGGTTTGAGCGGGTCCACACGACTTGGGGGCAATCAAGTGGCTATTATAGAGCTCTCGGTATAACCCTGTATAAGTCATGAGGATTGAATCAAATACAAGTTTTTTGAATAGTTCATTGCTCTCGTGAACCACTGTCCAGGCTAATAGGATGAATTTAGGGTCTTGCAAGAGTTTGATTGTTAAGGCTATATATGAGAGCTTGAGAGATAAAAATGGGTTGGTATATGGATGAATTAGGTGATTGTGGGGCTGGTTGGTATGGATAAGATGAAGTATTGTTCATAGTAGGATAGTATAGAGAGTAATCTGAAGGTGGATAGGGTTGATATCTTCCGAACTATCTGTCAAAACCTACAGCTTGAGCTTCAATCTCTTTCTTCTTGGGTACCTTCTTGGTTTCTCCTCCTTTCAGCTTGTCATTTTAAATGGCATTTTCAATGATTTCACCTGAAATCACCATGTCAGCGAAATTTTTTATGAAATTCCCTATCATTTTTTCATAATAGGGGGATTTCAAAGTGCTGACAAACAATACGGTGGTCTCTTTTTCAATCAAAAAAGGTTGCATTTAAATAGCCATGTTCTTCCACCTTAGGCATATTCTTTGAATGATTCAGTTGCTTTCTTCTTCATATCCATCTAGCAGCAGAGCCAGTGAGACTGTCTTAAATGCATGCATCAAAAGCTTTTCATTATTGGTATGAGCAACCATTTTTGACAGTATACAGTAATGTGAATTTTTGAACACTTTGTACCATCATATTTCTCGAACTTCAACACCTTAAATTTTGGAACAATAACCACATCAGGAACTAAACAGGGCCCAACAACATCAACTGAGCTATAAAAACTAACTCCCTCCACTGCTCGTAGCTTTTTCTCTAACATGTTTATCTTCTGTTCAACTTTTAAGGCTTCTAAAGTTCCCTTCTCTTTAGGCCTCAACTTTTTTTTTTCTTTTAGATCATCCAAATTAGGGATTGATATTGGGTTTATTGCCTTTTCAGTAAAGAAAGGATTCATATAGCTATGATAATGCCCTGGATTAGAAGCTGATGGCATTCTGGGGTATGTGTACCTTACAGGATAGGTGAACCGCTGTGGTAGTAGACCTTGTGTAGATTAGACTTTATGTGGCTCGAAACCAGAAGGGTACAGTAGGTCATCCTCTTTTTGTTGGCTAGCATTCTCCTCTATTACCTTCCCATTATTTAACTTGCTCAAAGCCTTTAAAATCTTATTCAACTCCCCCTTTTAACTTCTCTCGAGCTTTCTCTAATCTCTTGAAATGATTGGAATTTTCTTGTTCCATTTGCCTGGCTCGAGCTCTTATGTTGTATTGGTGAGTGGAGTTGCTTGGTGGAGTTATCCTTGAACCTCTAGCACCACAATTATGATTAAAAATGCTATGCTATGCTTTATGTATGATGCTTTGATGCACGAATGAAATGTACATTTTCCTGAATGAAATCTAATATGAAATGGATGCAAATGATTGTGTTAAAACATGATCATGAAAGTAATGCAGATATATACAATCAGACAAACAACATAGTTAGTTTTATGGATGAAATGAAAGTGATGCTGATGCATAATGTTACATATGATAATGAAAATGATGCATAAAGTTAATCAATCAAAATGATTAGATAAACACCTTTTTTGTGTCTTAATTTCAAGGTATATCTATCATTGGGTAAAAAGGGCTCTATCCTAGGTTTAGGCACTCTTAAGGCTCACTATATGTGGTTTAAGGTCAAAGTCTAAAGGTTCTCAAATTGCTCCTTACATCTTTGTCCATCACAGACTAGTAAGGCACCTTAATCCTCACCCATTATAGGCTACAAGCGAAAAAGGTTCAATTTGAATGGGAGTATTTCGCTAGCCACTGCGGAGGCATTAGACTTCACGAAAGTAATAGGTACTTTACTCCTTCCTAGAGGGACGGAGCTCGGGTATAGAGCTCATGTTATGCACATGCACTTGAATGACATAATTAACAAAGTAAATAAACATGAATGAATAATAACACATATATACAAAAAGGTTCAATTTTATTAGGCTTTTGGATAACACAAATTATTTGCTGGCCTGACTCTCAAAGTCCCCAGCAGAGTTGCCAAGCTATCATAATGTCTAGATCTGGGATCTATCGCTAGACATTGACTTGAAGGAGTCACCACCAATATTTTTTATCTAAGTGCGATTGGCCACCTAAGGAATTTGTCTTTTCAGGGAACACCTAAGTTTAAGGGTCCCTAAAAGAATAGGTTCAGGTTTACTAACCAGAACAGGGTTCGAGAGTTCGGTTACATGTGAGGAAGGTTATAGCACCCTCACAACGCCCATCAAAAGATGGTACCAGCTTAAATTTGTGTTATTCAATAAGCCTTAAAATTTTACCGAGTAATTAATTATTGAAAATTATTCTCAATTGACTCTAGTACTTTTAGCAAAAAATTGAGAAAATTCTCTCACCTCAAGAGTATAAAAGAAAAACTACTGTTTCACTTGCAGAGGCTCCATCGTCAGATTATTTGACATTAAAAAAAATTCAAAAAAAAGAAAAAAATGATTTCCTTTTATGTAGGGAAAATTGATACTTTCAACTTTTCCCCAAAAATATTCTTTTGAAACTTTAATTTTGAGAAAAATTGATACTTTCAACTTTTCCCCAAAAATATTTTTTTGGAAACTTTGATTTTCAAAGAAAATTGATACTTTCAACTTTTCCTCAAAAACCCTTTTTTTGAAATTTTATATTTTTTTGGATTTTATTTAAATAAAATAATAAAACAAAATAAAAGTGAAAATAAATAAAAAAAGAGTAAAACAAAAATAAAAATAAAATAAAGAAAAAGAATATTAAATAATCCTAATTTAATAAATAAAATAAAAAAATATTAAAAAAAAAACTTGAAGCGGCTCGGAGTACGGCTTGGCTCGGCTATCGGCTCGGAAGGGGCGAGACACGGGCAGTTCAAAAGTGGGTGGACGCTCAGGTCGGGTCGGATTTCGACAAAACGCGCGGATCCTCTGGGTTACTTAAGCCAAAAACGACGTCGTTTTGGGAGGGTATATAAGGCTATTTCTTTCATTTTTCGACAGAAACCTTCTCCCTTTTCTCTCCCTTCTTTTTTTTTCTCTCGCTTCTCTCTAAAATGGTCGAAGAACTTCGGTTGAATATTCATCAGATTCTGGAATTTTTCGTCAGAATCTGGGTTTTTCGTCGAAAATTTGTCAAAAAGTTGATCGGTTTCTGGGATCCTTCACCAAAAACTGGGTAACTCACCGAAAACTTCAAAGTTGGCCAGAATAGTCGTCAGAAAATGCAACGTTCGCCTGAAAATTCAACCGAAATCTGGAATTTTCCAGAAATTCCCAGAAAAAAAATTGCCAAAAATCTTCAAAAATTTTTTGCTAATTCCTAGGGCTGTTCTAACACTTCTAAACCTTTTCTTAGCCTTTTATATGCCCTTGTTCTCTCAACCAGCAGCTTCTTTACTCACTGTTTTTTCTGTCTTCTGTTCTGTTCAAAGAGGGTCCCTTTTATAGGGATTGATCAGGAGTTTCTGATCAATCCTAATTCCTCTTTGGATCGGGATTCAATCATTGAATCCAACATAGACTCTTCTAATTGAATCCCAATCCAATTTTCAACCAGATAAATAAAAAAAATCAAATGAAAATAAATCAGATAAATCAAGAAAATTAACAGATAAATTAAAATTAAATAATACATAATACATAATTTGATATACATAAATATTAAAGAGAAAATAATAATAATAATAATAATAATAATAATAATAAAGATATATACATATTAATAAATAAGTAAATAGCTAAAATAAAAAATATATAAAAATAATAATAAAAATGAAAATAAAAATAAAATAAAAAATAAATAAAAATAAAAATAAAAATAAAAATGAAAATGAAAATGAAAATAAAATAAAGGAAAAAAAAAAGGAACATAGACTTACCTATTTGGACCAGGCCTAATTGATCCGAGCCTAGACCAAATTGGGTGTCTACAACTTGATCACAACTCATAAGCTTTTCAGCACTAGTAATTTTAGAACAAATTTCATCAACTGATCCATATTATTTCCATCATTTGATCACAATTCACAAGCTTGTCAACACTAGCAATTTTAGAACAAATTTCATCAACTAATCCACATTATTTCCAACATTTGATCACAATTCATAGGTTATGTCGATCAATCCATCACCATATTCATCACTTAGTCACACAAGGTGTCCTTTCAAATAATCTTTTTAGGTTTTTACCATCTCTTCATTTTTTCCTTTTTGCCCTTATTATCCTAGATTTCTTTTCAAAGGAATGCAAGAATCTTTTATGAATATTATCATTCATTAATTATCACTTCAATTTTTGACAAATTTAATGCAATCATACATTTTCTTAATTTGTTCTGGGAATGCAAAAATTAGGAGAAAGTAATCAATACAGGAATGAGTCAGGTACAAATATAAATGGCAAACGATCAAATTCAAAGCATTTCACTACGGATAGTATTGAATGGTGCAACAATGTTCAAATAATAAATACTTAGATAATTCTTAACATTAATCCAATTTTTTTTTCAAAAACTCATTCCATTGACTTTCAAAATCATTTTAAGCTTATTAAACTTTACCTTAGCTTTGAGGGATCTTCATATGTCTTTAATTTTTCATATATTTGAATTGTCTATCTAATTCTCAACTTAGAGGTTTTTCTACCCAAATCGCCCTTTCAAGTTTTCAATTTGAGTATTCATTTTCTCTCTTTTTACATTTTTCCATTCTTTCATTTTTTTTATTTTTTCATTTTTTCTTTATTTTTCATTTTCTTTTTCTTTTTTTTCATTACTCATTTTTTCATTTTTTTAATTTTAATTTTTTTTCTCATTTTTCCATCTATTATTGATATCTCCTACACATTAAACTCTAAAACATGCAACATGATTCCATTATTCCATCATAAGCATGCCTTAGTCGAACATATGATCATTCAATTCAAGCATTCACATTTGATCAAAATGGACTTTTAAAGGTTATAATGTAGGTTATGGTGAGGGGTCATGAAAGAAATGAATAAAATAGGCTCAAAACACACATTTAAAAGGTTCAAAACCAAAGGATCATTTCTTATCATTTGATGCAACTTGGCATTTTACCCCATTCCACATCATTTCACTACTTTTCTTTTTTCATTCACTTTATTCCTTACAAAAAGATTCTCATTACTTTGCCCCAACTCATTTTATGGCATTCATTTTTCTTTTCTCTCTTTTTTTTTTTGACTTTCTATCTTTAAGACCTTTTGCAATCTTTTGCCTTTTTCTTTTTTCAAGCATGTTCTTCTCAAATTTTTCCCCTCACTATGAAAGGTGATCCTTGGTTAGGGTTCTTTAGAAAAAGAAATCATAATTGGCTTAAAAGGGGTAGCAATGAAAAGTTTTGTGAATGGTAAAAAAGGATAACCATTTTTCATCTCAAACGTAAATGCTTTATTTGAAAATCATCTTTTGAACAAAAATAAACTCATGGATCTTTATAAAGCACTGCATATATTCAAGAATATATTTCATATATGCTAATAACTTGCTTCTTTTACTTAAATAGTCTCCACGAATTGAACTTTATCAATGTGAATGAGTTTTCAAAATTAAATCCCAAAATTATTGTTATCATTGTCTAAACATTCATCATTTGAAATTTGAGAATAGGAATGGAAATAACAAAGCATGGAATAATGGCTTGGATGAAAGAGAAAATGTAATGAAATGCATCAACTTGCCTTTTATTAAAATGATAAAAAATGAAATCTTATTGCATAAAAGAAATCCTAACATTACTCTGAAAGAAGTCTTAAAATGATGAGCAACTAGCCTTAACATCCTTGTCCTTTTTTAAATTATGCCACCTATGTGGTCAAGTGAAGGGTTTTTATTGACATTTGGCCTCCCTGATTCATTGAAACTCACCAAGTCTTTTCAGATCAAACTCGCTCTTGATCTTCACTTAGAGCATTTACATTGTGATTGGGCAATGGATTGCCACTAACATTAGGTGTTGTTATCCCCCCTGTATCAAAGTTTATCGTTCCATCCTTGATCAATCATTGCATTTTGTGCTTCAAGGTAATGCAATTTTCAATGGAATGACCAATAATTCCATAATGGTAGTCACAGTGAGCTATTGGATCATACCACTTAGGATAGGGTGGCTTGAGCGACTCCAGATGGCTGAGGGCAATCAAGTGGTTGTTTTAGAGCTCTTAGTATGATTCCATATAAGTCATGGAGATTAGATCAAATATAGGTTTTTCTCGAGTAGTTCATAACTCTCATGAACCACTTGTTGGACTAGCAAGACGGGTTCGGGCCCTTGTAGGAGGTTGAATGTTAGGGCTGTATATGGTAGTTTGAGGTCTGAAAGTGAGTTGATATGTTAGAGAAGATGGTTGTGGGGATTGGTTGGTATTGGTAAGGTGAAGCATTATTCACAGTAGGATAAAATGTGGAGTAAGCTTATGGTGAATAAGATTGATAACCCCTAAACTGTTGTCTATCAAAGCTCACAGCTTGGGCTTCAGTCTTGTTTTTCCTTGGGGCTTTTTTAGTGGAAGCTTATCTTTCTTCCAACTTGACATTCTTAATGGCATTTTCAATGATTTCACTTGAGATCACCATGTCAGTGAAATTTTTTATTGCATTTCCTTTCATAATTTCATAATAAGGGATTTTAAAGTGTTGACAAACAACACTGTAGTCTCTTTCTCAGTTAGAAGAGGCTACATTTGAGTAGCTATATCCTTTCACCTTTGGGTGTACTCCTCGAATGATTTGATTACTTTTTTCTCCATATTTTGTAAAGATAAATGATTAGGAGCTAAATCTATGATATCTTATATAAACTAATAAAGTCGCAGGCCACATCACTCCAAGATTGAATGCAAGTCCTGTCGAGCTGGACATATCACCTAGCAATAGAGCTAGTAAGGTTATCTTAGAAAATATGCATTAACAGCTTCTCATTATTAGCAGGATAGCCATCATTTGGCAGTACATGGTAATGTGGGCTTTTGGGCACTTTATACCATCATATTTTTCAAACCTCAGAACCTTGAACTTTGGAGGAATAACAACATCTAGGACTAAATAGAGCCCAATAGCATCCATGGAACCATAAAAACCAATTCTTTTTACTGCTTGTAACCTTTTCTCAAGCATATGCATCTTTTTGTCAGCTATTAAGTCCCTTAGTGACTTGATCCTTTTTGGTTTCAATTTTTTTTTTCTTTTGGATCATCCAGATCAAGGACTTAGATTGGTTCCACTACCTTTTCATTAAAGATAGGATTTATATAGCTTTAGTAATGCCTTAGATTTGAAGCTGATGGCACTTCGGGGTATGTATACCCTATAGGGTATGTGAACTACTATAGTGGTGCATCCTGTATGGACTGAGCTTGCTGTGGCCTATAGCTAGGATGATACAGAGGGTCAGCCACCTCTTCTAATGGATGGTCCTACTAGCTAGTATTTTTTTTTATGCTTTTCCTTTTTTTTAACTTGTTTAAAGCATCCAAAATCTTACTCAACTCCCTTTCAAGTTTCTCTTGAGCCTTCTCTATCTTCTCGAGACAATTAGAATGTTCTTGTTCTATTTGTCTAGCTCAAGCTTTTGTATTGTATTGGTGAGTTGATTGTGTGGGGTTCTTACTTGGTGGAGCTATCTTTGAACCTTAAGTACCACAATTGCATTAGAAATGCTATGGTTTATGTTGCATGTATGTAATGTACTAAGTACATTTCCATGGATGCATATATGATATCTGATTTATCAATAACTAATATATGATAAATATTCCCTATACGAACATGATGCAAATGACAATGTTAGATGTGTTAATGAAAATGATGCATGGAATTAAATACAGGCATTAATTGAAATGATCCAATGCACAAAGTCAAACAAACAAACAAACAAACAAAATGGTTAGCAAGTCAATATGTCACATAAATTATTCCTTCTTGTGTCCTAAATTTGGGTTACATCTATCAATGGGTAAGAATGGCTTTATCTTAAGGTTGGCCTCTTAAGTGTAGATTGTATGCTGGGCTAAGTGACTTTGACCACTAAAGGTTCCCAAATTGTTCCTTACATCATTGTCCATCACAAACTAATAAGGCATTCCAATCCTCACCCATAATAAGCTACCAACGAAAAGGATTCAATTTGAGTGGGAGTATTTTGCTAGCTATTTTCACGAGAGCGTAGGTACTTTACTCCTCCTAAGAAGGATAAAGCCTGGGTATAGAGCTCATGTAATACAAATACATGTGATAGTAAAGAACATATTGTTTTCAACCCCCATAAATCAAATGAGAGACAAAAAAGGAAAAACGTTAGTAAACAAAAAACACAATCTTTACACTTTAAAACCATTAGATCAAAGGATAGGATAAATTTAAAATATTATGGCTTGACTCTCTATAGCATCCCCAAGTGAGTCACCAAACTATCATAACATATAGATCCATAAATCTATAGCTAGACTTAACAAATAGAGTCATCACCAATCTTTTTTAACTAGGTGTGATTGGCCATCCAATGAATCTATCCTTTCAAGGAACTCCTAAGATTGACTAAGGGTCCCTAAAAGAATAGGTTTCGGTTTACTAATCAGAACAGGGTTTGGGAGTTCAATTACATGTAGGGAAGGTTATAGCACCCCTACATGCCCATCCGAAAGATGGTATCATTTTATTTTAAATTATCCTAAGGTCTTGATTCTAATAGTCTTAAATTTTAATGTTTAAATATTGGAAATAATTTTTAAGATTCTCTATCATTTTGGTAGAATTCTTAAAAATATTTCCGCACCTCAAGAGTATTTAAGAATCTCATTTGTTTTTCCTGAAGAGGCTCTGTCATTGAAAAAATTTAATCACTTTTGTGATTTTAGTTTTTTTATTGAAAATATATCTAATTATTCCACCACTTAAGCCAAATTAGAAATATCTTCTCACCTAGAAATTTCTTAGATAATCAACCATTTGCGATTACTAAGAATTTCATCCTTGGATTTTATTTTTTATTTTGCAAGTTGTATTTCTAAATTTTCCACCATTTAGGCCAATTTAGAAATATCCCTTTTTTTTATTTCTAAATTTTTCACCATTTGGGTCTATTTAAAAATTCTTCTTTTTTTTGGTTTTTTATTTTTGGAAAGAAAATAATATGACAATTATTTTTGAAGTTTCATTTAAATTCTTCCACCATTTGGGACAAATTTAAAGAAATTTCTTACCTAGAGATTTCTTAGAAAATTTACCATTTAAAATTTCTAAGATTCTCATCCTTGGATAATTGTCAAATAATTTTCAACCAAATTTTTATTCGAAAAAGAATAAAATTACTTTTGTTGAAATTTCATCTAAATTATTCCACCATTTTGGACAAATTTTGAGAAATTTCTCACCTAGAGATTTCTTGAGAAATTTACCATTTGAAATTTTTAAGAATCTCATCATTGGGTAATCAGTATTTAATTTCAAAATTAAATTTTTTATTTTTTATTTTTTTGAATTGAAAATAAATATGAATTATTATTATTATTGAAACTTTATCTAAATTATTCTAACATTTGGGATAAATTTAGAAAAATAATTCTCACCTAGAAATTTTATAAAAATTTACCGTTTGAAATTTTTAAATATTCCATTATTGGATAATTATTATTTATTCTCAAAAAAATATTTTATTTTATTTTTTATTTTTTAGTTTTCCTAAAATTTAAACATGTAGAAATACTTTAAAAGTAAATATAAATAAATAAATAAAATAAAAATACCAAAATAGAAACGACTCAACTCAACGGTCGGAACGAGTCAGCTACAAACACAAATGGTAGCTCCAAAGATGTAGCTTGGTGGCTCAGTGTGGCTTGGCTTGGCTAAAAGGCTTAAGTGGAATACGGATCACAAAACGAGTTGGCTTTCGAGTTAGGTCACCCACTAAGAAAACACGTGGATCCTAGGTTTTTTTTTTTTGCAAAAATAATGTCATTTTGGTAGGGTATGAAAACCCATATTTCTTTTTTTTTGCTTTTCTCTCTCTTTTCCCCTTTTCTCTCCCTTTCTCTCTAGGAGCCCAGAACTTCGATTAAATGCTTCACCAAAAATTGGAAAAATCTATTGGAAACTAGAAATCCTTGTCGAAAAAGATGAAAGTTGCAAAAAAATTGCACCAAAATTTGAAAATTTTCCAAAAAAAAAAAGAAGAAAAAAACTTTTTAAATAAAAAAATCTCTCAACAAATTTTTGATTGCATTCTTGGGTCTTTTTCCTCTCTGCTTTTTTGTGTGCTTCTCTCTATATTTTCTCTAATCTATATGTGTGTATTTATAAGGAATAATCAAAAGAGTTTCTGTTTGATTATGATTCACTTTTTTTACAGGATTGTGCATTATCACAAAACTAGAATTTATCTTTTACAAATTAAATCCAACTATAACTCCTGTAACACCCATCTTTCTTTGTTGATTCACGACAAAACCCCTCTTTCTTATATTATTATCTTCAATGCTTAATTTGATAATTTATAAAAAACTAAGATAAAAAACTACAGATTAAAAATAATAATAATAATAAACGAATAATTCACAAAAAGATAAAACCAAAATAATAAATAATAAAATAAAATATAAAATAAAAATAAAAATGGATAATTAGGCTTGGTAATCTGCACCTTATTAAACCAAGCCCAATTGGTTCAGGCCTGGACAAAATAGGGTGTTTACAGATAATCATAGATTTAGTCTTAACTATTTGAATTGGTTTGGCAATTGATTTATTTTTGAATTTTCTTGGTTATTGGGTTTTGAAATACTATTAATTTAGTATTATTTTATTTCGAATAAAATAGTATGAACAAAACCAATTATTTGATGACAAAATAAAAGGTTATAACGATTTGAAATAAATAATTATTCAAATAATCAAAACTATTTGAAATGGTTTGGTAAGTAGATTTACTATTTAAATCTCCTACTGATTAATTTTCTAAATATGAATATATTAGTATTTTTTTTATTTCGAACAAACTTATATTAACAAAAACAATTATTTTTTGACAAAACAATGATCATAACAATTTGCAATAGATAATTATTCAAATAGTCATAACTATTTGAATTGTTTCAATAAATAGATTTAATTTTTAAATCTCTTATTAATTTTCAAAATATTAATTGATCAGTATTATTTTATTCTCAATAATTTTGCATGAACAGAAACAATTGTTTTATGACAAAACAAAAGGTCATAATGATTTGAAATAGATAATTATTCAAATGGACGTGATTATTTGAACTTGTTCAGTAAATAGATTTATTTTTTAAATCTCCTACCTATTAATTTCCAAATTTTAATAAATTAGTAATATTTTATTCCGAATAAACTTGTATGAATAGAAATAATTATTTTATGACAAAACAAAAGATCATATTTGAAATAAATAATTGTTCAAACAGTCATAACTATTTGAACTTGCTTGGTAAACAGATTTATTTTTTAAATCTTTTACTTATTATTTTTTTTAATATTAATAAATAGTGTTATTTTATTTCAAATATGTTTATAAGAATAGAAACAATTGGTTTATGACAAAATAAAAGTTCATGACTATTTGAAATAGATAATTGTTCAAATAGTTATAACTATTTGAACGTGTTCAGAAAACAAGTTTATTTTTTGAATTTTTACTTATTAATTTTTGAAATATTAATAAATTTATATTATTTTATTTGGAATAAGCTTGCATGAACAGAAATAAATGTTTATGGTAAAATAAAATGTCATAAAGATTTGAAATAGAAAATTGTTTAAATAGTCATAATTATTTGAATTTGTTCAGTAAATAGATTCATTTTTTAAATCTCTTACTCAATAATTTTTGAAATATTAATAAATTAGTATTATTTTATTTTGAATAAGCCTATATGAACTGATACAATTATTTTATGATGAAACAAAAGGTCATAATAATTTGAAATAGATAATTATTCAAATAGTTATGGCTATTTGAAGTTGTTTGCTAAACATATTTATTTTTAACATCTTTTACTTATTAATTGTCAAAATATTAATAAATTAATATTATTTTAATCCGAATAAGCTTATATGAATGAAAACAACTATTTTATAACAAAACAAAAATTTATTATGAATAAATAATTGTTCAAATAGTCATAAATATTTGAACTTATTCAGTAAATAGATTTATTTTCTAAATCTTTTACTTCTTAATTGTCTAAATATTAATAAATTTTTATTATTTTAATTGAAATAAGCTTGTATGAATAGAAAATTTCTTTTATGACAAAACAAAAGGTTTAGCGATTTGAAATAGGTAATTGTTCAAATAGTCATAACTATTTAAACTTGTTTGATAAACGACTTTAGTTTTTAAATCTCTTACTTATTAATTTTCAGAATATTAATAAACTAGCATTATTTATTCCAAATAAGATTGTACAAATAGAAACAATTATTTTGTAACAAAACAAAAGGTCACAATGATTTGAAATAAATAATTGTTCAAACAAATGTAACTATTTGAACTAGTCAAGCAAATAGATTCATTTTTTAAATCGGTTACTTATTCATTTTTAAAATATTAACAAATTAGCATTACTTTATTCTAAATAAGACTATATCAATAGAAACAATTGTTTTATGACAAAATAAATGATTATAAGGATTTGAAATAAATAATTGTTCAAATTGTTGTAAATAATTAAACTAGTTTGGTAAACAAATTTATTTTTTAAATCTCTTATTAATTTTAAAAAAATTAAAAAATTAATATTATTTTATTTCGAACACACTTATTTGAAGAAAAACATTTGTTTTGTGACAAAACAAAAGGTCATAATGATTTGAAATAGATAATTATTCATATAGCCTTACTATTTGAACTGGTTTGGCAAACAAATTTATTTTTTAAATCTCTTAGTTATTAATTTTCATAATATTATTAGATTAGTATTAATTTATTCTGAATAAACTTGAATGAACATAAATAACTGTTTTATGACAAAATGAAAAGTTATAACGATTTGAAATATATAATTGTTTAAACAGTCATAACTATTTGAACAAGTTCTATCAACAAATTTATTTTTTGAATCTCCTACTTATTAATTTTGAAATATTAATAAATTAGTATTATTTTATTTCAAATAGGCTTATATGATGAAAAACAATTGTTTTATGATAGAACAAAAGTTTATAATGATTTGAAATAGATAATTGTTCAAATGGACATAATTATTTGAATCGATTCGATAAACTAATTTATTTTTTAAATCTACAACTTCTCAATTTTTGATATATTAATAAAGTTATATTATTTTATTTTGGATAAGCTTTTATAAATAGAAACAATTGTTTTGTTATAAAACAAAACGTCAAAACGATTTTAAATAGATAATTG
Organism: Durio zibethinus; assembly: GCF_002303985.1. The sequence goes on from NW_019168048.1 coordinate 140,010, forward strand.
TTCAAATAGTCATAACTAGTTGAATTTGTTTAGTAAACAGATTTATTTTTTGAATGTTAATAAAATAGTATTATTTTATTTTGAATAAACATGTATGAATTGAAATAATTATTTTATGACTAAACAAAATGTTAAAATGATTTGGAAAAGATAATTGTTCTAATAGTCTTAACTATTTAAACTAGTTCGGCAAACACATTTATCTTTTAAGTCTCTTATTTATTAATTTTAGAATATTATTAGCTTGCAATATTTTGCTCTGAATAAGTTTGTATGAATAAAAACAATTGTTTTATGACAAAACAAAGATCATAACGATTTGAGATAGATAATTATTAAAATAATCAAAACTATTTGAATCGGTCCAATAAACAGATTTAGTTTTTAAATCTCTTATTAATTTTTGAAATATTAATAAATTAGAGTTATTTTATTCTAAATAATTTTGCATGGATAAAAACAATTGTTTCATGACAAAACAAAAGTGTCATAATGATTTGAAATAGATAATAGTTCAATTCGATGTATGACTATTTGAACTTATTTAGTAAACAGATTAATTTTTTATGTCTCTAACTCATTAATTTTATAACAATAATAAATTAGTATTATTTGATTTCAAATAAACTTGTATAGATAGAAGCAATTGTTTTATGACAAAACAAAAGATTATAACAATTTGAAATAAATATTGTTCAAATAGTCATAATTATTTGAACTCGCTCAGTAAACAAATTTATTTTTAAAATTTTTTATTTATTAATTTTTGGAATTTTAATGAATTAGTACTATTTTATTTTGAATAAGCTTGTATGAACAGAAAACACTTGGTTTTATGACAAAACAAATGGTCACAATAATTTAAAATAGATAATTGATCAAAAAGTCAAAACTATTTGAACGTGCTAAGAAAACATATTTATTTTTTAAAATTTTACTTATTAATTTTTGAAATATTAATAAATGTATATTATTTTATTCTTGCATGGATAGAACCAATTGTTTTATGACAAAACAAAAGGTCATAATATTTTGAGATAGATAATTGTTTAGATAGTCATAACTATTTGAATTTATTCAGTAAATAGATTCTTTTTTAAATTCTCTTATTAATTTTTTAATTGTTAATAGATTAGTATTATTTTACTTCAAATAAGCTTATAAAAGCTAAAACAATTATTTTATTACAAAAGAAAAGGTCATAATGATTTGAAATAGATAATTATTCAAATAGTCATGACTATTTGAACTTGTTTAGCAAAGATATTTATTTTTTAAATCTTTTACTTATTAATTATCAAAATATTAATAAATTAAAATTATTTTAATTCGAATAAGCTTGTATGAACAAAAACAATTATTTTATGACAAAACAAAAACTCATAACAAGTTAAAATAAATAATTGCTCAAATAGTCATAAAGATTTGAATTTGTTCGGTAAATAGATTTGTTTTTAAATCTTTTACTTCTTAATTGTCTTAATATTAATAAATTTGTATTATTTTATTCAAAATAAGCTTATATGAATAGAAAAAATTATTTTATGACAATACAAAATTTTATAGCGATTTCAAATAGATAATTGTTTAAACAGTCATATTTATTTAAACTTGTTCATTAGATCAATTTATTTTTTAAATCTCTTTTGTTAATTTTTGGATTATTGATAAATTAGTATTATTTTATTCTGAATAAGCTTATATGAACTGAAATGATTTTTTTATGATAAAACAAAAGCTCATAACAATTTGATTTAGTTCGATAAACATATTTATTTTTAAAATTTTTTTACTTATTAATTGTCAAAATTTTAATAAATTAATATTATTTTAATCCAAATAAGCTTGTATGAATATGAACTATTATTTTATAACAGAACAAAAAATCATAACGATTTGAAGTAAAGAGTTGCCTAAATAGTCATAACTATTTAAACTAGTTTAATAAATAGATTTATTTTTAAAATTTATTATTACTTTTTGAAAAATTAATAGATTAGCATTATTTTATTCCGAACAAACTTATATGAAAAAAAATATTTGTTTTATGACAAAACAAAAGGTCATAATGACTTGAAATAGACAATTATTCAAATATTCATAATTATTTGAACTGGTTAGGTAAATAAATTTTTTGATATATTAATAAATTCATTTTATTTTATTCTAAAAAAGCTAGTATGAATTGAAAAAAATATTTTATGACAAAACAAAAAGTCATAATAATTTGAAATAGATAATTGTCCATATAGTCTTAACTATTTGAACTAATTCGACAAATAAATTTATTTTTTAAATCTCTCAGTTATTAATTTTTGAAATATTATTAGATTAGTATTATTTTATTTCGAATAAGCTAGTATGAATAGAAATAATTGTTTTATGATAGAACAAAAGGTTATAATGATTTGAAGTTTACAATAATTCAAATAGTCATAACTATTTGAACAGTTCAATAAACATATTTAATTTTTAAATCTCTTATTAATTTTTGAAAGATCAATAAATTAGTATTATTTTATTTCAAATAAGCTTGAATGTTCAAAAACAATTGTTATATGATCAAACAAAAGATAATAATGATTTGAAATAAATAATTGTTGACATGGTCACAATTATTTAAACTAATTTAGTAAACATATTTACTTTTTAAATTACTTCCTTATTAATTTTGGAATATTAATAAATTAGTATTATTTTATTTTGAATAAGCTTGTATAAATTGAAACAATTTTTTAATGACAAAACAAAGGATCATAACGATTTGAAATAAATAATTGTTCATATAGTCTTAACTTTTTAAACTACTTCGACAAATAGATTTATTTTTTAAATCTTTTAGGTATTAATTTTTAAAATATTATTAAATTAGTATTATTTTATTCCAAAAAGGCTTATATGAATTGAAACAATTATTTTATAACAGAACAAAAAAGTTATAACGATTTGGAATAAATGATTATTAAAATAGGAACTAGTTCGGTAAATAGATTTATTTTTTAAATCTCCTACTTATTAATTTTTGAAATATCAATAAATTAGTATTATTTTATTCTAAATAGGCTTGTATGACAAAAAACAATTGTTTTATGACAAAACAAAAGTTCATAATGATTTGAATAGTAATTGTTCACTTGGCCATAATTATTTGAACCAATTCGATAAATTGACTTATTTTTTAAATCTCTAACTTATCAATTTTTGAAATATTAATAAAGTAATGTTATTTTATTTTTGATAAGCTTTTATGAACTAAAACAATTTTTTTATGATAAAACAAAAGGTTATATTTATTTTAAATAGATAATTGTTCAAATAGTCATAACTATTTGAACTTGTTCAGTAAATAGATTTATTTTTTTAATTTATTTTTTATTAATTTTTTGAATATTAATAAATTAGTATTATTTTATTTGGAATAAGCATGTATGAATTGAAAAAAATTATTTTATGACTAAACAGAAGGTTAGAATAATTTGAAATAAATAATAGTTCTAATGGTCTTATCTATTTGAACTAGTTTGACAAACACATTTTTTTTAAAATCTCTTACTTATCAATTTTAACTATACTATTAATTTAGTAATATTTTACTCCGAATAAGCTTCTATAAACAGAAACAATTATTTTATGAAAAAACAAAGATCATAGTGATTTGAGATAGATAATTGTTTAAAGAGTCATAACTGCTTGAACGTGTTAAGAAAACATGTTTATTTTTTAAAATGTTTACTTATTAATTTTTAGAATATTTAAACTATTTGAATGTGTTAAGAAAACATCTTTATTTTTAAAATTTTTACTTATTAATTTTTGAAATATTAATAAATGTATACTATTTTATTCTTGTACAAACAAAACCAATTGTTTTATGACAAAACAAAAGGTCATAATGTTTTGAAATAAATAATTGTTTA
>NW_019168048.1:144926-264273 GCF_002303985.1 Durio zibethinus
ACTAGTTCAGATAGTTAGGACTATTAGAACAATTATCTATTTCAAATCGTTCTAACCTTTTGTTTAGTCATAAAAAATTTATTGCAGTTCATACAAGCTTGTTCAGAATAAACTAATACTAATTTACTAACTTTCAAAAAGTTAATAAGTAAGAAATTTTAAAAAAATAAATCTGTTTACTGAACAAGTTCAAATAGATATGACTGTTTGAACAATTATCTATTTAAAATCATTATGACCTTTTGTTTTGTCATAAAACAATTGTTGCAGTTCATAAAAAGTTATCTGAAATAAAACAATACTAATTTATTAATATTTCAAAAATTATTAATAAGAGATTTAAAAACTAAAGCTATTTTTTGAACCAGTTTAAATAGTTATGACTATTTAAACAAATATCAATCTCAAATCATTATGATTTTTATTTTGTCATAAAATAATTGTTTCTGATCATACAAGTCGATTCGAATAAAAATAATACTAATTTAATAATATTTCAAAAATTAATACATAAGAGATTTAAAAAATAAATGTGTGAAGGAGATTTAAAAAATAAATATATTTACCGAATCAATTTGAATAGTTTAGATTATGAGAATAATTATCTATTTCAAATCAATCTAACCTTTTATTTAGTTATAAAATAATTGTTTCAGTTCATACAAGCTTATTTGAAAGAAAATAATACTAATTTATTAACTTTTGAAAAATTAATAAGAGATTTGAAAAAATAAATATGTTTACTGAATAAGTTCAAATATTTATAACTATTTAAACAATTATTTATTTAAAATCATTATGAACTTTTGTTTTGTCATAAAACAATTATTTCAGTTAATAAAAGTTTATCCAAAATAAAATAATATTAGTTTATTAATAGTTTGAAAATCAATAAGTAAGAGACGTAAAAAATAAATTAGTTTATCAAATCACTTCAAATAATTATGGCTATTTGAACAATTATCTATTTCAAATTGTTATTACCTTTAGTTTTGTTATAAAACAATTATTTTTCAACATACAAGCTTATTTGAAATAAAATTGTTATTACCTTTCGTTTTGTCATAAAACAATTGTTTTTGAACATACAAGCTTATTTTAAATAAAATAATACTAATTTATTAATATTTCAAGAACTAGTATGAGATTCAAAAAATAGATTTGTTTACTGACCAGTTCAAATAGTTTTGACTATTTGAACAATTATCTATTTCAAATTGTTATAACCTTTTTATTCTGTCATAAAATAATTATTTATGTTCATATAAGTTTATTCGAAATAAAATAATACAAAATTAATAATATTTTGAAAATTTATAACTAAGAGATTTAAAAATAAATCTGTTTGCCAAACCAGTTCAAATAGTTAAGACTATATAAAGAATTATCTATTTCAAATCATTATTACCTTTTGTTTAGTCATAAAGAAATTATTTCAGCTCATCCAAGTTTATTAGTAATAAAATAAAACTAATTTTTTAATATTTCAAAAATTTAAAAGTAAGAGATTTAAAAAATAATTCTATTTACCTAACCAGGTTAAATAATTATAACCATTTGAATAATTATATATTTCAAGTTGTTATAACCTTTTGTTCTATCATAAAACAATTTTTTATGTTCATACAAGCTTATTCAAAATAAAATAATACTGATCTAATAAGATTTTGACAATTAATAACTAAAAGATTTAAAAAATAAATTTGTTTGCCAAACCACTTCAAATAGCTAAGGATGTATGAAGAATTATCTATTTCAAATCGTTCTGACCTTTTATTTTGTTGTAAAACAATTTTTCAGCTCTTACTAACTTATTCGAAATAAAATAAAATAAATTTATTAATATTTCAAAAATTAGTAATTAAGATATTTAAAAAATAATTCTGTTTGTTAAATAATTATGACTATTTGAACAATTATCTATTTCAAATCATTATTACCTTTTGTTTTATCATAAAACAAATGTTTTTGTTCATATGAGTTTGTTTGGAATAAAATAATATTAATTTATTAATATTTTAAAAATTAATAAGAGATTTAAAAAATAAATCTATTTACCAAACCAGTTCAATTAGTTATAACTATTTGAATAATTATTTATTTCAAATTATTATGACCATTCGTTTTGTTATAAAAACAATTGTTTTTGTTCATACACTCTTATTCGGAAAAAGTAATGCTAATTTATTAATATTTTGAAAATTAATAAGTAACGGATTTAGAAAATGTATCTTTTGGCTTGACCATTGCAAACTGTTATGACTGTTTGAATAATTATATATTTCAAATCATTATGACCTTTTTTTTTGTCACAATACAATTGTTTCTATTCGTACAAGCTTATTCAAAATAACATAATTCTAATTTATTAATATTTCAAAAATTAATAAGTTAGAAATTTAAAAAAAGAATCAGTTTACTGAACAAATTCAAATAGTTATAACTATTTGAACAATTATCTATTTCAAATTGCTATAACCTTTTGTTTTGTCATAAAACAATTTTTTCTATTCATACAAGTTGATTTCAAATCTATTTATTGAATAACTTCAAATACGTATGACTATTTGAACAATTATTTGTTTCTAATCATTATAACTTTTTGTTTTGTCATAAAATGATTGTTTTTGTTCATGCAAGCTTATTTGAATTTAAATAATATTAATTTATTAATATTTCATCAATTAATAAGTAAAAGATTTAAAAAATAAATTTGTTTACCGAACAAGTTCAAATGGTAATAACTATTTAATAATTATCTATTTCAAATCATTATGACCTTTTATTTCATCATAAAACAATTGTATTAGTTTATATAGGCTTATTCAAAATAAAATAACTTATTAATATCCAAAATATTAATGAGTAAAACATTTAAAAAATGAATCTATTTATCGAATAAGTTCAAATAGTTATGATTATTTAAACAATTATCTATTTCAAATCGTTATGACCTTTTGTTTTGTATTAAAATAATTGTTTATATTCATACAAGCTTATTGCGAATAAAATAATATAAATTGATTAGTATTCTAAAAATTAATAAGCAAAAATTAAAAAATAAATATATTTCTAAACACATTCAAATAGTTTTGACTATTTGAACAATTATCTATTTCAAATCATTATAACCTTTTGTTTTATTGTAAACCAATTGTTTCTATTCATAAAAGCTTAGTCAGAATAAAACAACCCTAATTTATTAAAATTCAAAAAATTAATAAGTAAAAGGTTGAAAAAATAAATCTATTTACCGAGCAAGTTCAAATAGATATGACTATTTAAACAATTATTTATTTTAAATCGCTATGATCTTTCGTTTTGTTATAAAACAATTATTTCTATTCATGTAAGTTTATTTGAAATAAAATAATAATAATTTATTAATATTCCAAAAATTAGTTGGGAATTTAAAAATTAAATTTGTTTATCGAACAAGTTTAAATAATCATATCCATTTAAACTATTATCTATTTCAAATCATTATGACATTTTGTTTTGTTGTAAAACAGTTGTTTCTCTTTATACAAAATTGTTTAGAATAAAATAATACTAATTTATTAATATTTCAAAAATTAATAAGAGATTTAAAAACTATATCTGTTTACTAGATTGGTTCAAATAGTTATTACTATTTGAACAATTATCTATATCAAATCGATATGATCTTTGTTTTGTCATAAAACAATTGTTTCTATTCATACAAACTTATTTGGAGTAAATAATGCTAAACTAATAATATTCTAAAAATTAATAAGTAAGAGATTTAAAAAAGAAATATATTTACCGAACCAATTCAAATAGTTAAGACTATTACAACAATTATCTCTTTCAAATCATTCTGACTTTTTGTTTGGTCATAAAATAATTGTTTCAGTTCATACATGCTTATTCAAAATAAAATAATACTATTTTATTAACATTTAGAAAATTAATAAGCAAGGAATTTTTTAAAAATATTTGCTTACCAAACAAGTTCAAATAGTTATGATTATTTGAACAATTATCTATTTAAAATCGTTATGGCCTTTTGCTTATCATAAAACAATTGTTTCAGTTCATAAAAGCTTATCCAAAATTAAATAATATTACATTGTTAATATTTCAAAAATTGAGAAGTTGGCGATTTAAAAAATAAATCAGTTTATCGAATCAGCTCAAATAGTTATGACCATTTGAACAGTTATCTAATTCGTATCATTATGAACTTTTGTTTTGTCATCAAGCAATTGTTTTTCAACAAAGAAGCCTATTCAGAATAAAATAATACTAATTTATTAATATTTCAAAAATTAATAAGTAGGAGATTATTTGTTTACTAAGCCAATTCAAATATTTATAACTATTTGAACAATTATATATTTCATATCATTATAACCTTTTGTTTTGTCATAAAACATTTATTTATGTTTATTCAAGCTTATTTAGAATAAAATAATACTAATGTAATAATATTATGAAAATTAATAACTGCGAGATATAAAAAATAAATTTGTTTGCCAAACTAATTCAAATAGTTAAGGCTATTTAAATAATTATCTATTTCAAATTGGTATGACCTTTTTGTTTTGTTGTAAAACAAATGTTTTTGTTCACATAAGTTTGTTCAAAATAAAATAATTTTAATTTATTAATATTTTGAAAATTAATAAGAGATTTAAAAAATAAATTTGTTTACCAAACCAGTTCAATTAGTTATAACAATTTGAACAATTATTTATTTCAAATCATTATAACTATTTTTTTGCCATAAAAAAATTGTTTCTATTGATACAATCTTATTCAAAATAAAGTAATGCTAATTTATTAATATTCTCAAAATTAATAAGTAATGGATTTAAAAAATGAATCTATTGGCTTGACCAGTGAAAATAGTTATTACTGGTTGAATAATTATTTATTTCAAATCATTATGACCTTTTAGTTTGTCACAAAACAATTGTTTCTGTTTGTATAAGCTTCTTTAGAATAAAAAAATTCTAATTTATTAATATTCAAAAAATTAATAAATAAGAGATTTAAAAACTAAATCTATTTATCAAACAAGTTGAAATAGTTATGACTATTTGAACAATTCCCTATTTCATCACTATAACCTTTTGTTTTGTCATAAAATTATTTTTTCTATTCATACAAGCTTATTTCAATTAAAATAATATAAATTTATTAATATTCAGGCAATTAGTAAGTAAGAGATTTAAAAAATAAATCTTTTTATCAAATAAGTTTAAATAGTTATGACTATTTAAACAATTCGCTATTTCAAATCGTTATAACCTTTTGTTTTGTCATAAAATTATTTTTTCTATTCATACAAGCTTATTTCAATTAAAATAATATAAATTTATTAATATTCAGCAATTAATAAGTAAAAGATTTAAAAAATAAATCTTTTTATTGAATAAGTTTAAATAGTTATGACTATTTAAACAATTATTTATTTCAAATTGTTATGACTTTTTATTTTGTCATAAAACAATTGTTTTTATTCATACAAGCTTATTTAGATTAAAATAATATTAATTTATTAATCTTTTGACAATTAATAAGTAAAATATTTTAAAAATAAATATGTTTACCAAAAAAGTTCAAAAGGCATAACTATTAGAATAATTATCTATTTCAAATTGTTATGACCTTTTGTTTCATCATAAAACAATTGTATTAGTTCATATAGGCATATTAAAAATAAAATAATACTAATATATTAATATTCTAAAAATTAACAAGACATTTAAAAAATGATTCCATTTTTCGAACAAGATCAAATGGTTATGACTATTTGAATAATTATTTATTTCAAATTGTTATGACTTTTTTTTTAGTCATACAAGCTTTATTGTGAATAAAATAATATAAATTTATTAATATTTCCAAAATTAATAAGTAAAAATTCAAAAAATAAATTTATTTTGTAAACATGTTCAAATAGTTATGACTATTTGAACAATTATCTATTTCAAATAGTTATGACCTTCAGTCATAATCCAATTGATCTTTGTTCGTACAAGCATATTTGAAATAAAATTATACTAATTTATTAATATTAAAAAAATTAATAAATAAAAGATTTAAAAAATAAATCTATTTACCGAGTAAGTTCAAATAGTTATCGTTGTTTGAACAATTATTTATTTCAAATAGTTATTATCTTTTGTTTTGTCATAAAACAATTGTTTCTATTCATACAAGTTTATTTAGAATAAGATAATTCTAATTTATAAATATTCTAAAAACTAATAGGTACGAGATTTAAAAAATAAATCTGTTTACCAAACAAGTTTAAATAGTCATGTCCATTAGAATAATTATCTATTTCAAATCATTATGACCTCCTGTTTTGTCATAAAACAATTGTTTCTATTCATGCAAAATTATTCAAAATGAAATAATACTAATCTATTAATTTTTTGAAATTAATAAGAGATTTAAAAACTAAATCCGGTTACTAAAACAAGTCAAATAGTTATGACTATTTGAACAATTATCTATCTCAAATCGTTATGATCTTTATTTTGTCATAAAACAATTATTTCTTTTCATACAAGCTTGTGTGAATTAAAATAATACTAATTTACTAATATTTCAAAAATTAATAAGTAAGATATTTGAAAAATAAATGTGCCTACCAAACCAGTTGAAATAGTTAAGACTATTAGAATAATTTTCTATTTCAAATCGCTCTAACATTTGTTTAGTCATAAAACAATTATTTCAATTTGTACAAGCTTATTCAGAATAAAATAATACTAATTTATTAACATTCAAAAAATTAATGAGCAAGCGATTTAAAAAAATAAATCTGTTTTCCAAATAAGTTAAATAGATTTTACTATTTGAACAATTATATATATAAAGTCATTATGACCTTTGTTTTGTTACAAAACAATTGTTTCAATTCATAAAAACTTATATGAAATAAAATAATACTACTTTATTAATATTTCAAAAATTAATAAGCAAGAGATTTAAAAACTAAAGCTATTTTTGGAACCAATTCAAATAGTTATGACTATTTGAACAATTATCCATCTTAAATTGTTATGATCTTTATTTTACCATCAAACAATTGTTCCTTTTCATACAAGCTTATTTAGATTAACATAATACTAATTTAATAATATTTCAAAAATTAATAAGTAAGAGATTTAAAAAATAAATGTGTATGCTGAACCAGTTCAAATAGTTAAGATTGTTAGAACAACTTCCTTTTTCAAATCGTTTTGACCTTTTGTTTAGTCATAAAAAAATTATTTCAGTTCATACAATCTTATTCAAATAAAATAATACTAATTTATAACATTTGAAAAATTAATGAGCAAGAGATTTAAAAAAATAAATCTGTTTATCGAACAAGTTCCAACATATTTTACTATTTGAACAATTATCTATATAAAGTCATTATGGCCTTTTGTTTTGTCACAAAACAATTGTTTCAGTTCATAAAAACTTATATAAAATAAAATAATACTACTTTATTAATATTTCAAAAATTAATAAGCATTAGATTTAAAAACTAAAGCTATTTTTTGAACTAGTTCAAACAGTGATGACTATTTAAACAAATATCAATCTCTAATCGTTATGATCTTTGTTTTCTCATAAAACAATGGTTTCTATTCATACAAGCATATTGGGATGAAAATAATACTAATTTTATAATATTTTAAAAATAAATGTATTTACCAAACCAGTTCAAATTATTAAGACTATTAGAATAATTATCTATTTTAAATCGTTTGAGCTTTTTGTTTAGTCATATAATAATTGTTTAAGTTCATACAAGCTTATTTGGCATAAAATAATGCTACTTTATTAACATTCAAAAAATTAATAAGCAAGAAATTTGAAAAAATAAATTTGTTTACTGAACAAGTTCAAATAGTTATGACTATTTGAACAATTATCTATTTCAAATTATTATAACCTTTTGTTCTATAACAAAATAATTGTTTTCGTGCATACAAGCTTATTCGAAATAAAATAATACTAATTTAGTAAAATTTCAAAAATTATTAAACTAAGAGATTTTAAAAATAAATCTGTTTATCGAGCTAGTTCAAATAATTAAGACTATATGAACAATTATTTATTTCAAATTGTTATGACCTTTTGTTTTGTCATAAAACAATTATTTCAGCTTATTCAAGCTTATTTGGAATAGAATAAAACTAATTTATTAACATTTAAAAAATTTAAAAGAGATCTAGAAAATAATTCTATTTATCGAACCATTTCAAATAATCATAACTATTTCAAATCATTATGGCATTTTCTTTTGAAATAAAACAATCGTTTCAATTTATATAAGCTTATTTGAAGTAAAATAATACTAGTTTGTTAATATTCTGTGAATTAATGAGTAAAAGAATGAAAAAAAGAATCTGTTTACTAAATAAGTTCAAAAAGTTATGACTATTAGAACAATTATCTATTTTAGAACATTATGACCTTTTGTTTTGTCATAAAACAATTGGTTCTATTCATGTAAGTTTATTTTGAATAAAATAATATAAATTTATTAATATTGTAAAAATTAAAAAATAAATTCATTTTTTGAACATGTTTAAATAGTTATGATTATTTGAATAATTATCTATATCAAATCATTCTGACCTTTTGTTTTGTCATAAACCAATTGTTTCTATTCATACAACCTTATTTGAGTAAAATAATACTAATTTATTTACTCAAAAAATGAAGTAAAAGATTTAAAAAATAAAATCTATTTATCGAGCGAGTTCAAATAATTATGACTATTTGAACAATTATTTATTTCAAATTGTTATGATCTTTTTTTTTGTAATAAATGAATTGTTTTTATTTAACAAATGTATTCATAATAAAATAATGAGTTGGAGATTTAAAGAATAAAGCTATTTACTGAATATTTTCAAATAGTCATATCCATTTGAACTATTATTTATTTCAAATTGCTATGAAATTTTGTTGTCATAAAATAATTGTTTTTATTCATACAAATTATTCAGAATAAAATAATACTAATTTATTAATAATTAAAAAATTAATCAGTAAGAGATTTAAAAAGTAAATTTGTTTACCAAATCATTTCAAATAGTTTTGACTATTTGAATAATTATATATTTCAAATCATTATAACATTTTCTTTTGTCATCAAACAATTACTTCTATTCATATATTTTATTCAAAATAAAATAATACTAATTTAATAATATTCCAAAACTTAATAACCAATAAAATTAAAAAATAAATTTAATTACTAAACCAGTCAAATAGTTAAGAATATATGAATTATTATCAATTTCAAATCATTATGACCTTTTGTTTTGTTATAAAACAAATTTTTTGTTCATACAAGCTTATTTGAATTAAAAGAATACAAATTTAATAATATTGCAAAAATTAATAAGTAAAAGATTTTAAAAATAAATTTGTTTACTGAACCTGTTAAAATAATTGTGGCCATTTGAACAACTATCTATTTCAAATCTTTATGACCTTTTTGTTTTGTTATAAAACATTTGCTTTTGATCATTAAAGCTTATTCTAAATAAAATAATACTAACATATTAATATTTCAAAATTAATAAGTAAGAGATTTAAAAAATAAATCAATTTATCAAACCAGTTCGAATAGTTATGATTATTTGAACACTTATCAATCTCAAATTGTTATGATCTTTATTTTCTAATAAAACAATTGTTTCTGATCTTAAAAGCTTACTTGGTTGAAAATAATACTAATTTAATAATATTTCAAAAAATAATAAGAGATTTAAAAAATAAATGTGTTTGTCAAACTAGTTCAAATAGTTAAAACTATTAGAATAATTATTTTTTTAAATCGTTCTAACCTTTTTTTAGTCAAAATATTTGTTTCAAATAATACAAGCTTATTCAAAATAAAATAATCTTAATATATTAACATTCAAAAATTAATAAGCAAGAAATTTGAAAAAATAAATATGTTTATTGAACAAGCTTAAATCATTATGACTATTTGAACAATTGCTTATTTAAAATCGTTATGACCTTTTGTTTTGTCATAAAACAATTGTTTAAGTTCATAAAATCATATCCAAAATAAAATAAAATAAATTTATTAATATTTCAAAAATTACAAAGAAAGAGATTTAAAAAAATAAATATGTTTTCTAAACAAATTCAAATAGTTACAACTATTTTAATAATTGTATATTAAAAATCATTCTGACCTTTTGTTTTATCATAAAACAATTATTTTAGTTCAAACAAGTTTATTCAAAATAAAATAATAATAATTTATTAATATTTCAAAAATTAATAAGAAAGTGATTTAAAAAGGGAATCTGTTTACCGAATCAATTAAAATAATTATGGCCATTTGAACAATTATCTTTTTCAAATCGTTATGAACTTTTGTTTTTGTGAAAAAACTTTTCATCATACAAGCCTATTCAGAATAAATTAATACTAATTTATTAATATTTCAAAAATTAATAAGTAAAAGATTTAAAAAATAAATCTATTTACCAAACCAGTTCTTATTTGAGTAATTACCTATTTTAAATTGTTATAACCTTTTGTTTTGTTGTAAAATAATTGTTTTAGTTCATACAAACTTATTCAAAATAAAATAATACTAATTTAATAATATTTTGAAAATTAATAACTAAGAGATTTAAAAAATAAGTCTATTTGTTGAAGTAATTCAAATAGTTAAGACTACATGAACAATTATCTATTTCAAATCACTATGACCTTTTGTTTTGTCATAAAACAATCATTTTAGTTCATACAAGCTAATTCAAAATAAAATGATACTAATTTATTAATATTTTAAAAATAAGTAAGTGATTTAAAAAGTGAATATGTTTACCGAATTAGTTCAAATAATTAATGTCTTGTTCATTTTTACCGTTTGTTTGGTCATATAACAATTGTTTCTGAACATTCATGCTTATTTGAAAATAATACTAATTTATTAATCTTTCAAAAATTAATAAGTAAGACTTAAAAAATAAATCTGTTTACCAAATTAGTTCATATAGTTATGACTATTTGAATAATTGTAAACTTCAAATCATTATAACCTTTTATTTTGTCATAAAACAATTATTTTTGTTCATACAAGCTTATTCAAAATAAATTAATACTAATCTAATAATATTCTGAAAATTAATTACTAAGAGAATTAAAAAATAAATTTGTTTGTCGAACTTGTTTAAATATTTAAGATTATAAGAACAATTATATATTTCAAATAGTTATGACCTTTTGTTTTGTCTTAAAATAAGTTTTTTTTGAATTCATACTAGCTTATTTGGAATAAAACAAAACAAATTTATTAGTATTTTAAAAATTAATAAGTAAGAGATTTAAAAAATAATTTTGTTTACCTACCAGTTCAAATAATTATGATTTTTGAGTAATTATCTATTTCAAATCATTATGACCTTTGTTTTGTCATAAAACAAATGTTTTTGATCATATAAGTTTGTTTAGAATAAAATAATACTAATCTACTAATATTTCAAAAATTAATAAGAGATTTAAAAAATAAATCTATTTATCAAACCAATTCAAATAGTTATGAATATTTGAAGAAGTATTTATTTCAAATCATTATGACTTTTTGTTCTATTATAAGATAATTGTTTCTGTTC
This sequence comes from Durio zibethinus, assembly GCF_002303985.1. The sequence continues at coordinate 156,554 of NW_019168048.1, forward strand.
ATAAAAGCTTATTAGGATTAAAATAATACTAATTTATTAATATTTTGACAATTAATAAGTAAAAAATTTTAAAACTAAATAGCTTTACCAAACTAGATCAAATAGTCATGACTATTTGAATAATTATTTACTTCAAATCGTTATAACCGTTTACTTTGTCATAAAAAATTATTTCAATTTATATAAGTTTATTCAAAATAAAATAATACTAATTATTAATATTTCAAACATTAATAATTAAGAGATTTAAAAAATGAATCTATTTACCAAACAAGTTTAAATAATTATAACTATTTGAACAGTTATCTATTTGAAATTGAGATAACCTTTTCTTTTGTCATAAATGATTTACTCTGTTCATACAAGTTTATTTTGAATAAAATAATACATATTTATTAGTATTAAGACAATTAATAAGAAACTATTTAAAAAAATAAATCTATTTACTAAACAAGTTCAAATCGTTATGACTATTTGAGCAGTTATTTATTTCAACTTGTTATGACTTTTTGTTGTGTCATAAAACAATTGTTTTTGTTCATAAAAGCTTATTTGGACTAAAATAATATTAATTTATTAATATTTTGATAATTAATAAGAAAAAGACTTAAAAAATAAATATGTTTACTGAACAAATTCAAATATTCATGACTATTTGAGAAATTATCTATTTCAAATCATTCTAACATTTTCTTTTATAATAAAACAATTGTTTCAGTTCATATAAACTTATTTGATGTAAAATAATATTAATTTATTAATATTTTAAAAATTAATGAGTAAGAGATTTAAAAAATGAATCTATTTTTCAGACAAGTACAAATAGTTATGACTATCTAAACAATAATCTATTTCAAAACATTATAACTTTTTGTTTTGTCATAAAACAATTAGTTCTTTTCATGCAAGCTTATTTCGAATAAAATAATATAAATTTATAAATATTTCAAAAATTAATAACTAAAAGATTTAAAAAATAAATCTATTTATCGAGCAAGTTCAAATAGTTATAACTATCTCAACAATTATTTATTTCAAATCATTATGACATATTTTCTTTTGTTGTAAAATAAATGTTTTTATTCATACAAAATTATTAAAAATAAAATAATACTAATTTATTAATATTTCAAAAATTAATAAGAGATTTAAAAACTGAATCTATTGACCAGACCACTTCAAATAGTTATGACAATTTGAATAATTATCTATCTCAAACCATTATGATCTTTGTTTTGTTATAAACAATTGTTTCTGTTCATACAAGCTTATTCAAAGTAAAATATTGCTAAACTAATAATATTCTAAAATTAATAAGAAAGAGATTTAAAAAATAAATTTGTTTGTTGAACCGGTTCAAATAGTTAAGACTATTAGAATAATTACCTATATCAAATTGTTCTATACTTTTGTTTAGTCATAAAATAATTGTTTTAGTGCATACATGCTTATTCAAAATAAAATGATACTATTCTTTTAACATTCAAAAAATTAATAAACAAGAAATTTAAAAAAATAAATCAGTTTACTGAACAAATTCAAATATTAAGACTATTTGAACAATTATCTATTTAAAATCATTATACTTTTTATTTTATAATAAAACAATTTCTTTAGTTCATAAACACTTATCCAAAATAAAATAATATTATTTTATTAATATTTCAAAAATTGAGAAGTTGGAGATTTAAAAAATAAATTAGTTTATCAAATTAGTTCAAATAATTATGGCTATTCAAACAATTATCTATTTCAAATCATTATGAACTTTTGTTTTGTCATATAACAATTTTTTTTGCATCATATAAGCCCATTCGAAATAAAATAATTCTAATTTTTATTATTTCAAAAATTAATGAGTAGGAGATTTAAAAAATAAATCTGTTACCGAACCTATTGAAATAATCATGATTATTTGAACAATTATATATTTCAAATCATTTTAACCTTTTGTTTTCTCAAAAAATAATTATTTAGGTTCATATAAGCTTATTCAAAATAAAATAATACTAACCTAACAATATTATGAAAATTAATAACTAATAGATTTAAAAAATAAATTTGTTTGCCAAACTAGTTCAAATAGTTAAGGCTATATGAATAATTATCTATTTCAAATCTTTATGACCTTTTGTTTTGTTGCAAAACAAATGTTTTTGTTCATATAAGTTTGTTCAAAATAAAATAATATTAATTTATTAATATTTTAAAAATTAATAAGAGATTTAAAAAATAAATATGTTTACCAAACCAGTTCAATTAGTTATAATAATTTGAACCATTATTTATTTTAAATCATTATGACCATTTGTTTTGTCATAAAACAATTGTTTATATTGATACACCCTTATTTGGAATAAAATAATGCTAATTTATTAATATTCTAAAAATGAATACATATCAGATTTAAAAAATGAATATGTTGGCTTGACCAATGCAAATAGTTATGATTGTATGAACAATTATCTATTTCATATTGTTATGACCTTTTGTTTTGTTAGAAAATAATTGTTTCTGTTTATACAAGCTTATTCAGAATAGCATAATTCTAATTTATTAATATTCTAAAAATTAAGAAGTAAAATATTTAAAAACTAAATCTGTTTATTGAACAAGTTCAAATAATTATGACTATTTGAATAATTACCTATTTCAAGTTACTATAACCTTTTGTTTTGTCATAAAATAATTTTTTCTATTCATACAAGCTTATTTCAATTCAAATAAAACAAATTTATTAATATTCAAAAAATTAATAAGTAAAAGATTTAAAAAATAAATATGTTTACCGAATAAGTTCAAATAGTTATGATTATTTGAATATTATTTATTTCAAATCATTATGACTTTTTGTTTTGTCATAAAACAATTGTTTTTGTTCATACAAGCTTATTCAAAATAACATAATTCTAATTTATTAATATTCCAAAAATTAAGAAGTAAGATATTTAAAAACTGAATTTGTTTATCAAACAAGTTCAAATAATTATGACTATTTGAGTAATTACCTATTTCAATTCGCTATAACTTTTTGTTTTGTCATAACATAATTTTTTCTATTCATACAAGCTTATTTCAATTAAAATAAAAAAATTTATTAATATTAAAATAATTAATAAGTAAAAGATTTAAAATATTTTGATTAAAATAATATTAATTTATTAATATTTTGACAAGTAATAAGTAAAATATTTTAAAAATAAATAGTTTACCGAACAAATTCAAATAATCATAACTATTTAAATAATTATTTATTTTAAATCATTATGACCTTTTGTTTCATTATAAAGAAATTGTATCAGTTCTATGGGCTTATTCGAAATAAAATAACACTAATTTATTAATATTCTAAAAATTAATGAGTAAGAGATTTAAAAATGAATGTATTTACCAAACAATTTCAAATAATTTTGACTATTTGAATAATTTTCTATTTCAAATCATTATGATATTTTTTTTTGTTATAAAACAATTGTTTCTATTCATACAAGCTTATTCCAAATAAAATAATATAAATTTATTAATATTTCAAAAATTAATAACTAAAAATTTTAAAACTAAGTCTATTTCCTAAACACATTCAAATAGTTATGACTATTTGAATGATTATCTATTTCATAAAGTTATGACCTTTTGTTTTATCATAAACTAATGTTTCTCTTCATACAAATGTATTCGAAATTAAAATAGTTATAACTATTTAAACAGTTACCTATTTTAAATCACTATATCCTTTTGTTTTGTCACAAAATTATTTTTTCTATTCATACAAACTTATTTCAATTAAAATAATACAAATTTATTAATATTTAGACAATTAATAAGTAAAAGATTTAAAAAATAAATCTATTTATCAAATAAGTTCAATTAGTTATAACTATTTGAACAATTATTTATTTCAAATCGTTATGACTTTTTGTTTTGTCATAAAACAATTATTTTTATTCATACAAGCTTATTTGGATTAAAATAATATTAATTTATTAATATTTCAACAAGCAATAAGTAAAAGATTTTAAAAATAAATGTATTTACTGAACAAGTTCAAATAGGCATAAATATTTGAATAGTTATCTATTTCAAATTGTTATGACCTTTTGTTTCATCATAAATAATTATATTAGTTCACGTAGGCTTATTCAAAATAAAATAATACTAATTTATTAATATTCTAAAAATTAATGAGTAAAAAATTTACAAAATAAATTTATTTATTGAATAAGTTCAAATAGTTATGACATTTCATTTTTGTCATAAAATAATTGTTTCTGTTCATACAAGCTTATTTTGAATAAAATAATATAAATTTATTAATATTCCAAAAATTAATAAGTAAAAGTTTAAAAAATAAATTATTTTCTGAACACGTTCAAATAGTTATGATTATTTAAAAAATTATCTATTTTAAATAGTTATGATCTTTTGTTTTGTCATTATCTAATTGTTTCTATTCATGCAAGCATATTCAAAATAAAATAATACTAATTTATTAATATTCTGAAAATTAATAGGTAGGAGATTTAAAAATAAATTTGTTTATCAAACAATTCAAATGGTTATGTCTATTTGAATAGTTATTTATTTCAAATCGTTATAACCTTCTGTTTTGTCATAAAATAATTATTTCTTTTAATGCAAAATTATTCAAAATAAAATAATACTAATCTATTAATATTTTGAAAATTAATAAGAGATTTAAAAACTAAATTTGCTTATCGAAACAATTTAAATAGTTATGACTATTTGAACAATTATTTATCTCAAATCGTTATAATATTTATTTTATCATAAAACAATTGTTTCTTTTCAAACAAGCTTATTTGGAATCAAATAACACTAATTTAATAATATTCTAAAAATTAATAAGTAAAAGATTTTAAAAAATAAATGTGTTTGTTGAACTAGTTCAAATATTTAAGACAACTGAAAAAATTTTCTATTCCAAATCATTCTGACCTTTTGTTTAGTCATAAAATAATTATTTCAGTTCATACAATTATTTAGAATAAAATAATATTAATTTGTTAACGTTCAAACAATTAATGAGTAAGAGATTTTAAAAAATAAATATATTTACCAAATAACTTCAAATAGATTTTACTATTTGAACAATTATCTATATAAAGTCATTATGACTTTTTATTTTGTCATAGAACAATTGTTTTAGTTTGTCATAATGTATAGATCTGTGAATCTATCACTAGACATAGATTTTAAGGAGTAGCCACCAATCTTTTGTGTGAAGGTGTGATTGACCACCTGACAAAATCTATCCCATTTAAAAAGAAGTCCAAAGATTAACTTAGGTATCTTTAAATAGTAGATGCTAGTCCATGAAACTAAACTTTAGGTTCAAGAGTACAATTATGCATGAGAGAGGTTATAACATCCTCACAACATCCATCCAAAAGATGGTACCAATCTAATTTCCAATTATCCAAGCCTTAAACATATCTAAAATTTACCAAATAATTTAATATTAGAAAATTTCCTTAAATTACTCCAATATGTTGGTAATAATTTAAGAATATTTCCTCATCTCAATAGTATTCAAGGAGACTATTTGTCATACATTGAAGAGGCTCTATTGTCGGATTCATTTAATTTTGCTTTTGGAAATAAATATCTATAAATCGAGTTTGTAGTTGCTTTATAGTAAAAAATGTCCTCTAATCTATTGATAAGACTTTTTGTTGAAAATTATCCTCTAATCTGTTAGTAGGATTTTATGCAAAATAAAACAAGAAATATTATTTTATTTTTTTATTTTTTAAAAAACTTGATTTTTTGAAAACTATAAGGCTTTCCAATATGTTGGTAAAACCCTATTTTAAAAAAATGATTGTCATCCAATCTATTGGTAAGACTTTTATTTAAATATGTTTTTATAAAAATATATTTAAAGAATAATAGATAATCAAATAAATAAGATAGTTAAATAAATAAATAAAAAAAAAAAACTGAAGTTAGCTCAGTTAAGTGGCTAGGTTGCGTGGCTTACTAGAATAAATCCTCACAATTCCAAATTTTGTAAAGAATTTAAAAAAAAAAAAAGAAAAAAAACTATTACCAAAACTTGTATTTTTTTTTGAATGATTTTCCTCTACTTCTTTTGCAAGAGTTTTCATATAATCTTTTTCTCCCTCTCTGTTCTTTGTTTGCCTCAGAACATTTTATTGGGATTTTCTAGTTAGAAATTTTAGGGTTCCATTGATTATTAAGAATTGTCAAAGATTCTTTAAATCCCTTTAATTTAGGTAGAATCAATTTAACAGAAACCCTAGCTTTGATGCTTTGTGATCCTTTTTTATTTTATTTCCTATTTCATACAAGTTAAGAAAAAATCCTAAAAATTCCTCTTTTGCTCGATTCTTGTACAAGATTTCTAACAAATTTTGTTTGGTTTTCTTTTCTATCCTTTTTTTTATTTATTTAATTTTTATTAAAGAATAAACAAACAAATAAGAATAAAATATTTGTTAGGGCAAAGCCCACATCAAAGTAACATACATTGGGCTCAAAGCCCAACAATCTCGACAAAATCAAAACTCAGAATTTGCATGCATGCCGCGAACGAAATGGAATGTCTATAGTTGGCCCTCTTTGTACATTGTTATAAAATAAAAATGATGCAAAGACATAAACAACCATTGAGTCTAGTTTAACTCAAACAATTTTAAAAGGATGTGATTTTCAAAAAATTTTAAAAAGATCCTCTAAATAGAGGTATAACACTTAAAAAATTTGATAACTTCTATAAATAGAAGTTCAACAAATTAAACTCCTCTTTACAGAGGCAAACAAATTTAAATTAAGAAATAAGCTCATCTATACAGAGGTTAAACAACTTTAAACTAAGAAATGAGCTCCTCTATGCAGAGGCTAAACAACTTTAAAATATGAAATGGGTTTCTCTATACAAAGACTAAATAACTGTAAAATTAAGAAATGGGCTCCTCTTTACAAAGGCTAAACAACTTTAAAAACTTTAAATAGGAAATGTCAAAAGACATCCTTTCACCGAGGTCCAGAAAAATTTTAGCTTGAAATCCAAAGAATCACAATTTGGAAATTCAAGAGTCCACATACTGCAAAGATTCACAAGGTTCCATAACAAAATTTAAAAAATTCCAATACTCCAAGATTCGTAAAAAATTCATAATGATTTCAAATTCACCAAAAGCCAAGATTCACAAAGGTTTGCAAGAATTTCAAGTTTTGCAAAGATTCCAAAAGTTTGTAAATGATTCAAGATTCTCAAAGGTTCTAGATTCACAAAAATTACAACTTTTGTAGAGATTCCAAATTCGCATAGATTCCAAGTTTCACAGAGGTTCTAGATTCACAAAGGTTTCAAATTTGCAAAATTTTTCAAATTTTTAGAGGTTCCAAATTCACAAAGGTTCCAAGTTTTGTAGAGGTTCCAGATTCACAAGAATTTTAATTTCACATGAATCCAAAGATTTGCTGGAATTCAGATTTACAAGTCTTTAAGATTTGCAAAGATCTAAGTCGTATAGGAACTTTAGATTCATAAAAACTTCAGGTTAGCAAGAGCTTCAGGTTCTCAAGAATTTCAAGTTTGAAAGAATTTCAAATTCGTAAGAATTTTAGGCTTGCAAGAAGTTAATATTCGTAAGAATTTAAGGTTCACAAGAATTTTTAGATTTGCAAGAAATTCAACTTCGTCATTATAAAGATTTGCAAACTGTAATGCAAGATTAAAGACTTCATTTTCAGGGGATTCTTTGTTAGTGATGCACATCCAAAATTCAAATTTCATATTTGAAAAATTTACAAATTCACTTCAAAGGTTCCAAGCTCACCTCTAAATTTCAAAGATTCTCATTTGAAAAATTTTAGGAATTCCCATCTAAAATTTCAAAGATTCTTATTCAAAAAATTTTAGAGATTCATATCCAAGGTTTCAAAGGTCCTTTTTTAAAAACTTTACGGCTTCACATTCAAAGATTTTCATTCAAAAAAATTTTAAGGTTTCACATCCAAAATTTCAAAGATTCTCATTCGAAAAGCTATTTTAAACAAAGACTTTATAACTTTAAAAGTTTGGAAAGTTTTCCTTATTCGAGGAATCAAAATCTCAACATGAAAAATCTTCCTTATTCGAGGAATCAAAAGCTAAACATTTTCTCCCAACAAAGACAAATGTCATGCTAATAATGTGAATGCCCTCTAAATGATACAAATGTAACAACCCATATCCTCAATGAATGATGCAAATGCAAATGTCATACAATGATTCAAATGTTCCCTACAGGATGCAAATGCATGCCCCAACCATGTTGCAAATATAATTATCAAGGATTTAAATACAATGTAAACACATTGTATGTAATGTAGATGTCACTACATTAATGCCATGAAATTTCAGTTGTGGTAACAAGGTTCTCAAGACTCCATCATTCCTTCTTAGCTTCTCAGTACTAACTAATTTAGAAAAAAAATTTTCAACTAATCCATATTATTTTCCACATTTGGTCCTAACTCATAGGTTTTGTCGACCAATCCATCTCTATATTCATCATCGGGTCTTTATTTTCCTTTTTCAAATCATTTTCTTAGGCTTCCTTCATTTATTTCATCTTGGATTTCTTTGAAAAGAATGAAAAAATCTTTTACGAACATTGTCATTCATTTATTTATCATCATTCTAATTCATGACAAATATAATACATTTCCTCAATTCAATTAGGGGATGCAAACTTGGTAAAGAATAAGAAAAATAAGTATTCATTAAAGAAAATCTGGTCAAGAACAAATCAAGGATGAATAAAAGTAAAATACTATGGAAATGGAGTATTAACTCTAGAATAGTGATTGTTCAAGCAAATTTTGAACTCTAACTCAGAATTCTTTCTGAAAAACACATTTCATTGATCTTTTTTAAATTTTGAGCTAATCATCATCTATATACCTGGGATCTTCAAATGAAGCTATTTTCTCAAATCTCTATTTTAACTTAAACCACCCTTTAAGGTTTTTAGTTTAAGTCTTCCTTTTCCCTATTTTTTTTTTATTTTTTTACCTTTTTTGCTTTTTTTGCACATCTTTTTCTCATCTTTTCTTTGCATTTCTCTTTCCCCTTTATCTATTAATGACATTTTGATCAAAATCTCAAACAATCTAGTAGCAAACTTGCCTTAGTTCAATTCATGATTCTCCAATTCGAGTATTCATATTCGATTAAAATGAACTTTTAAATGACGTAATATAGGCTAGGGTGATGGGTTATGAAAGAAATGGATAAAATAGGCCCAAAATGTATTTGAAGGGTAACCAAACCAAGAATCATTTCTTTCCATGTAGAGCATCTTAATATTTTACCCCATCAATTTCTTTTTCTTTTTTTTTTTTTCATTTTTTCCTTTTTATCATTTTTTAAAAAAGATTTAAGCATAAAAGGGCTTTGCCCATAAAATAACTAAGGATCTCAACTTTTTAAGTTTTTCAAACTATGCCTCTAGTGTAAGGGTGATCCTTGGCTAAGGTTCCTTGAAAGAAAATTCAAATGAGGTAGTAAGGGGTAATGTTACTCTTTTTGTAAAGGATAGAGGCTATTTTTCATCTCAAATATGAATACTCTCAATGAAAAACATTCATTGACCAAAAAAAAAGATTGCATTTTGCATCAACTTCATCTTTTAGTGAGCAAAATTCTTTGCCAAATTTATCTTCTTTAATTTAGCAATCCTAATGAATTAATAATCTCAATTCATCAATATGAGTGATATCCTCAAAATCAAATCTTGAATTGTTGTCATGATTATTTAAACCTTCATTATTTGGAATTTGGGAATAGATATAAGTAAAGATGTAAAAAGGTAAAAGCATATGATGGTTATTCATGCAAAAAAAAAGGTGTCATGAAAATGCATCATATATTTCACTTTTATTAAAATGATAAAAAATAAAATGAAATTCAAGTACATAAAAGAAGTCCATTATTCCTAAGAAATCCTAAAATGACTAACAATTCAAATCAGCCTTCCCACAATTATGCCATTAGGTGATCAGGCAAAAGGTCTTTGTTGACATTTAGCTCTTTTGATTCGTTGAAGCATACCAAGCCTACTCGGATCAAACTTAGCACCTTATGCTTGAAAGCAAAGCATATTTCCATAGAGTGGCCCATATTCCCATTATAGTAATCACATGTAGCATTAACATTGTATCATTTGGGATAAGGTAGCTTCAATGTTCCAAAAGAACTGGGGATACCAGGTCATTCTTAACCAATTTGGGCAATAGCTCAGTATATGTTATCAGGATAAGATCAATGTAAGCTATCTTTTGGTTGCCTTTGGATCTTCCCAAATCACTTGCTTGATTGTAAGGCTTTAAAACTAGTGTATTGACAAAACTAGGCTCAATGCAAGTGCTTAAAAGGCTAGTTAATGAGGACTAGGAGCGATGTTGCTCATGGTTGGGAATGAGACTGATAAAGGACTTGTGCAATATTATTGACTATGGAGTAGTAAGCAAGATGAACATATGGTAAATATGGAGCATGACTTCTAAATTATTGCCCTTCAAAACTCACCGTTTGGGCTTTAGCTTCTTTCTTTTTAGGCATCCCATTTTTTTTAGTACTGCTAGTTTCTCTTTCCTTAAGCTTGCCACTCTTGATGGCATTTTCAATAATCTCTCTTGAGATCACTATGTTAGCAAAGTTCTTTGTAGCATTCCCTATCATCTTCTCATAATAGGGTACTTTGAAGGTGCTAATGAACATGACAATTGGTTCCTTCTTAGTTAGAGGAGGTTAAACTTGAGTAGCCATATCCTTCCATCATTAAGCATATTCTTTGAAGGATTTTGTTGCCTTCTTCTCCATGTATTGTAAAGAAAAATGATTAAAGGCCAAGTCAATAATATGGTGGTACTGATTAATAAATGCTAGAGTAAAATCATTCTAAGAGCAAATGTGGGTTTGGTTTAGCTGAACATACTACCTTGTAGCTAAGCAGTAAAGCTATCTTGGAAACATGCATCAAGAGCTTTTCATCACTAGTGTAGACAACCATATTCTAACAGTATATAGTGACATGTGGGATTAGACATTTAGTACCATTATACTTATCAAACTCAAGGACCTTAAATTTTGGTAAGATTACAACACCTGGGACCAAGTAGAGGCCGACCTCATCCATGGAGCCATAAAAGTCTATACCTTCAATGGCTCATTATCTCTCCTTCAGCATGTTCATCTTGTAATAAGCTTTAGAGTCTTCCAAACTTTCAACCGCCTTTAATTTCAACTTTTCATTCTTTTTAAGGTTATCTAAGTTAAGAATTGGGACTAGCTTTACTGCCTTTTCAATGAAGATAGGATCAACAAAACTTTGAAATTGGCCTTGAGTTGGTGTAAATTACATTCTTGTGTAAGTATACCTTATGAGGAATATGAATTATTGTGATGAAGTGATTTAATTGGACTAGGCCTAAGGTGGGTCATGACTAGTAGGATACAAAGGAGCAATAATATCCTATAACATATGGTCATTAGGTCTAGCATCTTCTTCTATAGTCTTTCCTTTATTCAACTAGCCTAATGCTTCAAGGATTTTGTTTAACTCCTTTTTGATTTCTTCTTGAACCTTCTCTAACTTCTCAACACGACTTAAGTTTTTTTACTCCATTTGTCTGACTTAAGCTTGGGTGTTATACTAGTGGTGAGTTGGTCAAGCTATCCCTAAACCTTGGTTTATCATAATTAGGTGCATATTTAGAGTGATGTTTATGGAACCATCCAATTATGCATGACATTGAATGCAAAAATGTATGAATGCAAAAATGTATGAATGCAATGAAAAAGATTTAATGATGTAAATGCATGCATATACAATAAAAGGGTTAGTATGCAAATACAAAGAAAATATATAAATTTACAAGCAAAAAAAATGTCCCATCATGTGTCCTATTTAGGATTTTTTAAAACAAAAGAAGGCATGGCTCAAAGGTTTGATAATTTAAGGGTTCTCAAATTGTTCCTTACATCATTGTCCATTATAGACCAGTAAGGCACCCCAATCTTCACCCATTATAAGCTACAAGCAGAAAAGGTTCAATTCGAGGGGGAGGTTTTTTGCTAGCCCATATGGAGATATGAAATCCCATGAAAGGCGTAGGTACTTTACTCTCTCTTAAGGGATAGAACTCAGGTGTAGAGCTCATATTATGCATGTGCAAATGAATGACAGATTTATAAAATGAATGAATAAATAAAATACAAAAAATACAAAAAAAAGTAAAAAAAAACTTAAATTTATTAGGTTTGGCTTAGGTAACGAGAAATCGTTTAATGGCCTGACTCTCGATCTCCCTAATGAAGTTGTCAAACTGTCATAATGTATAGCTTCATGGACCTACTACTAGACATAGATTTTAAGAAGTTGCCACTAATCTTTTTTGTTAAGGTGTGATTGACCACCTAATAGAATCTGTCCCATTTAAAGAGGAGTCTCAAGATTGACTTAGATATCTTTAAATAGTAGATTCTAGTAAGTATCGTTAAATAGTAGATTCTAGTCCATGAAACCAAAGTTTAGGTCTAAGAGTACAGTTATGCATGAGGAAGGTTATATCACTTTTACAGCACCCATCTAAAAGATGGTACCAATCGATTTCAAGTTATCCAAGCCTTCAAACATGTTTAAAATTTACCAAATAATTTAATATTAAAAATTTTTCTTAAATTACTCCAATATGTTGGTAATAATTTAAGAATATTTTCTCACTTCAGGAGTATTTAAGAAGACTATTTGTCATGCTTTGAAGAGGCTCCATCGTTGAATTCATTTAATTTTGCTTTTAGAAATAAATATTTACAAATAGAGTTTATAATAAAAAAATGTCTCCCAATCTATTGGTAAGACTTTTTGTTGAAAATAGTCCTCCAACTTGTTAGTAAGATTTTATCCAAAATAAAACAAGAAATATTATTTATTATTTTTAAAAACTTGATTTTACGAAAATTATAAGTCTCTCCAATATGTTGGCAAAACCTTGTTTTGGAAAAAACATTGGCCCTCCAATATGTTGGTAAGACTTTTATTTTTATTTTTTTAAATAAAAAAAGATTATAAGGTTTTTCAATATGTTACAAAAACCCTATTTTTTAAAAAAATGATTGCCTTCCAATCAGGTGGTAAGGCTTTTATTTAAATATGTTTTTATAAAAATATATTTAAAGAATAATAGATAGTCAAATAAATAAATAAATAAAATGGTTAAATAAAAGATAAAAAATAAATAAAATAATACTTGAAGTCGGCTCAACTAAGCGACTAGGTTGCATGGCTTACTAGAATAAATCCTCACAATTCCAGATTCTACAAAGAATTCCCAAAAAAAGAAAAAACCTACTGCTAGAAATTTATATATTTTTTCTAAATGATTTTCCTCTCCTTTTTTTCTCAAGAGTTTTTGTATAATCTTTTTCCCCCTCATTGTCTTTGTTTGCCTTATAGCAATTTATAGGGATTGTCTAGTCAGAAATTTTAGGTTTCCATTGATTGTCAAGGATTTTCAAAGATTTTTAAAATCCCTTTAATTTAGATAAAATCAATTTAACAAAAACCTTAGCTTTGATACTCTGTGATCTTTTTCTATTTGATTTTCTATTTCATGCAGGTTAAGAAAAAACACTAAAAATTCCTTTTTGCCCGATTCTTGTACAAGATTTCTAGAAAATTCTATTTGATTTTTTTTATTTTTTTTATTTATTTAGTTTTTATTAAAGAATAAACAAACAAATAAAAATAAAATATTTGTTGGGGCAAGGCCCATATAAAGTCTAACAATCTTAAAAAAAATGAATCGACAATTTGGATGCACACCCCAGATGAAATGGAGTGTCCACACATTTCATAAAACTTATCCAAAATAAAATAATACTACTTTATTAATATTTCAAACATTAATAAGCAAGAGATTTAAAAACTAAAGCTGTTTTTCAAACCAGGTCAAATAGTTATGACACTTTGAACAAATATCAATCTTAAATCATTATAATCTTTGTTTTCTTATAAAACAATTGTTTCTGATCATATAAGCTCATTTGGATGAAAATAATACTAATTTAATAATATTTCAAAAATTAATAAGAGATTTTAAAAAATAAAGGTGTTTGCTACACCAGTTCAAATAGTTAAGAAATTATCTATTTAAAATCATTTGGACTTTTTGTTTAGTCATATAATAATTGTTTCAATTCATATAAGCTTATTTGGAATAAAATAATACTAATTTATTAATTTTCAAAAAATTAATAAGAAAGAGATTTGAAAAATTAAATCTATTTATCGAACAAGTTCATATAATTATGACTATTTAAACAATTATCTATTTAAAATCATTATGACATTTTGTTTTGTCATAAAACAATTGTTTTAGTTCATAGAAGCTTATCCAAAACAAAATAATATTATTTTATTAATATTTCAAAAATTATTCAGTAAGAGATTTAAAAAATAAATCAGTTTACTAAATCAATTTAAATAATTATGGCAATTTGAACAACTATCTATTTCAAATCATTATTACGTTTTTTTTTTGTCATAAAACAATTATTTTTCAATATGCAAGCTTATTTGAAATAAAATAATACTAATTTATTAATATTTTAAGAATTAATAGGAGATTTAAAAAATAAATCTATTTTTCGAACCAGTTCAAATAGTTATGACTATTTTAATAATTATCTATTTTAAATTGTTATAACCTTTTGTTCTATCATAAAATAATTGTTTATGCTCATACAAACTTATTTGGAATAAAATAATGCTAATTTAGTAAAATTCCAAAAATTAATAACTAAGAGATTTTAAAAATAAATCCATTTGTTGAGCCAATTCAAACGGTTAAGACTATATGAATAATTATTTATTTCAAATTGTTATGACCTTTGTTTTATCATAAAATAATTATTTCAGCTCATACAAGTTTATTTCGTAAACAAATTTGTTTTTTAAATGGACATGACTATTTAAACTTGTTTAGTAAATAAATTTATTTTTTTAAATCTCCAACCTATTAATTTCTAGAATATTAATAAATTAGTATTATTTTATTCTGAATAAACTTGTATTAATAGAAACAATTGTTCTATGCAAAACAAAAGATCATAAGTACTTGAAATAAATAATTGTTTAAATAGTCATAATTATTTGAATTTGCTCGGTAAATAGATTTATTTTTAAATCTTTTAATTATTAATTTTTGAAATATTAATAAATTAGTATTATTTTATTTCGAATAGGCTTGTATGAATAGAAATAATTGGTTTATGACAAAACAAAAAGTCATAACTATTTGAACAAAATAGTATTAATTTATTCAAAATAATATAATTCTAATGTATTATTTTTTGAACAAACTTATTTGAACAAAAACATTTGTTTTATGATAAAACAAAAGGTCATAACAATTTGAAATAAATAATTATTCATATAGCCTTAACTATTTGAATTGGTTCGGTAAACAAATTTATTTTTTAAATCTCTTCCTTATTAATTTCCATACTATTATTAGACTAGTATTATTTTATTTTGAATAAGCTAGTATGAACATAAATTATTATTTTATGACAAAACAAAAGGTTATAATGATTTGAAATATATAATTGTTCAAATAGTCATAACTTTTTAAACTGGTTCGATAAACAGATAATCTCTTACTTATTAATTTTTGAAATATTAATAAATTAGTATTATTTTATTCCAAATAGGCATGTATGATGAAAAATAATTGTTTTATGAAAAACAAAAGTTCATAACAATTTAAAATGGCCAAAACTATTTGAACCGATTTGATAAACTAATTTATTTTTTAAGTCTCCAACTTCTCAACTTTTGAAATACTAATAAGGTAATATTATTTAATTTTGGATAAGCTTTTATAAACTAAAACAATTGTTTTATGATAAAACAAAAGGTCCTAATGATTTTAAATAGATAATTGTTCAAATAGTCATAACTATTTGAATTTGTTTGGTAAATAGATTTGTTTTCTTAAATTCCTTGCTTGTTAATTTTTTGAACTTTAATAAAATACTATTATTTTATTTGAAATAAGCATGTATGAACTCAAACAATTATGTTATAACTAAACAAAAGGTCAGAATGATTTGAAATAGATAATTGTTCTAATAGTCCTAACTATTTGAACTGGTTTGGTAGACACATTTATTTTTTAAATCTTTTTGTTATTAATTTTTATTATATTATCAGTTTAGTAATATTTTACTGTAAATAAGTTTGTACAAATAGAACCAATTATTTTATGACAAAACAAAGATCATACCAATTTGAAATAGATAATTGTTCAAATAATCATAACTATTTGAACTAGTTTGGTAAATAGATTTAGTTTTTAAATTTTTGAAATATTAATAAATTAGTATTATTTTATTTTGAATAATTTTGTATGAATAGAAACAATTGTTTTACTACAAAACAAAATGTCATAATGATTTAAAATCGATAATAGTTTAAATAGACATGACTATTGGAGTTTATTTGGTAAACAAATTTATTTTTTAAATCTCCAACTTATTAATTTTAGAATATTAATAAATTAGTATTATTTTATTTCGAATAAACTTCTATGAATAGAAACAATTGTTTTATGACAACACAAAAAATCATAATGATTTGATATAAATAATTCTTTAAATAGTCATAACTATTTGAACTCACTTCGTAAACCAATTTATTTTTTAAATCTTTTACTTATTAATTTTTGAAATTTTAATAAATAGTATTATTTTATTTCAAATAAGCTTTTATGAACAAAAACAATTGGTTTATGACAAAACAAAAGGTCATAACGGTATGAAATAGATAATTGTTCAAATAGTCAAAACTATTTGAATGTGTTCAGAAAATAGATTTATTTTTTAAACTTTTACTTATTAATTTTTGGAATATTAGTAAATTTATATTATTTTATTTGGAATAAGCTTGTATGAACAAAAATAATTGTTTTATGACAAAACAAAATGTCATAGTGATTTGAAATAGATAATTGTTCATTTAGTGATAACTATTTGAACTTATTCGATAAACAGATTCATTTTTTAAATCTTCTACTCATTAATTTTTGAAATATGAATAATTTAATATTCTTTTATTTCGAATAAGCTTATATGAACTGATACAATTGTTTTATGATAAAATAAAAGTCATAGCGATTTGAAATAGATAATTATCTAAATAGTTATTACTATTTAAACTTATATGATAAACATATTTATTTTTAAAATCTTTTACTTACTAATTGTCGAAATATTAATAAATTAATAATATTTTAATTTGAATAAGCTTGTATGAACAAAAACAATTATTTTATGACAAAACATATAGTCATAACAATTTAAAATAAATAATTATTCAAATTAATTGTTCAAATAATCAAAACTATTTGAACTTATTCAGTAAACAGATTTGAAATAAGCTTGTATGAATAGAAAAAATTGTTTTACGTCAAAACAAAAGGTTATAACTATTTGAAATAGATAACTGTTCAAACAGTTATAACTATTTGAACTTGTTCGGTAAATAGATTCATTTTTTTAAATATCTTACTTATTAATTTTTGGAATATTAATAAACTAGAATTATGTTATTTCAAATAAGCTTGTACGAATAGAAACAATTGTTTTATGACAAAACAAAAAGTTACAATGATTTGAAATAGATAATTGTTCAAATAGTCATAACTGTTTACGCTAGTCAAGCCAACAGATACATTTTCTAAATCCATTACTTATTAATTTTTAGAATACTAATAAATTAGCATTACATTATTCTGAATAAGATTGTGTGATCAAAAACAGTTGCTTTATAACAAAACAAATGGTCATAACGATTTAAAATAAATAATTACTCAAACAGTTATAACTAATTGAATTGGTTTGGCAAACAAATTTATTTTTTAAATGCCTTATTAATTTTTCAAATATTAATAAATTAATATTATTTTATTTTAAACAAATTTAAATGAACAAAAATGTTTTTTTTATGACAAAACAAAAGGTAATAACAATTTGAAATAAATAATTGTTCAAATAGTCATAATTATTTGAACTGGATCGACAAACAGAATTATTTTTTTAAGTCTATTTCTTATTAAATTTTTGAATGTTAAAAAATTAGTTTTATTTTATTCCGAATAAGCTTGTATGAACTAAAATAATTGTTTTATGACTATACAGAAGGTTAAAACAATATGAAATAGATAATTGTTCTAATAGTCTTAACTATTTGAATCGGTTCAATAAACATATTTATTTTTTAAATCTCTTACTTATTAGTTTATGGAATATTTTAAAATTAGTATTATTTTAATCCAAATATGCTTATATGAAAAGAAACAATTATTTTATGATAAAATACAAATTAAAACGAGTTATAACTATTTAAATTGATTCGGTAAACAAATTTAGTTTTAAATCTTCTATTAATTATATTAATAAATTAGTATTATTTTCTTTTGAATAATTTTGTATGAATAGAAACAATTATTTTATGACAAAACAAAGGGTCATAATGATTTGAAATAGGCAACTGTTAAAATAGACATGACTATTTAAACTTGTTCGATAAGTAGATTTATTTTTTAAATACCCTACCTATTAATTTGCATAATATTAATAAATTAGTATTATTTTATTTCAAATAAACTTGTATGAATATAAATAATTATTTTATGACAAAACAAAAGAACATAAGTATTTGAAATAAATAATTGTTCAAATAGTCATAACTATTTAAGCTTACTCGGTAAACAAATTTATTTTTTAAATCTTTTCCTTATTAGTTTTTGGATTATTAATAAATTATTTTATTTTATTTTGAATAAGCTTGTATGAACAAAAACAATTGATTTATGGTAAAACAAAAGGTCATAACTATTTGAAATAGATAATTGTTCAAATAGTCATAACTATTAGAAAATAGATTTATTTTTTAAATTTTTACTTATTAATTTTTGAAATATTAATAAATTTATATTATTTTATTAATATTAAGCTTGTATGAACATAAACAATTGTTCTATGACCAAACAAAATGTCATAATGATTTGAAATAGATAATTGTTCAAATAGTCATAACTATTTGAACTTATTCAATAAAAAGATTTTATTTTTTAAATATTTTACCCATTAATTGTCTAAATATTAATAAATTTGTATAATTTTATTTGAAATAGGCTTGTATGATTAGAAAAAATTATTTTATGATAAAACAAAAGGTTATAGAGATTTAAAATAGATAATTGTTTAGTTAGTCATAACTATTTGAATTTGTTCGGTAAATAGATTCATTTTTTAAATCTCTTATTTATTAATTTTTGGAATATTAATAAAGTAGAAATATGTTATTTCGAATAAGCTTGTATGATAAAACAAAAGGTCATAACAATTTGAAATAGATAATTTTTCAAATAGTGATAACTATTTGCATTAGTTAAGCCAAGAAATTCATTTTTTCAATCTATTACTTATTGATTTTTAGAATATTAATAAAATAGTATCGTTTTATTTCGAATACGACTGTATGGACAGAAACAATTATTTTATGATAAAACACATGATTATAATGATTTGAAATATGTAATTGTTAAAATAGTTATAACTAATTGAACTAGTTTGTAAATAAATTTATTTTTTAAATTTCTTACTTCTTAATTTTCAAAATAGTAATAAATTAATATTATTTTATTCCAAACAAACTTATATGAATAAAAACATCTATTTTATGACAAAACAAACATCATAACGATTTGGAAAAGATAATTGTTCAACTAGTTATAATTATTTGAACTGGCTTGGCAAACATAATTATTTTTTAAATCTGTTATTTATTAATTTTTAAAATATTAATAAATTTATTTTATTTTATACGTTAGTAACAACTAAAAAAATTTTTTTACAACAAAACAAAAAGTCATAACGATTTGAAATAAAGAATTGTTCATATAGCTTTCATTGTTTGAACTAGTTTGACAAACAAATTTATTTTTTAAATTTTTTATTTATTAATTTTTAGAATATTATTACATTAGTATTATTTTTTTTTTTAATAAACTTGTACGAACAGAAATAATTGTTTTATGACATAACAAAGGTTATAACAATTTGAAATATATAATTATTCAAATAATCATAACTATTTAAACTAGTTTCGTAAACAAATAATCTCTTACTTATTAATTTATGAAATATTAGTAAATCAAAATTATTTTATTTTGAATAGGCTTGTATGATGCAAAACAATTGTGTTATGACAAAACAAAAGTTCATAACGATTTGAAATAAATAATTGTTCAAATGGCCATAATTATTTTAATTGATTTGATAAACTAATTTATTTTGGAAATCTCTCACTTATCAATTTTGGAAATATTAATAAAGTGATATTATTTTTATTTTGGATAAGCTTTTACATACGAAAATAATTGTTTTATGATAAAATAAAAAAAGGTCATAATGATTTTAAATAGATAATTATTCAAATAGTCATAACTATTTGAATTTATTTGATAAACAAATTTGTTTTTTTTTTTAATTTCTTGCTTATTAAAATTTTGAATGTTAATAAATTAGTATTGCTATATTTTTAATAAGTATGTATGAACTAAAACAATTATTTTATGACTAAACAAAAGGTCAAACTGATTTGAAATACATAATTGTTCTAATAATCTTAACTATTTAAACTAGTTTAGGAAACACATTTTATTTTTAAATCCTTATTAATTTTTGAAATAGTGATAAATTGGTATTATTTTATTCTGAATAATTTTATATGAATAGAAATAATTGTTTTACGATAAAACAAAATGCCATAATGATTTGAAATAGATAATAGTTCAAATGGACATGACTATTTAAACTTAGTCGGTAAATAGATTTATTTTTTAAATCTCAAACTTATTAATTTTTAGAATATTAATAAATTAGTATTATTTTATTTTGAATAAACTTGTATGAATAGAAACAATTGTTTTATGACTAAATAAAAGATCATAACAATTTGAAATGAATAATTGTTTGAACTAGCTCAGTAAATAGATTTATTTTTTAAATCTTTTACTTGTTAATTTTTTGAGTATTAATAAATTAGTATTATTTTATTTTGAATAAGCTTGTATGAATAAAAACAATTGGTTTATGACAAAACAAATAGTCATAACGATTTACAATAGATAATTATTCAAATATTCATTACTATTTGAACATGTTCAGAAAATAAATTTATTTTAAAATTTTTACTTATTAATTTTAGGAATATTAATAAATTTATATTATTTTATTTGAAATAAGCTTGCATGAGCAAAGCCAATTGTTTTATGGCAAAACAAAGGTCATAATGTTTTGAAATAGATAATAGTTCAAATAGCCATAACTATTTGAACTTGTTTGGTAAACAAATTCATTTTTTTAATTCTCTTACTCATTAATTTTTGGAATATTAATATATTAGTATTATTTTATTTCAAATAAGCTTATATTAACTGAAACAATTATTTTATTATAAAACAAAAGGTCATAATAATTTGAAATAGATAATTATTTAAATAGTCATGACTATTTGAACTTGTTCAATAAGCATATATACTTTTTAGATCTTTTACTTATTAATTGTCAAAATATTAATAAAATAATATTATTTTAATTTGAATAAGCTTGTATGAACAAAAATAATTATTTTATGACAAAACAAAAAGTCATAATAATTTGAAATCGATAACCGTTCAAATAGTCATAATGATTTGAATTTATTTGGTATACAAATTTATTTTTTAAAATCTTTTACTTATTAATTGTCTTAATATTAATAAATTTGTATTATTTTATTCAAAATAAGCTTGTATACATAGAAGAAATTATTTTATGACAAAACAAATGCCTATAGCTATTTGAAATAGATAATTGTTCAAATAGTCATAATTTTTTAAACTTGTTCGATAAACAAATTTATTTTTTAAATCTCTTAATTATTAATTTTCAGAATACTAATAACTTAGTATTACTTTATTTTGAATAAGCTTATATTATTTGAAATAATTTTTTATGACAAAACAAAAGTCATGACTATTTAATCTAGTTCAGTAAACATATTTATTTTTAAAATTTTTTACTTATTAATTGTTGAAATATTAATAAATTAGTATTATTTTAATCCAAATAAGTTTGTATGAATACAAGCTATTGTTTTATAAAAAGAAAAAAGTCATAACAATTTGAAATAAATAATTACTCAAATAGTCATAACTATTTGAACTGGATTGATAAAAAGATTTATTTCTTAAATATCTTATTAATTTTTGAAATATTAATAGATTAGTATTATTTTATTCTATACAAACTTATATCAACAAAAAATCATAACAATTTGAAATAGATAATTATTCAAATAATTATAATTATTTGAACTGGTTAAGTAAGCAAAATTACTTTTTAAATCTCTTACTTATTAATTTTTGAAATATTAATAAATTGAAAAAATTGTTTTATGACAAAACAAAAGGTCATAACGATTTGAAATAGATAATTATTCATATAATATTAACTATTTGAATTGATTCGGTAAACAAATTTATTATTTAAATCTCTTAGTTATTAATTTTTGGAGTATTATTAGATTAGTATTATTTTATTTCGAATAAGTTTGAATGAACATAAATAATTGTTTTATGACAGAATAAAAGGTTTATTTTTTAAATAATTGATTTTGAAGTATACAACTGTTCAAATAGTTTAACTATTTCAATGGGTTCGGTAAACAGATTTATTTTTATAATTTCTTACTTATTAATTTTTGAATGATTAATAAATTAATATTATTTTATTTTGAATAAGCTTGTATGATCAAAAACAATTGTTATATGACCAAACAAAAGGTAATAATGATTCCAAATAGATAATTGTTGAAATGGCCATAATTATTTAAACTAATTCAGTAAATAGAATCACTTTTTAAAACACTTCTTTATTAATTTTTGGAATATTAATAAATTAGTATTATTTTATTTTGAATAAGCTTGTATGAACTAAAACAATTGTTTTATGATAAAACAAAAGGTCTTAATGATTTTAAATAGTCAATTGTTCAATGATCATAACTATTTGAATTTATTTGATAAACAAATTAATTTTTTTTAACTCTTGCTTTTTAATTTTTGAAATATTAAGAAATTATTATTATTTTATTGTGGATAAGCTTTTATGAATTGAAACAATTGTTTTATGTCTAAACAAAAGGTTATAATGATTTTAAATAAATAATTTTTCAAATAGTCATAACTATTTAAACTTATTTAGTAAATAGATTTATTTTTTCAAATGTTTTGCCTATTAATTTTTAAAATGTTATTAAATTTGGATTGTTTTATTCTAAATAAGCTTGTAAGATATTAAAAAAATGTTTTATGACTAAACAAATGATGAGAACAATTTCAAATAGATAATTATTCTAGTGGTTTTAACTATTTGAATTGGTTTCACAAGCACATTTATTTTTTAAATCTCTTATTACTTCTTAGAATATTATTAAATTAGTATTATTTTTAACCAAATAAGTTTCTATGATTAGAAACAATTGTCTTATGACAAATCAAAGATCTTAATGATTTGAGATTGTAATTGTTCAAATAGTTATCACTATTTGAACTACGATAAATGGATTTATTTTTTAAATCTCTTACTTATTAGTTTTTGAAATATTAATAAATTAGTATTATTTTATTTCAAATAAGCTTCTATGATCAAAAACAATTGTTTTATGACAAAACAAAGGTCATAATGATTTCAAATAGATGATCATTCAAATAGTCATAATTATTTTAAATGATTCGATAAATAGATTTATTTTTTAAATTTCTTATTAATTTAGAAAATATTAATAACTTACTATTATTTTATTCCATCTAAGCTTGTATTAATTGAAACAATTTTTTTATGACAAATCAAAAGGTTATAACGAATTTAAATAGACAATTGTTCAAATAGTCATAACTATTTGAACTTGATCGGTGAATAGATTTATTTTTTTAAATCTCTTTCTTTTCTATTATCTGAATGTTTATAAATTGGTATGAATTTATTCTGAACAAGCTTGTATGAATTTAAACAATTGTTTTATAACTAAACAAATAGTCATAATGATTTGAATTAGATAATTATTCTAATAGTCTTAACCATTTGAACTGATTCGGTAAACAAGTTTATTTTTTAAATCTCTTACTTATTAATTTTTGAAATATTATTAAATTACTATTATTTTAATCCGAATAAGCTTGTACAAATAAAATAATTTTTTTATGATAAAAAAAGTCATAATGATTTGAAATAGATAAGCATTCATATAGTCTTAACTATTTCAATTGGTTCAGCACTTAGATTTATTTTTTAATTTTCTTGGTTATTAAGTTTTGAAATATTATTGAATTAATATTATTTTATTCTGAATAAAATAGTATGAACAGAACCAATTGTTTGATGACAAAAAGAAGGTTATAACGATTTGAAATAGATAATTATTCAAATAGTCAAAACTATTTGAAATGGTTTGGCAAGCAAATTTACTTTTTAAATCTCTTATCGATTAATTTTCTAAATATTAATAAATTATTATTATTTTATTTTGAACAAACTTATATTAACAAAAATATTTGTTTTATGACAAAAAAATAATAATGATTTGAAATAGATAATTATTCAAATAGTTATAATTATTTGAACTGGTTCAGGAAATAGAATTATTTTCTAAATCTCTTACTTATAAATTTTTGACATATTAATAAATTAGTTCATTCTATTTTGAATAAACTTCTATGAGCTAAAATAATTGTTTTATGACAAAACAAAAGGTCATAACAATTTGAAATAAATAATTGTTCATATAGTTTTAACTGTTTGAACTGGTTTAGCAAATCAATTTATTTTTTAAATCTTTTAGTTATTAATCTTCAGAATATTACTAAATTAGTTTTATTTTATTCCAAATAAGCTTATATGAATAGAAATAAATGTTTTATGATAAAACAAAAGGTTATGACAATTTGAAATAGATAATTGTTCAAATAGTCATAACTATTTAAACTGGTTCAATAAATAGATTTTTTTTTAATCTCTTATTAATTCTTGAAATATTAATAAATTAGTATTATTTTATTTTGAATAAGCTTGTATGTTGAAAAACAATTGTTTTATGACAAAACAAAGGTTAATAATGATTTGAAATAGATAGTTTTTCAAATAGCTATAATTATTTGAACTGATTCAATAAACTGATTTATTTTTTAAATCTTTTACTTATCAATTTTTAAAATATTACTAAAGTAGTATTATTTTATTTTGGATACGCTTTTATGAACTAAATCAATTGTTTATTTTTAATTCTCTTATTTTTTAATTTTGAAAATATTATTAGATTAGTATTATTTTATTTCGAATAAGCTTGTATGAATAGAAATAATTGTTTTATGACAAAACAAAAGGTTAAAAAATTTTGAAATATATAATTGTTCAAATAGTCATAGCTATTTGAACTGGTTCGATAAATAAATTTATTTTTTAGATCTCCTACTTGTAACAATTTGAAATATTAATAAATTAGTATTATTTTATTCCAAATATTGAAAAACAATTGTTTTATGAAAAAAAAGTTCATAATGATTTAAAATAAATAATTGCTCAAATGGCCATAATTATTTGAACTGATTCAATAAACTGGTTTGGTAAACAGAATTATTTTTTAAATTTTTTACTTATAAATTTCTAAAATATTAATAAATTAGTTTTATTATATTCTAAATAAGCTTCTATGAGTTGAAAAAATTATTTTATGACAAAGCAAGGGTCATAACATTTTGAAATAGATAATTGTTCATATAGTCTTAACTATTTGAACTGGTTCAGCAAACAAATTTATTTTTTAAATCTATTAGTTATTCATTTTTTGAATTTTATTAGATTAGCATTATTTTATTTTGAATAAACTTGTATGAATAAAAATAATTGCTTCATGACATAACAAAAGGTTATAACGATTTAAAGTATATAATTATTCAAATAGTCATAACTATTTGCATTGGTTCAGTAAATAGATTTATTTTTTAAATCTCTTATTAATTTTTGAAAGATAAATAAATTAGTAATATTTTATTTCGAATAAACTTGTATGAAAAAAAATAATTATTTTATGACCGAACCAAAAGTAATAACGATTTGAAATAGATAATTGTTAAAATGGTTATAATTATTTGCATTGATTTAGTAAATAGATTCACTTTTAAAATCACTAATTAATTTTTGGAATATTAATAAATTAGTATTATTTTATTTCAAATATGCTTGTATGAATTGAAACAATTATTTTATAATAGAACAAAAGGTCATAACAATTTTAAATAGACAATCGTTCAAATAGTTGTAACTATTTGAATTTGTTCAGTAAACAAATTTATTTTTTTAAACCTTTGCTTATTAATTTTGGAAATATTAAAAAATTAATATTATTTTATTTTGAATAAGCTTTTATGAACTAAAACAATTGTTTTATGTCAAAACTAAAGCTCATAATGATTTTAAATAATTAATTATTCAAATAGTAATAACTATTTTAACTTGTTTGGTAGACAGATTTATTCTTTCAAATCTTTTGCTAATTAATTTTCTAAATGTTAATAAATTTGGATTATTTTATTTCGAATAAGCTTATGAAACAAGTATTTTATGACTAAACAAGAGGTCAGAACAATTTGAAATAGATAATTTGAAATCACTTATCTATTAATTTTCACAATATTATTAAATTAGTATTATTTTTAATTGAATAAGCTTCTACGATTGGAAACAATTGTTTTATGATTAAACAAAGATTTTAATGATTTGATATTAATAATTGTTCAAATAGTCATAATTAATTAACCTGGTTCGATAAACATATTTATTTTTTAAATCTATTACTTATTAATTTTTGAAATATTAATAAATTAGTATTATTTTATTTCAAATAAGCTTGTATGATAAAAAACAATTGTTTTATGACAAAACAAAAAGTCATAATGATTTGTAGTAGATAATCATTCAAATGGCCATAAGTATTTAACTGATTCAGTAAATAGAGTTATTTTTTAAATTTCATACTTACTAATTTAGGAAATATTAATAAATTAATATTATTTTATTCCGTCTAAGCTTGTATTAGCTGAAACAAATGCTTTATGACAAATCAAAAGGTTATAACAATTTTAAATAGATAATTGTTCAAATAATAATAACTATTTAAACTTGTTTGGTAAACAAATTTATTTTTTTAAATCTCTTTCTTATTAATTTTCTTAATATTAATAAATTAGTATTAATTTATTCTAAATAAGCTTGTATGAATTGAAGTAGTTGTTTATGACTAAGCAAAAGGTCATAACTATTTGCAATATATTATTATTTTAATAGTTTTAAGCATTTGACCTAATTTGGTAAATAAATTTATTTTTTAAATCTTTTACTAATTAATTTTTAAAATATTATTAAATTAGCATTATTTTAATCCAAATAAGCTTATAAGAACAAAACAATTGTTCCACAATAAAAGAAAAAGGTCATAATTATTTGAATAGGTTTGATAATTAGATTTATTTTTTAATTTCTTGGTTATTAAGTTTCAAAATATTATTAAATTAGTATTATTTTATTTCGAATAAAATAGTATAAACAGTCAAAACTATTCAAATAAAAGGTTATAATGATTTGAAATAGATAAGTATTCAAATAGTCAAAATTATTTCTAATGGTTTAGCAAGCAGATTTACTTTTTAAATCTCTTACTAATTAATTTTTTAAATATTAATAAATTAGTATTATTTTATTTCCAACAAACTTATATTAACAAAAACAATTGTTTTAAGATAAAATAAAAAGTAATAATGATTTGAAATAGATAATTATTCAAATAGTTATAATATTTGAACTGGTTCAACAAATAGAATTATTTTCTATATCTCTTACTTATAAATTTTTGAAATATTAATAAATTAGTTTTATTCTATGTCAAATAAGCTTCTATGAGTTGAAATAATTATTTTATGACAAAACAAAAGGTCATAACAATTTAAAATAAATAATTGTTCATATAGTCTTAACTGTTTGAACTAATTCAGTAAACAGATTTATTTTTTAAATCTTTTAGTTATTAATTTTTAGAATATTACTAAATTAGTATTATTTTATTTCAAATAAACTTATATAAATAGAAACAATTGTTTTATGAGAGAATAAAAGGTTATAACAATTTGAAATAGATAATTATTCGAATAGTCATAACTATTTGAACTAGTTTAGTTAACAAATTTATTTTTTAAATCTCTTATTAATTTTTGAAATATTAATAAATTAGTATTATTTTGTTACGAATAAGCTTGTATGTTGAAAAACAATTGTTTTATGACAAAACAAAAGGTAATAACAATTTGAAATAGATAGTTGTTCAAATGGCCATAATTATTTGAACCAATTCGAAAAACTAATTTATTTTTTAAATCTCTTATTTATTAATTTTTGAAATATTAATAAAGTAATATTATTTTATTTTGGATAAGCTTTTATGAACTAAAACAATTGTTTTATGACAAAACAAATGGTCATAATGCTTTTAAATAGATAATTGCTCAAATAGTCATAACTATTTGAACTTGTTTAGTAAACAGATTTATTTTTCAAAATCTCATGCTTATTAATTTTGTGAATGTTAATAAATTAGTATTATTTTATTCCAAATAAGCTTGAATGAACTAAAATAATTATTATATGACTAAACAAAAAGTCAAAATGATTTGAAATAGATAATTATTCTAATAGTCTTAAATATTTGAACTGGTTCGACAAACATATTTATTTTTTAAATCTCTTATTAGTTTTTGAAATATTATTAAATTAGTATTATTTTTATTTAAAGAAGCTCTTATGATAAAAAACAATTGTATTATGAGAAAACAAAGATCACAACGATTTGACATTAACATTTGTTGAAATAGTCATAACTATTGGAACTAGTTCAAAAAACAACTTTAGTTTTTAAATGTCTTATTAATTTTTAAAATATTAACAAAGTAGTATTATTTTATTTCAGATAAGTTTTTATGAACTAAAACAATTATTTTATGACAAAATAAAAGGTCATAACAACTTTGAATAGATAATTGTTTAAAATGGTCAAATTTGTTTGAATTTATTCGATAAACAGATATATTCTTTTAAATCTCTTAGTCATTAATTTTTTGAATGCTAATAAATTAGTATTATTTTATTTTGAATAAACTTTTATAAATTGAAATAATTATTTTATGACAAAACAAAAGGTTAGAATGATTTGAAATAGATAATTGTTCTATTAATTTTAATTATTTGAACTAGTTCGACAAAAAATATTTATTTTTAAAATCTCGTACTAATTTTTGGAATATTATTAAATTAGTATTATTTTAATCCGAAAAAGCCTGTATGAAAAGAAACAACTGTTTTTTGACAAAATATCATAACGATTTTTTATAGATATTTTTCCAAATACTCATAACTATTTGAACTATTTCGGTAAATAGATTTATCTTTTAAAATTTCTTATTAATTTTCAAAATATTAATAGATCAGTATTATTTTATTTTGAATAACTTTGCATGAACAAAAATAACTGTTTTATTTGAAATAGATAATTGTTCAAATGGACATGACTATTTGAACTTGTTTGGTAAATAGATTTACCTTTTAAATCTCCCACCTATTAATTTTCAGAATCTTAATAAATTAGTATTATTTTTTTTTGAATAAACTTGTATGAATAGAAATGATTGTTTTATGACAAAACCAAAGATCATAACTATTTGAAATAAATAATTATTCAAACAGTTATAAGTATTTGAACTTGTTCGATAAATATATTTATTATTTAAATTTTTTACATATTAGTTTTTTAAACATTAATAAATTAGTGTTATTTTATTTCAAATATGCTTTTATGAACAAAAATAATTGGTTTATGACAAAACAAAAGGTCATAACTATTTGAAATTGATAATTGTTCAAATAGTCATAACTATTTAAACGAGTTTAGAAAACATATTTATTTTTAAAATTTTTACTTATTAATAAATGTATATTATTTTATTTAAAATAAGCTTGTATGAATAGAAACAATTATTTTAGAAAAAATGAAAGGTTATAACAATTTGAAATGGATAATTGTTCAAGTAGTCATAATTATTTGAGCTTGTTTGGTAAACAAATTCATATTTTAAATCTCTTACTCATTAATTTTTGGAATATTAATAAATTAGTATTATTTTATTTTGAATAAACTTATATGAACTGATACAATTATTTTATGATGAAACAAAGGGTCATAATGATTTGAAATAGATAATTACTCAAATAGTTATGACTATTTGAAGTTGTTCGGTAAACATATTTATTTTAAAAATCTTTTACTTATTAATTGTTGAAGTATTAATAAATTAATATTATTTTGATTCGAATAAGCTTGTTTGAACAAAAACAATTGTTTTATGACAAAACAAGAAGCCATAATGATTTGAAATAAATAATTGTTCAAATAGTCATTACTATTTGAATTTATTCAATAAATGGATTTATTTTTTAAATCGCTTACTTATTAATTGTCTAAATATTAATAAATATTAATTATTTTAATTGAAATAAGCTTGTATGAATAGAAAAAATTATTTTATGACAAAACAAATGGTTATAGTGATTTGAAATAGGTAATTATGCAAATAGTCATAACTATTTGAACTTATTCGATAAACAAATTTAGTTTTTAAATTACTTACTTATTAATTTTTGGAATATTAATAAATTAGAATTATGTTATTCCAAACAAGCTTGTATGAATAGAAACAGTTGTTTTATGACAAAACAAATATCATAACGATTTGAAATAGATAATTGTTCAAACAATTATAACTATTTATACTAGTCAGGCCAAGAGATTCATTTTTTAAATCTGTTACTTATTAACTTTTAGAATAATAATAAATTAGCATTACTTTATTTTGAATAAGACTGTATCAATACAAACAATTGTTTTATGACAAAACAAATGGTCATAATGATTTGAAATAAATAATTATTCAAATTCTTATAACTAATTGAATTGGTTTGGTAAATAGTTTATTTTTTAAATCTCTTATTAATTTTCAAAATATTAATAAATTAATATTATTTTATTTCGAACAAATATATATGAACAAAAATATTTTTTTATGACAAAACAAAAGTCATAATGATTTGAAATAGATAATTATTCATATAGGCTTAACTATTTGAATTGGTTCAGCAAACAAATTTATTTTTTAAATCTCTTATTTATTAAATTTCATAATATTATTATGTTAGTATTATTTTAATTCAAATAAGCTTGTATGTACATAATTATTTTATGACAAAACAAAAGGTTATAACGATTTGAAAGATAAATTGTTCAAATAGTCATAATTATTTGAACTGGTTCAGTAAGCATATTTATTTTTTAAATCTCCTACTTTTGAATTTTTGAAATATTAATTAATTAGTATTATTTTATTCCAAATAGGCTTATATGATAAAGAAATTGTTTTATGACAAAACAAAATTTTATAATGATTTGAAATAAATAATTGTTCAAATGGCCATAATTATTTGCATTGATTTAATAAATTGGTTTACTTTTTAAATCTTAACTTCTCAAATTTTTAAATATTAATCAAGTAATATTATTTTATTTTTGATAAGTTTTTATGATCTGAAACAATTTTTATGATAAAACAAAAGGTCATAACGTTTTGAAATAGATAATTGTTCATATAGTCATAACTATTCAAACTTATTTGGTAAATAGATTTATTTTTTTAAAACATCTTGCTTATTAAGTTTTTGAATGTTAATAAAATAGTATTATTTGATTTCAAATAAGCATGTATGAACTAAAACAATTATTTTATGACTAAGCAAAAGGTCAGAATGATTTGAAATAGATAATTTTTCTATTAATTTTAATTATTTGAACTAGTTTAGCAACCACATTTATTTTTTAAATCTCTTACTTATTAACTTTTAGAATATTATTAGTTTAGCAATATTTCACTCTAAATAAGCTTACATGAATAGAGATAGATAATTGTTTAAATAGTCATAACTATTTAAACTAGTTTGGTAAATAGATTTAGTTTTTAAATCTCTTATTAATTTTTCAAATATTAATAAATTAGTATTATTTTATTTTGAATAATTTTGTATGAATAAAAACAATTATTTTACAACAAAACAAAATGTCATAATGATTTGAAATAGATAATAGTTTGAATGGATATGATTATTTGAACTTGTTCGATAAATAGATTTATTTTTTAAATCTTCAACTTTTAATTTTTAGAATATTAATAAATTAGTATTATTTTATTTCGAATAAACTTGTATGAATAAAATAGATTTATTTTTTTTAATCTTTTACTTATTAATTTTTGGAATTTTTACAAATTAGTATTATTTTATTCTGAATATACTTTTATACATAGAAACAATTGGTTTATGACAAAATAAAAGCTCAAAATGATTTGAAATAGATAATTGTTCAAATCGTCATAACTATTTGAACGTGTTCAAAAAACAAATTTATATTTTTAATTTTTACTTATTAATTTTTAGAATATTAATAAATTTAAATTATTTTAATCGAAATAAACTTGAATGAATAAAACCAATTGTTTATTACAAAACAAGAGGTTATAATGTTTTGGAATAGATAATTATTCAAATAGTCATAACTATTTAACTTATTCGGTAAACAGATTCTTTTTCTAATTCTTTTACTCATTAACTTTTGGAATATTAATAAATTAATATTTTTTACTTCAAATAAGCTTATATGAATTTAAAAAATTGTTTTAATTACAAAAGAAAAGGTCATCATAATTTGAAATAGATAATTATTAAATAGTCATGACTATTTGAACTTGTTCGGTAAATATATGTAGTTTTTAAATCTTTTACTTATTAATTGTTGAAATATTAATAAATTAGTATTATTTTAATCCGAATAAGCTTTTATGAATAGAAACAACTGTTTTAACACAAAACAAAAAGTCATAATAATTTGAAATGAATAATGGCTCAAATAGTCATAACTATTTGAACTAGATTGATAAATAGATTTATTTTTTAAATTTTTTATTAATTTTTGAAATATTAATAGATTAATTTTAACTTATTCTGATGAAACTTATATGAACAAAAACATTTGTTTTATGACAAAACAAAAAGTTAAAATGATTTGAAATAGATAATTGTCAAAATAGTCATCATTATTTGAACTAGTTAGGTAAATAGAATTATTTTTTAAGTCTTTTATTAATTTTTGAAATATTAATAAATTCATTTATTTTATTCCAAATAAGCTAGTATGAATTAAAAAAACTTGTTTTATAATAAAACAAAAGGTCATAATGATTTGAAATAGATAATTGTTCATATAATCTTAAATATTTGAACTGGTTCGGCAAACAAATTTATTTTTAATTCTCTTTGTTATTAATTTTGGAAATATTATTAGATTAGTATTATTTTATTCCAAATAAGATTGTATAAACAAAAATAATTGTTTTATGACAAAACAAAAGGTTATAACAATTTGAGTTTACAATTGTTCAAATAATCATAATTATTTGAACTAGTTCAGTAAACAGATTTATTTTTTAAGTCTCTTACTTATTCATTTTTTAAAGATTAATAAATAAGTATTATTTTATTTTGAATAAGTTTGAATATTTAAAAGAATTGTTATAGGACCAAACAAAAGGTAATAACAATTTCAAATAGATAATTGTTGATAGGGCCGTAATTATTTGAACTAGTTTAGTAAACAAATTTATTTTTTAAATCTCTTACTTATTAATTTTTAAAAGACTAATAAATTAGTATTATTTTATTTCGAATAAGCTTGACTATTAAAAAACAATCATTATATGACCAAACAAAAGGTAATGATTTGAAATAGATAATTGTTCATATAGTCTTAACTATTTGAACTGCTTCAGTAGACAAATTTATTTTTCAAATCTCTTAGTTATTAATTTTTGAATATTATTAAATTAGTATATTTTATTCCAAATAAGCTTATATGAAGTGAAACAATTATTTTATAATAGAACAAAAGGTTATAACAATTTGAAATAGATAATTGTTCAAATAAGAATTGATTTGGTAAACAAATTTGTTTTTTTAAATCTTCTACTTATTAATTTTTTAAATATTAATAAATTAGTAGTATTTTATTCTAAAAAGGCTTGTATGATGAAAAGCAATTGTTTTATGACAAAACAAAAGTTCATAATGATTTGAAATACATAATTGTTGAAATGGCCATAATTATTTAAACCGATTTGATAAACTGACTTAGTTTTTAAATCTCTAACTTATCAATTTTGAAATATTGATAAATTAAGATTATTTTATTTTGGATAAGCTTTTATGAACTGAAACAATTGTTTTATGATAAAACAAAATGTCATATTTATTTTAAATAGATAATTGTTCAAATAGTCATAAGTATTTCAAATTATTCAATAAATAGAATTATTTTTTAAAATTTCTTGTTTATTAATTTTTTGAATGTAAATAAATTAGTATTATTTTATCTCAAATAAGCATGTATGAACTAAAACAATTATTTCATGACTAAATGAAAGTTCAGAGCAATTTGAAATGGATAATTGTTCTAATAGTCTCAACTATTTGAACTATTTGGCAAACAAATTTATTTTTTTAAATTTCCAACTTATTAATTTTTAAAATATTATAATTTAGTATTATTCTATTTTGAATAAACTCGTACGAATAGAAACAATTGTTTTAGAATAAAATAAAAGGTCATAAGAGTTTGAAATAGAAAATTGTTCAAATAGTCATAACTATCTAAACTCCCTCGGTAAATAGATTTATTTTTTAAATCTTTTACTTATTAATTTTTAGAATTTTAATAAATTAGAATTATTTTATTTCAAATAAGCTTTTATGAATAGAAACAATTGGTTTATGATAAAACAAAAGGTCATAACAATTTGAAATAGATAATTGTTTAAATAGTCATTACTATTTGAACGTGTTTAGAAAATAGATTTATTTTTAAAATTTTTACTTATTAATTTTTGGAATATTAATAAATTTAAATTACTATATTCAAAATAAACATGCATGAATAGAACCAATTGTTTTATGACAAAACAAAAGGTCATAAAGTTTTGAAATAGATAATTATTCAGGTAGTCATAACTATTTGAACTTATTCAGTGAACAAATTTTTTTTAATTCTCTTACTCATTAATTTTTGCAATATTAATAAATTAATATTATTTTACTTCAAATAAGATTATATGAACAAAAATAATTGTTTTAATTACAAAAGAAAAGGTCATAATGATTTGAAATAAATAATTATTCAAATAGTCATGACTATTTGAACTTGTTCGATAAACATAGGTATTTTTTAAACCATTTACTTATTAATTATCGAAATATTAATAAATTAATATTATTTTAATTTGAATAACCTTGTATGAACAAAAACAATTGTTTTATGTCAAAACAAAAAGTCATCACAAGTTGAAATAAATAATTGCTCTAATAGTCATAACGATTTGAATTTGTTTGGTAAACATATTTATTTTTTAAATCTTTTACCTATTAATTGTCTTAATATTAATAAATGTGTATTATTTTATTCGAAATGGGCTTTGATGAATAGAAAATATTATTTTATGACGAGACAAAAGGTTATAGTGATTTCAAATAGATAATTGTTCAAACAATCATAATTATTTAAACTTGTTCAATAAAAAAATTTATTTTTTAAATCTCTTTATTATTAATTTTTAGATTATTAATAAATTAGTATTATTTTATTTCAAATAAGTTTATATAATTGAAATAATTTTTTTTATGACAAAAAAAGATACATAATAATTTGAAATAGATAATTATTCAAATAGTCATGATTATTTGATCTAGTTTGGTAAACATATTTATGCTTTAAACTTTCTACTTATTAATTATCAAAATATTAATAAATTAGTATTATTTTCATTCGAATAAGCTTGTATAAACAGAAATAATTTTTTAAATAGAACAAAAGGTCATAACGATTTGAAATAAATAATTGCTCAAATAGTCATAATTATTTGAACTAGATTGATAAATAGATTTTATTTTTTAAATATCTTATTAGTTTTTTAAATATCAATAAAATAGCCTTCCCTTATTCTGAATAAATTTATACAAACAAAAACATTTGTTTTATAACAAAACAAAAGGTTATAACGATTTGAAATAGATAATTGCTAAAATAGTCATAATTATTTGAACTGGTTAAGTCAACATAATTATTTTTAAATATTTTACTTATTAATTTTTTAAATATTAAGGAATTCATTATTTTATTCCAAATAAGGTAGTATGATTTCAAAAAATACTTATTTTACAACAAAACAAAAGGTCATAATGATTTGAAATAGATAATTGTCATATATTTTAAATATTTGAATTGGTTCAACAAACAAACTTATTTTTTAATTCTCTTAGTTATTAATTTTTAGAATATTATTAGATTAGTATTATTTTTTTTAATAAGCTTGTATGATAAAAAATAATTGTTTTATGACAAAACAAAAGGTTAATAACAATTTGAAGTTTACAATTGTCCCGAATACCTATAACTATTTGAACTAGTTTAATAAGCAGATTTATTTTTTAAATCTCCTTACTTATTAATTCTTGAAAGATTAATAAATTAGTATTATTTTATTTCGAATAAGCTTGAATGTTCAAAAACGATTATTATATGACCAAACAAAAGGTAATGACATTTGAAATAGATAATTATTGATAGGGCCATAATTATTTGACCTAATTCTGGTAAACAGATTATTTTTTAAAATTAACTTTCTTTTAATTTTGAAAATATTAATAAACTAGTATTATTTTATGAAATGAAAAAATTATTTTATGACAAAACAAAAGGTCACAATGATTTGAAATAGATAATTGTTCAATGGTCTTAATTGTTTGAACTACTTCAACAAACAGATTTATTTTTCAAATCTCTTAGTTATTAATTTTGGAATATTATTAAAGTAATATTATTTTATTCTAAATAAGCTTGTACGAAATTGAAAGAATTATTTATAACAGACAAAATGTTATAAATGATTTTGGAAATATATAATTGTTTAAATTGGAATTGGATCGGTAAAACCGATTTATTTTTTAAATCTCCTACTTATTAGTTTTTTGAAATATTAATAAATTAGT
Organism: Durio zibethinus; assembly: GCF_002303985.1. The sequence goes on from NW_019168048.1 coordinate 193,935, forward strand.
ATTATTTTATTTTGAATAGGCTTGTATAATGAAAAGCAATTGTTTTATGCAAACAAAAGTTTGTAATAATTTGAATACATAATTGCTCAAATGGTCATATTATTTGAACTGATTTGATAAATTGATTTATTTTTATATCTCTAACTTAGCAATTTTGAAATATTAATAAAGTAATATTATTTTATTTTAGATAAGCTTTATGAATTGAAACAATTGTTTTTATGAAAACAAAAGAGTCATATTTATTTTATATAGATAATTGTTGAATAGTCATAAACTACTTGAACTTATTCAGTAAACAGAATTATTTTAAAAATTTTTTGTTATTAAATTTTTTAATGTTAATAAATTAGTATTGTTTTTTTTCAAATAAGCATGACTAAATGAAAGGTTAGAACAATTTGAAATAAATAATTATTCTAATAATCTTACTATTTAAACTAGCTCAGTAAATACATTTATTTTTAAATCACTTACTTATTAATTTTTAGAATATTATTAATTTAGAAATATTTTACTCTGAATATGCCTGTATGAATAGAAACAATTGTTTTATGACAAAACAAAGATCATAGCGATTTAAGATAGATAATTATTCAAATAGTCATAACTCATTGAATTGGTTTAATAAATAGATTTAGTTTTTAAATCTCTTATTAATTTTTGAAATATTAATAAATTAGTATTATTTTATTTTTAATAATTTTGTGTGAATAGAAACAATTTTTTTATGACAAAACAAAATGCCATAATGATTTGAAATAGATAATAGTTCAAATGGACATGATTATTTGAACTTATTCAATAAACATATTTATTTTTTAAATCTCCAACTTATTAATTTTTATAACATTAATAAATTAGTGTTATTTTATTTTGAATAAACTTATATGAATAGAAATAATCATTTTATGACCAAACAAAAGATCATAATGATTTGAATTAAATAATTGTTCAAATAGTCATAACTATCTAAACTCGCTCAATAAGCAGATTTATTTTTTAAATCTTTTACTTATTAATTTTTGAAATTTTAATAAATTAGAATTATTTTATTCAAAATAAGCTTTTATAGATAGAAACAATTGGTTTATGACAAAACAAAAGGTCATAACGATTTGAAATAGATAATTGTTCAAGTAGTTATAACTATTTGAACATGTTTAGAAGACATATTTATTTTAAAAATTTTTATTTATTAATTTTTGGAATATTAGTAAACTTATATTATTTATTTAAAATAAGCTTCCATGAATAGAACCAATTATTTTATGACAAAATAAAAGGTTATAATGTTTTGAAATAGATAATTGTTCTAATAGTCATAACTATTTAAATATGATCTATGAATAGATTCATTTTAGAATTCTCTTACTCATTAATATTTAGAATATTAATAATTAGTATTATTTTATTTGAAATAAACTTATATGAATTGAAACAATTATTTTATTACAAAATAAAAGGTGATAGTGATTTGAAATAAATAATTAGTTAAATAGTCATGACTATTTGAACTTGTTCAGTAAATATATTTATTTTTTAAATCTTTTACTTATTAATTGTTGAAACAATAATAAATTAATATTATTTTAATCCGAATAAACTTGTATGAACATAAACAATTGTTTTATGATAAAATAAATAGTCATAACAATTTGAAATAAATAATTGTTCAAATAGTCATAAAGATTTGAACTTATAAACAGATTTATTTTTTAAATCTTTTACTTATTAATTCTCTTGATATTACTAAATTTGTATTATTTTAATTTAAATAAACTTGTATGAATAGAAAAAATCATTTTATGACAAAACAAAAGGTTATAGTTATTTCAAATAGATAATTATTTAAACTTGTTGGATACACAAATTTATTTTTTAAATCTCTTATTTATTAAATTTTGAAATATTAATAACTTACTATTATTTTATTTTAAATAAGCTTAGATGAACTGAAATAATTTTTTTATGATAAAACAAAAGGTCATAACAATTTGAAATAGATAATTGTTCAAATAGTCATAATTATTTGAACTGGTTAAGTAAAAAAAATTATTTTTTAAATCCCTTACATATTAATTTTTGAAATATTAATAAATTCATTTTATTTTATTCTGATTAAACTAGTGTGAATTGAAAATTTTGTTTTATGACAAAACAAAAATGACTTGAAATAGATAATTGTTCATATAGTTTTAAATATTTGAACTGATTCAACAAACAAATTTATTTTTTAATTCTCTTAGTTATTAGTTTTTGGAATATTATTAGATTCATATTATTTTATTTTGATTAAGCTTATATGATCAAAAATAATTGTTATGATAGAACAAAAGGTTATAATGATTCAAAGTTTACAATTGTTCAAATAGTCATAACTATTTGAATTAGTTTGGTAAACTGATTTATTTTTTAAATTTCTTATTAATTTTTGAAAGATTAATAAATTAGTATTATTTCATTCATTATAAACTTGTATGATTAAAAACAATTGTTATATGACTAAACAAAAGGTAATAGTGATTTAAAATAGATAATTGTTGAAATGGCCATAATTATTTAAACAGATTTACTTTTTAAACTACTTACTTATTAATTTTCAACATATTAATGAATTAGTATTATTTTATTTTGAATAGGCTTGTATAAACTGAAACAATTGTTTTATGACAAAATAAAAGGTCATAATAATTTTAAATAAGCAATTGTTCAAATAGTTGTAACTATTTGAATTTGTTCAGTAAACAAATTTATTTCTTTTAACTCTTGCTTATTAATTTTTAAAATATGGTCATAATGATTTTAAATAAATAATTGTTCAAATAGTCATTACTATTTTGTCAAATCTTTTGCTTATTAATTTTTTGAATGTTAATAAATTTGGATTGTTTTACTCTGAATAAACTTCTAAGATATGAAACAAATATTTTATGACTAAAAAAAAGGTCAGAACGATTGGAAATATATAATTATTCTAATAGTTTTAACTATTTGAACTAGTTCGGCAAACACATTTATTTTTTAAATCTCTTACTTATTAATTTTTAAAACATTATAAAATTAGTATTATTTTTAACTGAATAAGCTTCTATGATAAGAGACAATTGCTTTATAACAAAATGAAGATCATAACGATTTGAGATTGATAATTGTTCAAATAGTCATAACTATTTGAACTAGTTTGATAAACAGATTTATTAATAAATTAGTATTATTTTATTTCGAATATACTTATATGAAACAATTGTTTTATGACAAAACAAATGGTCATAAGGATTTGAAATAGATAATCGTTCAAATGACCATAATTATTTTAACTGATTTAACAAATAGATTTATTTTTTAAATTTCTTACTTATTAATTTGGAAATATTAATAAATTATTATTATTTTATTCCATCTAAGCTCATATTAACTGAAACAATTGTTTTATGACAAATCAAAAGGTTATAATGATTTTAAATAGAGAATTGTTCAAATAGTAATAACTATTTGAATTTGTTCAGTAAATAGATTTATTTTTAAAATCTGTTTCTTATTAATTTTTACAAATGTTATAAATTAGTATTAATTTATTTTGAGTAGCTTGTATAATTCAAACAATTATTTTATGACTAATCAAAAAGTCAGACAATTTGAAATAATTATTGTTCTAAATAGTATAACCATTGAACTGATTCGATACGAACAATAATTTTTTAATTCTCTTACTTATTAATTTTTAAAATAATTAATTTAATAATATTTTAATCAATAAGTGTAGAACAAAAGAAATTAAACAAAAAAAAGGTCAAAATATTTGAATAGAATAATATTCAATATAGCATGCTATTTGAACATTATGTATTTAAATTTATTTTTTGTTTTTCTTGGATATTAAGTTTCAAAATTTATTAAATTAAGCATTATTTATTTCGAATAAGATAGTATGAACATAACAATTGTTCGATGAACAAATAAAAGGTTATAATATTTGAAATAAATAATTATTCAAATAGTTAGGTTTGGTAAACAATTTTTTTTTTAAATCTCTCACTGATTAATTTTTTAAATATTAATAAATTAGTATTAATTTATTTCGAACAAACTTATATTAACAAAACAATTGTTTTATGACAAAACAAAAAGTAATAAAGATTTGGAATGGAAAATTTTTTAAATAGTTATAATTATTTGAACTAGCTCGGTAAATAAAATTATTTTCTAAATCTCTTACTTACAAATTTTTGAAATATTAATAAATTAGTTTTATTCTATTCTGAATAAGCTTGTATGAGCTGGAATAATTGTTTTATGACAAAGCAGAAGGTCATAACAATTTGAAATAAATAATTGTTCTTATAGTCTTAATTGTTAGAACTAGTTCGACAAATGAATTTATTTTTTAAATCTCTTAGTTATTAATTTTTATAATATTACTAAATTAGTACTATTTTATTCCAAATAAGCTTGTATGAACAAAAATAATTGTTTTATGATAGAAAAAAAGGTTATAACAATTTGAAATAGATAATTGTTCTAATAGTCATAACTATTTGAACTAGTTCGATAAATAGATTTAATTTTTAAATCTCTTATTAATTCTTAAAATATTAGTATATTAGTATTATTTTATTTCAAATAAGCATGTGTGTTGAAAAACAATTATTTTATGACAAAACAAAAGGTATTAACGATTTGAAATAGATAGTTGTTCAAATGGCTATAATTATTTGAATTGATTTAGTAAAAAGATTTATTTTTTAAATCTCTTACTTATTAACTTTTGAAATATTAATAAAGGAATATTTATTTTTTTGTTTTTAGAAAAGCTTTTACGAACTAAAACAATTGTTTTATGACGAAACAAAAAGTCATAACAATTTTAAAAATATAATTGTTCAAATAGTTATAACTATTTGAACTTGTTCGGTAAACAAATTTATTTTTTCAAATCTCTTGCTTATTAATTTTTTAATGTTATTAAATGAGAGTTATTTTATTCCAAATAAGCTTATATGAACTAAAACAATTATTATATGACTGAACAAAAGGTCATAGATAATTATTCTAATAGTCTTAACTATTTAAACTGGTTCGGCAAACACATTTATTATTTAAATCTCTTATTGATTTTTAAAATATTATTAAATTAGTGTTATTGTTATCCAAATAAGCTTGTATGATCAAAAACAATTATTTTATGACAAAACAAAGATCACAATGATTTCATATTGATGTTTGTTCAAATAGTCATAACTATTGAACTGGTTTGGAAACAACTGTAGTTTTTAAATCTTTTGCTTATTAGTTTTTGAAATATTAGTAAAGTAGTATTATTTTATTTCGGATAAGTTTTTACGAACTAAAATAATTGTTTTATGATAAAACAAAAGGTCATAACAACTTTAAATAGATAATTATTCAAATAATCAAATCTATTTGAACTTGTTTGGTAAATAGATTTATTTTTTTAAATCTCTTGCTCATTAATTTTTTGAATGTTAATAAATTAGTATTAATTTGTTCTGAATAAGCTTGTATGAACTAAAATAATAGTTTTATGACCAAAGAAAAGGTTAAAATGATTTGAAATAGAAAATTGTTCTAATAGTCTTAATTATTTGAACTAGTTCGACAAACACATTTATTTTTTAAATCTCTTACTTATTAATACTATTAAAGTAATATTATTTTAATATGAATAAACTTGTATGAAAAGAAACAATTGTTTTATGATAAAATAAAGATCGTAACGATTCGAGATAGATAATTATTTAAATAGTCATAGCTATATGAACTGTTTCGATAAACAAATTTAGTTTTTAAATCTCTTCTTAATTTTTAAAATATTAATAGATAAATATTATTTTTTTTGAATAATTTTGCATGAATAGAAATAATTGTTTTATGACAAAACAAAAGGTCATAATGATTTGAAATAGATCATTGTTCAAATGGACATGATTATATGAATTTGTTCAGTAAACAATTTTTTTTTAAATCTCCTACCTAATTAATTTTCAGAATATTAATAAATTAGTATTATTTTATTTCGAATAAACTTGTATGAATACAAACAATTATTTTATGACAAAACAAAATATCATAATTATTTGAAAATAAATAATTATTTAAACATTCATAACTATTTGAAACGTGCTCGATAAACGGTTTTATTTTTTAAGTCTTTACTTTATTAAATTTTGAAATATTAATAAACTAGTATTATTTTATTTCAAAATAACACTTGTATGAACAGAAACAATTGGTTTATGACAAAACAAAAGGTCATAAATCTTTCACTAGATAATTATTCAAAATAGTCATAACTATTTGAACATATTCAGAAAAGAGATTTATTTTTTAAATTATTACTTAATATTTTTGGAAATACTAATAAATTTATATTATTTTATTTGGAATAAGCTTGTAATGAACAGAAACAATTGTTTTTTAACAAAAATAAATGCCATAGCTACTTAAACTTATTCAGTAAACAAATTTACTTTTTAAATGTTTTACTTATTAATTGTTTGAATGTTAATAAATTTGTTTTATTTTAATAGAAATAAGCTTGTATGAATAGAGAAATTTATTTTATAACAAAACAAAAGATTATAGTGATTTGAAATAGGTAATTACTCAAATAGTCATAACTATTTGAAGTTGTTCGATAAACAAATTCAGTTTTTAAATATCATATTAATTTTTGAAATACTAATAAGTTAGAATTATGTTATTTCGAATAAGCTTGTATGAACATAAATAATTATTTACTAACAAAACCAAAGGTCATAATGATATGAGGTAGATAATTGTTCAAACAGTCATAACTACTTGTATTGGTCAAGCCAACAAATTCATTTTTTAAATCTGTTACTTATTAATTTTCATGATATTAATAAATTAGCATTACTTTATTCCAAATAAAATCGTATCAATAGAAACAATTGTTTTATAACAAAACAAGTGGTCATAACGATTTGAAATAAATAATTGCTTAAATTGTTATAACTAGTTGAATTGGTTTAGTAAATATATTTATTTTTTAAATCTCTTATTAATTTTTAAAATATTAATAAATTAATATTATTTTAATATGAACAAACTTATATGAACAAAAACATTTTTTTTACAACAAGACAAAAGGTTGTAACAATTTAAAATAGATAATTATTCATATACCCTTAATTATTTGAACTGGTTTAGCAAACAAATTTATTTTTTTAAATCTCTTAGTTATTAACTTTCTTAATATTATTAGATTAGTATTATTTTATTTTGAATAAGCTTGTATGAACATAAATAATTGTTTTATGACAAAACAAAAGGTTATAACAATTTAAAATATATAATTGTTCAAATAGTCATAACTATTTGAACTAGTTTGGTAGATAGTTTTTTTTTTTTAAATGTCCTACTCATTAATTTTTAAAATATTAAAAATTAGTATTATTTTATTCTGAATAGGCTTATACGATGAACAACAATTTTTTTATAACAAAACAAAAGTTCATAATGATTTGAAATAGATAATTGTTGAAATGACCATAATTATTTGAACTGATTTATTTTTTAAATCTCCAACTTCTCAACTTTTGAAATATTAATAAAGTTTATTATTTTATTTTGGATAAGCTTTTATGAATTGAAACAATTATTTTATTTTAAAACAAATGGTCATAACGATTTTAAATAGATAATTGTTCAAATGTTCAAATAGTCTTGATTATTTATATTTGTTCAGTAAACATTTTTTTTTAAATTTCTTGCTTAGTAATTTTTTGAATGTTAATAGAATAGTATTATTTTATTTCGAATAAGCATGAATGAACTGAAACAATTATTTTATGACTAAACAAAAAGTTAGAATGATTTGAAATAGATAATTATTCTAATAGTCTTAACTATTTAAACTTGTTCGGCAAACACATTTGTTTTTTTAAATCTCTTACTTATTAATTTTATAATATTATTAGTTTAACAATATTTTACTCCGAATAAGCTTATATGAACATAAACAATTGTTTTATGACAAAACAAAGATCATAATGATTTGAGATAGATAATTGTTCAAATAGTCATAACTATTTTAACCGGTCTAGTAAACTGATTTAGTTTTTAAATCTCTTATTAACTTTTGAAATATTAATAAATTAGTATTATTTTATTTTGAATAATTTTGTATAAATAAAAATAATTTTTTTATGATAAAACAAAATGTCATAATGATTTGAAATAAATAATTGTTCAAATAGTCATAACTATTTGAACTCATTCAGTAAATTGATTTATTTTTTAAATCTTTTACTTATTAATTTTTGAAAAATTAATAAATTTATATTCTTTTATTCAAAATAAGCTTGCATGAACCGAACCAATTGCTTTATGAAAAAACAAAAAGGTCATTGTGTTTTGAAATAGATAATTATTTAGATAGTCATAACTAGTTGAACTTATTTAGCAAACAGATTCTTTTTTTAATTCTCTTGCTCATTAGTTTTTGAAATATTAATAAATTAGTAATATTTTACATCAAATAAGCTTATATGAACTTAAACAATTGTTTTACTATAAAAGAAATGGTTAGAATAATTTGAAATAGCTAATTACTTAAATAGTCAAGACTATTTTACCTTGTTCGATAAACATATTTATTTTTTAAGTCTTTTACTTATTAATTGTTGAAATATTAATAAATTGGTATTTTTTTAATCCGAATACGCTTGTATGAACAAAAACTATTGTTTTATAACATAACAAAAAGTCATAACAATTTGAAATAAATAATTGCTCAAATAGTCATAACTATTAAAACTTGTTTGATAAATAAATTTATTTTTTAAATCTCTTATTAATTTTTGAAATATTAACAGATTAGTATTATTTTATTTCAAACAAACTTATATGAGCAAAAACATTTGTTTTATGACAAAACAAAAGTTTGAAATAGATAATTGTTCAAATAGTCATAATTATTTGCATTGGTTAGGTAAATAGAATTGTTTTTTAAATCTCTTGCTTATTAATTTTTCAAATATTAATATGTTAGCTTTATAGGTTAGATGGTGATCCAAGAGGGGGGTTAATTAGATCTCTCCAAATTTTTTCCAAATAATGATTTCAATATAGTTGAATGGAAATTAAGACAATAAGCCCTTTTGATGAAAATATAATGAAAACAATAACAATTAATGAACTTTAAATCAAATATGAACAATAATAAATTATAAGGAGATAGGGATAGAGAAATCAAATGCAATGATTTATAAAGGTTCAGTCCTTCTCTACAAGGCACCTATGTCCTCTCTCTTGGTTGTCCACACCAAGGCTATAATCCACTATGTGTTGAAGATTACAAACAAGCTTTTCAAAGCTTTACAAATTCAACACTACACAGTCTTAAGGGTTATCCTCCCCCTTAAGCTTACAAGCACACAATACAAAATTTTTGAAGTGTTTTGCAAACTCTAAGAACCTATCAAAGGTTGTGGGTTTGCTAATTTGAAGTATACAATGGTATAGACAAGAAAATGATGAATGAACAACAAAAATAATTTGGATACAATAAATGCAAAGATATAGACTTTGAAGCTCTAAAAACTCTTGATTATTTAAGAGAATGAAAATATTGCTTGTTGGCTCTTGGTCTCTTGATTCATCAATTTTCTTGGAGTGTTGGAGTGCCCAATTTATAGAGAAATTGAAGAAATAGCCGTTGGAAGTGTTTGGGAAGTGAAAGTAGTCGTTGAATCCTTGATAAAATAGCCGTTGGAGTGATTTTGGCCATCAGGGGATCAATCCCCTCCCTTAGGGGATCGATTGGTTCATGTTTTGAACCAATTTTCCTTTGAAAATAGCCGAACCGATTGATCCCTTTTCTGAATTTTCGGTCCTGGAGCATTCTGTTTGAAAACCAATCGATCCCCTCTGGAGGGGATCGATCCTGGCCATGCTGGGTGGTAGTTTCACGTTTTGCACTCTACCTACAAATTTGATCATAACTTAAGTATACAAATAAAAATCATAAACCGTTTAAAGATTTAGAAACTAGACTTAAAGGGCTTTCTATCTATGTAAAGTTCATCACCTAGTTCACTGTGTACGAATTATAGTGAATTTTCAAAGTTACACCTTGTGCAGTTTTTCTAACAACTGCAAAGTGTCTAATAAAAATTCAAAATCTTTTCTTAGAAAATTTGAATTTTGATTTTGTTTAATCCATTAGAAAGTAGACTCAAAGATCTTTCCAACCATATAAAATTCAAATATTAAGACTTTGTGAATTAATACAAAAAAATAAAACAAGTTCAATGTTGGAAAACTTTATTCTTGTAAAACAGCTTTCTTAAGTTAATCTATTTCTCAAAACCAATATTATCAAAATTGCATTAAGTCCAAAATGAATAAGTTCACTTTAAAAACAACAATTGGACTTTCATTTAAGCTCAAATAAATAATATTTAAAGATAGATTTGATTTGAGAAATATGAAACCAAGAAAGGTTTGTTTAAACTTTGAAAATCATATTATTTATTTAGTACCAAAATATAAAACTTAAGAACATGTACTAAATAAATATTTTTCAAAATCTTGATCAAGCTTATTTAGCTTAATATTTTGTCATTTCAAAATAAGGATCAATTCAAGGCTAACATAATAGATTCATTTTATGTTATTCCTAACAAGCTAGTATGAATTGAAAAAAAGTGTTTTATGACAAAATAAAAGATCATAACAATTTGAAATAAATAATTGTTCATATAGTCTTAACTATTTGAACTGGTTCGACAAACAAATTTATTTTTTAAATCTCTTAGTTATTGATTTTTGAAATATTATTAGATTTGTGTTATTTTATTTTGAATAAGCTTGTATGAATGGAAATAATTTTTTTATGATAGAATAAAAGGTTATAACGATTTGAAGTATACAATTGTTCAAATAGTCATAACTATTCAAACTAGTTCGGTAAATAGATTTATTTTTTAACTATCTTATTTTTTAATTTTTGCACGATTAATAAATTAGTATTATTTTACTTTGAATAAGCTTGTTTGATCAAAAACAATTGTTATATGACCAAATAAAAGGTAATAAAGATTTGAAATAGATAATTGTTGAAATAGCCATAATTATTTGAACTGATTCGCTAAACAGATTTACTTTTTGAATCACTTATTAATTTTTGAAATATTAATAAATTAGTATTATTTTATTTTGAATAAGCTTATATGAACTGAAATAATTGTTTTATGATAAAACAAAAGCTCATAATGAATTTAAATACATAATTATTCCAATAGTCATAACTATTTGAATTTGTTTGATAAACAAATTTATTTTTTTAAACTATTGCTTATTATTTTTTGAAATATTAAGAAATTAGTATTATTTTATTTTGGACAAGCTTTTATGAATTGAAACAATTGTTTTATGTCAAAACAAAAGGTCATAATGATTTTAAATAAATAATTATCCAAATAGTCATAACAATTTAAACTTGTTCAGTAAACAAATTTATTTTTTCAAATCTTTTGCTTATTAATTTTTTTAATGTTAATAAATTTGGATTATTTTACTTTGAATAAACTTGTAAGATATGAAACAAATATTTTATGACTAAACAAAAGGTCATAAAGATTTGAAATAGAAAATTATTCTAGTAGTTTTAACTATTTGAATTGGTTTGGCAAACACATTTATTTTTTAAATCTTTTAATAATTAATTTTTAGAATATTATTAAATAAGTACTATTTTTAACCAAATAAGCTTTGTGATTAGAAATGATTGTTTTGTGAACAAAACAAAAGGTCAGAATGATTTGAAATAGATAATCATTCAAATTGCCATAATTATTTTAATTGAATCAATAAGCAAATTTATTTTTAAAATTTTTTATTTAATAATTTAGAAAATATTAATAAATTAGTATTATTTTATTTTGTCTAAACTTGTATTAGCTGAAATAATTGTTTTATGACAAATCAATATGTTATAACAAATTTTTAATAGGCAGTTTAAATAATATTAACTATTTAAACTTGTTTAGTATATAGATTTATTTTTTTAAATCTCTTTTTTCTTAATTTTTGAATGTTAATAAATTAGTATTAATTTATTCTAAATAAGCTTGTATGAAATAAACAATTTTTTTATAACTAAACAAAAGGTCATAACATTTGAAATAGATAATTTTTCTAATAGTCTGAACCATTTGAATTGATTCAATAAACAAATTTATTTTTTAAATCTATTATTTATTAATTTTTGAAATATTATTAAATTAGTATTATTTGAATTCAAATAAGCTTGTACAAACAAATAATTTTTATTAAAAAAAAAAAGTTTGTACAATTTGAAATTCATTTTTGATTATTCATATAGTCTTTATTTGAACCGTTTATAATTAGATTTATTTTTAATGTTATAAGTTTTTGAAATATTATTAAATTAGTAATTTTTATTTTAAAATAATAAATTAAAAAATATAATATTTGTTGTGATGCTAAAATAATTATATACTTTTGAAATAGTTTAATTATTCAATAGTTAAAACTATTTGATTTATGGATAAAGCATTAATTAAATTTTAATGTAATTATATATTTTAAAATTAATAAATTAATGTTATTTTTTATTCTGAACAATCATTATATTACAAAAACAATTATTATTATTGACAATCATTATTAATAATATTTTGAAATATAAAATTATTTCAAATAGCTACAATTATTGTTGAAATAGCTCATAATATTAATATTTCATAAATCTTATACTTATAAATTTTTGAAATATTAATAAATTAGTTTTATTCTATTCCAATTAAGCTTGTATAAGCTAAAATAATTATTTTATAACAAAATAAAAGGTCATAACAATTTGAAGTAAATAATTGTTCGTATAGTCTTAACTATTTGAACAGGTTCATCAAATAGATTTATTTTTTAAATATCTTAGTTATTAATTTTAGAATTTTACTAAATTAGTATTATTTAATTATGAATAAGCTTTTTTGAACATAAACAATTATTTTATGATAGAACAAAAGGTTATAACAATTTGAAATAGGTAATTATTCAAATAGTCATAACTATTTGAAATGGTTAGGTAAATAGATTTATTTTTTAAATCTCTTATTAATTATAGAAATGTTAATAAATTATGATTATTTTATTTCGAATAAATTTGTATGCTGAAAAACAATTGTTTTATGACAAAACAAAATGTAATAACAATTTGAAATAGGTAGTTATTCCAATGGCCATAATTATTTAAATGGATTCAATAAGCTAATTTATTTTTTAAATCTCTTATTTATTAATATTTAAACTATTAATAAAGTATTATTATTTTATTTTGGTAAGCTTTTATGAACTAAAAAAATTGTTTTATGACAAAATAAAAGGTCATAATGATTTTATATAGATAATTGTTCAAATAGTTATAACTATTTAAACTTTTTCGATAAATAGATTTATTTTTTCAAAACTCATTCTTGTTAATTTTTTGAATGTTAATAAATTAGTATTATTTTATTCTAAATAAGCTTGTATGAACTTAGTATTATTTTATTCTAAATAAGCTTGTATGAACTAAAACAATTATTATATGACTAAACAAAAAGTCAGAACGATTTGAAATAGATAATTATTCTAATAGTCTCAACTATTTGAATTGGTTTGGCAAACATATTTATTTTTTAAATCTCTTATTAATTTTTGAAATATTATTAAATTAGTATTATTTCATCTAAATAAGCTTGTATGATCAGACACAATTGTTTTATGAGAAAACAAAGATCATAATGATTTGAGATTGATATTTGTTCAAATATCCATAATTATTTGAACTAGTTCAAAAAACAACTTTAGTTTTTAAATCTCTAGCTTATTGATTTTTGAAATATTAATATAGTAGCATTATTTTATTTTGGATAAGTTTTTATGAACTAAAACAATTGTTTTCTGACAAAACAAAAGGTCATAACGACTTCAAATAGATAATTCTTTAATAGTCAAATCTATTCAAATTTGTTTGGTAAACAGATTTATTTTTTTAAATCTTTTGCTCATTAATTTTTCAAATGTTAATAAATTAGTATTATTTTATTTTGGATAAGCTTGTATGACATGAATAATTATTTTATGATTAACAAAAGATCAAAATGATTTGAAATAGATAAATATTCTAATAGTCTTAACTATTTGCACTGGTTTGAAAAACACATTTATTTTTTAAAATCTCTTACTAATTTTTGGAATTTTCTTAAATTAGTATTATTTTAATCCCAGTAAGCTTGTATGAAAAAAAACAAATGTTTTATGACAAAATAAAGATCATAACAATTTGAGATAGATAATTATTCAAATATTAAGAACTGTTTGAACTGTTTTGGTAAACAGATTTAGTTTTTAAATCTCTTATTAATTTTTAAAATATTAATATATTAGTATTATTTTATTCTGGATAATTTTGTATGAATAGAAACAATTAGTTTATGAGAAAACAAAGGGTCATAATTTGAAATAGATAATTGTTAAAATGGACATGACTATTTGAATTTGTTCGGTAAATATATTTATTTTTTAAATCTCCTATCTATTAATTTTTAGAATATTAATAAATTAGTATTATTTATTCCAAATAAGCTTGTATGAATATTAACAATTGTTTGATGATGAAACAAAAGATCATAACTATGTGAAATAAATAATTGTTCAAACAGTCATAACTATTTGAACTTGCTCGATAAACAATTTATTTTTAAAATTTTTTACTTATTAATTTTTAAAATATTAATAAAGTAGCATTATTTTATTTCGAATGTGCTTGTATGAACAGAAACAATTATTTTATGACAAAACAAAAGGTCATGAGTATATGAAATAAATAATTGTTCAAATCATCATAACTATTTGAACATGTTCAGAAAACAAATTTATTTTTTAAAATTTTGCTTATTAATTTTTGAAATATTAATAAATTTATATTGTTTTATTTCAAATAATCTTGTATGAACATAAACAATTATTTTATGATAAAAGAAAGTCATAATGATTCGAAATAGATAATTGTTCAAATAGTCATAACTATTTGAACTTATTTAATAAACAGATCATATTTTATATCTCTTACTCAATAATATTTGAAATATTAATCAATTATTATAATTTTATTTCGAATAAGCTTATATGAACTAATGCAATTATTTTATGATGGAACAAAAGGTCATAACGATTTGAAATAGATAATTATTCAAATAGTTATGACTATTTGAACTTGTTCAGTAAAGGTATTTATTTTAAAAATCTTTTACTTATTGTCATTGAAATATTAATAAATTAAAATTATTTTAACCCGAATAAGCTTGTATGAACAAAAACAATTATTTTAAGACAAAACAAAAAGTCAGAATGATTTGAAATAAATAATTGTTCAAATAGTCATAACTATTTGAACTTATTTGGTAAACATTTTTCTTTTTTAAATCTTTTATTTATTAATTGTCTAAATATTAATAAATTTGTATTATTTTAATTGTTCAAATAGTCATAACTATTCAAATAAGCTTGTATGATAAAAAGCAATTGTTTTATAATAAAACAAAAGGTCATAATGATTTGAAATTGATAATTGTTTAAATGGCCATAGTTATTTTAATTGATTATGTAAATAAATTTATTTTTTAAATCTCTTACTTATTAATTTTAGAAATATTAATAAATTTGTATTATTCTATATTTTGTATAAGCTTGTATTAACTAAAATGATGTTTTATGACAAAACAAAAGGTCATAACAATTTTAAATAGACAATTGCTCAAATAGTGCTAACTATTTGAATTTGTTTGGTAATTTGATTTATTTTTTAAAATCTTATTAATTTTTTGAATGTTAATAAATTAGTATTAATTTATTTCGAATAAGCTTGTATGAACTGAAACAATTGTCTTATGACTAAACAAAAGGTCAAAACAATTTGAAATAGATAATTGTTCTAGTAGTCTTAACCATATGAATTGGTTCAGTAAACAAATTTATTTTTTAAATATCTTACTTATTAATTTTCAAAATATTATTAAATTTGTATTCTTTTAATTGAATAAGCTTGTATGAACAAAAAATTTGTTTTATGACAAAACAAAAGGTCATAATGATTTGAAATTGATAATCATTCATATAGTATTAACTATTTGAACTAGTTTAGTAATTAGATTTATTTTTTAATTTTTTTGATTATTAAGTTTCAAACTATTATTAAATTAGTATTATTTAATTCTAAATAAAAATAGTATGAATAGAACCAATTGTTTGATGACAAAACAAAAGGTTATAATGATTTGAAATTGATAATCATTCACATAGTATTGACTATTTGAACAGGTTCGATAATTAGATTTATTTTTTTAATTTTCCTGGTTATTAAGTTTTGAATTATTATTAAATTAGTATTATTTTATTCTAAATAAAATAGTATGAACAGAACCAATTATTTGATGACAAAACAAAAGATTATAACAATTTGAAATAGATAATTATTAAATAGTCAAAGCTATTTGAAATGGTTTGGCAAACATATTTACTTTTTAAATCTCTTACTAATTAATTTTTTAAATATTAATAAATTAGTATTATTTTATTTCAAACAAACTTATGTGAACAAAAACAATTTTTTTATGACAAAACAAAAAATAATAACATTTGAAATAGATAATTGTTCAAATAGTTATAATTATTTGAACGGTTTGGTACATACAATTCTTCTTAAATCTCTTCCTTAGAAAATTTTGAAATATTAACAAATTAGTTTTATTTTATTCCAAATAAAACTTGTATGAGCTGAAATAATTGCTTTATAACAAAATAAAAGGTCATAACGATTTGAAATAGTTAATTATTCATATAGTCTTAATTGTTTAAACTAGTTCAGCAAGCAGATTTATTTTTTAAATCTCTTAGTTATGAATTTTCAAAATATTATTAAATTAGTATTATTTTATTCCAAATAAATTTGTATGAAAAGAAATAATTGTTTTACAACAAAACAAAAGGTTATAACAATTAGAAATAGATAATTGTTCAAATAGCCATAACTATTTGAACTAGTTCAATAAACAAATTTATTTTTTTAATCTCTTACTAATTCTTGAAATATTAATAAATTAGTATTATTTTATTTCAAATAAGCTTGTATGTTGAAAAACAATTATTTTATAACAAAACGAAAGGTAATAATGGTTTAAAATAGATAATTATTCAATGCCATAATTATTTGAATGATTTGGTAAACTAATTTATTTTTTAAATCTCTTACTTATTAATTTTAAAAATATTAATAAAGTAGTATTATTTTATTTTGGAAAAGCTTTTATAACAATTATTTTATGACAAGACAAAAGTTCATAACAATTTTAAATAGATAATTGTTCAAATAATCGTAACTATTTGAACTTGTTTGGTAAATAGATTTATTTTTTCAAATCTCTAGCTTTTTAATTTCAAAATGTTAATAAATCAATATTATTTTATTTTGAATAATTTTGCATGAACAGAAACAATTATTTTATGACAAAGCCAAAGGTCATAATGACTTGAAATAGATAATTGTTCAAATAGACATGACTATTTGAACTAATTCGGTAAACAAATTAACTTTTTAAATCACTGACTTATTAATTTTTTGAATATTAATAAATTAGTATTATTTTATTTCAAATAAGCTTGTATGAACTGAAACAATTATTTATGGCAAAACAAAAAGTCATAACGATTTTAAGTAGACAATTATTCAAATAGTCATAATTATTTGAATTTGTTTAGTAAATAAACTTATTTTTTTAACCTTGCTTATTAATTTTGTAAATATTAAGAAATTAGTATTATTTTATTTTGGATAAGCTTTTATATACTGAAACAATTATTTGATGTCAAAACAAAAGGTCATAACGATTTTGAATAAATAATTATTCAAATTGTCAAAACTATTTGAACTTGTTCAGTAAAGAGATTTTATTTTTTTCAAGTCTTTTGCTTATTAATTTTTAAATGTTAATAAATTTGGATTATTTTATTCTAAATAAGCTTGTAAGATATGAAACAAATAATTGACTAAACAAAAGGTTAGAATGATTTGAAATAGATAATTATTCTAATAGTTTTAACTATTTGAACTAGTTCAACAACACATTTATTTTTTAAATCTCTTACTTATTAATTTTTGAAATATTATTAAATTAGTATTATTTTTAACCAAATAAGCTTTTATGATCAAGAACAATTGTTTTATGATAAAACAAAGATCTTAACGATTTGAGATTGATAATTGTTCAAATAGTCATAACTATTTGATCTGGTTCAATAAACAAATTTATTTTTTAAATCTCTTAATTATTAATTTTTGAAATATTAATAAATTAGTATTATTTTATTTTGAATAAACTTATATGATCAAAAACAATTGTTTTATGACAAAACAAAAAGTCATAACAATTTGAAATAGATAATTATTCAAATGGCTATAATTATTTTAACTGATTTGGTAAACAAATTTATTTTTTAAATTTCTTACTTATTAATTTAGGAAATATTAATAAATTAGTATTATTTTATTCTATCTAAGCTTGTATTAACTGAAGCAATAGTTTTATGGTAAATTAAAAGGTTATAATGATTTTAAATGGACAATTGTTCAAATAGTAATAACAATTTGAACTTGTTCAATAAACATATTTAGTTTTTTAAATCTTTTTCTTATTATTTTTTTTAATGTTAATAAATTAGTATTAATTTATTCTGAAAGAATTGAAACAATTGTTTTATGACTAAACAAAAGGTTAGAACGATTTGAAATAGATAATTGTTTTAATAGTCTTAACCATTTGAACTGATTTAGTAAACAAATTTATTTTTTAAATCTTTTACTTATTAATTTTTGAAATATTATTAAATTAGAATTATTTTAATCTGAATAAAAGTGTATGAATAAAACAATTCTTTTTACGACAAAACTATAGGTCATAACAATTTGAAATAGATAATTGTTCATATAGTCTTAACTATTTGAACTGGTTCCACAATTACATTTAATTTTAATTTTTTTGGTTATTAAGTTCCATAATATTTTTGAATTAGTATTATTTTATTCCAAATAAAATAGTACAAATAGAAGCAATTATTTGATGACAAAATAAAAGGTTATAATGATTTGAAATAGAAAATTATTCAAATAGTCATAACTATTTGAAATGGTTTGGTAAATATATTTACTTTTTAAATCTCTTACTGATTAATTTTCTAAATATTAATAAATTAGTATTATTTTATTTCAAACAAACTTATATTAACAAAAACAATGGTTTTATGACAAAACAAAAAGTAATAACGATTTGAAATAGATAATTATTCAAATAGTTATAATTATTTGAACTAGTTCGATAAGTTATAATTATATTTTTGTTTTGTCAAATTGTTATGACCTTTTCTTTTGTCATAAAAAAATTATTTCAATTCATATAAGCGTATTCAAAATAAAATAATACTAAGTTATTAATATTTTGAAAATTAATAATTAAGAGATTTAAAAAATGAATTTGTTTACCTATCAAGTTTAAATAATTATCTACTTGAAATCTCTATAACCTTTTGCTTTGTCATAAAATGATTTTTTCTGTTCATACAAGGTTATTTTGAATAAAATAATATAAATTTATTAATATTAAGACAATTAATAAGTAAAAGATTTAAAAAATAAATCTGTTTAATGAACAAGTTCAAATTATTATAACTATTTGAACAATTATTTTTTTCAAATTGTTATGACTTGTTGTTTTGTCATAAAACAATTGTTTCTGTTCATACAAGTTTATTTGGATTAAAATAATATTAATTTATTAATATTTTGACAATTTATAGGCAAAAGATTTATTAATATGCTTACCAAACAAGTTCAAATAGTTATGACTATTTGAATAATTATCTTTTTCAAATCATTGTGACCTTTTGTTTTATAATAAAACAATAGTTTCAATTTATATAACCTTATTTGAAATAAAATAATACTAATTTAATAATATTCAAAAAATTAAAGAGTAAAAGAATTAAAAAAATGAATCTGCTAACTAAACAAGTTTAAATAGTTATGACTATTTGAACAATTATATATTTCAAAACATTATGACCTTTTGTTTTGTCATTAAACAATTGGTTCTATTCATGCATGCTTATTTTGAATAAATAGTATAAATTTATTAATATTCCAAAAATTAATCCGTAAAATTTTAGAAAATAAAGCTATGTTCTGAACATATTTAAATAGTTATGATTATCTGAACAATTATCTATTTCAAATTATTATGACCATTTGTTTTGTCATAAACCAATTATTTCTGTTCAAGGAAGCTTATTTAGAATAAAATAATACTAATTTATTAATATTCCAAAATTAAAAAGATGTAAAGAATGAGTTCAAATAGTTATGACTATTTGTACAATTATTTATTTCAAATCGTTATGATCTTTTGTTTTGTCATAAAACAATTTTTTCTATTCATACAAGTTTATTTGGAATAAAATAATACTAATTTATTATTATTCTAAAAATTAATAAGTTGAAGATTTAAAAAATTAATCTGTTTACTAAACAAGTTCAAATAGTCATCTCCATTTGAATTATTATCTATTTCAATTTGTTATGACATTTTGTTTTGTCATAAAACAATTGTTTCTATTCATGCAAAATTATTTAGAATAAAATAATGCTAATTATTACTATTTCAAAAATTAATAAGAGATTTAAAAACTAAATCTTTTTACTAAACCAGTTTAAATCGTTATTACTATTTAAACAATTATCTATTTCAAATCATCATGATCTTTGTTTTATTCATACAAGCTTATTTGGAGTAAAATATTGCTAAATTAATAATATTCTAAAAAATAATAAAGATTTAAAAAATAAATGTGTTTGCCAATCCAATTCAACAAGTCTATTAGAACAATTATTTATTTCAAATTGTTTTGACCTTTTGTTATAAAAAAATTGTTTCAGTTCATGTATACTTATTCAAAATAAAATAATACTAATTTATTAACATTCAAAAAATTAATAAGCAAGAAATTTTAAAAAATAAATTTGTTTAACAAACAAGTTCAAATAGTTATGACTATTTGAACAATTATCTATTTAAAATCATTATAACCTTTTATTTTATCATAAAATAATTGTTTTAGTTCATAAAAGCTTATCCGTAATAAAATAATAAATCAGTTTATTGAATCAATTCAAATAACCATGGCCATTTGAATAATTATCTATTTCAAATCGTTATGAACTTTTGTCTTGTAATAAAACAATTGTTTTTCATCTTACTAGCCTATTTGAAATAATAATACTAATTTAGTTCAAAAATCAATAAGTAGGAGTTTTAAAATATAAATTTATTTACCCCACCAGTTTAAATAGTTATGACTATTTGAACAATTATATATTTCAATTTCTTATAACCTTTGTTCTATCATAAAATAATTATTTTTTTTATACAAGTTTATTCAAAATAAATAATACTAATGTAATAATATTCAGAAAATTAATAACTAAGACATTTAAAAAATAAATTTGTTTGTTGAACTAGTTCAAATAGTTAAGGCTATATGAACAATCTTTTATTTTAAATTGTTATGATATTTTATTTTGTCATAAA
Organism: Durio zibethinus; assembly: GCF_002303985.1. Next base: position 215,624 of record NW_019168048.1, read on the forward strand.
ATAATTTTTTCAGTTCTTACTAACTTATTTAGAACATAAAAAAAAAATTTTATTAATATTTCAAAAATTAATTTGTAAGAGATTTAAAAAATAATTTTGTTTGCCAAACTAGTTCAAATAATTATGACTATTTGAATAATTATCTATTTCAAGTCATTATGACCTTTTGTTTTGTCATAAAACAATGTTTTTGTTCAAATAAGTTTGTTCGGAATAAAATAATATTAGTTTATTAATATTTTAAAAATTAATAAGCAAGAGAGTTAAAAAATAAATCTGCTTACTAGATTAGTTCAATTAGTTATAACTATTTGAACAATTTTTTATTTCAAAAACAATTGTTTTATGACAAAAAAAAGTAATAAAGATTTGGAATAGACAATTATTCAAATAGTTATAATTTTTTGAACTAGTTAGGTAAATAAAATTATTTTTTAAATCTCTTACTTATAAATTTTTGAAATGTTAATAAATTAGTTTTATTCTATTCCAAATAAGGTTGTATGAGCTTAAATAATTGTTTTATGAAAAAGCAAAAGGTCATAACAATTTGAAATAAATAATTGTTCTTATAGTCTTAACTATTTAAACTAGTTCGACAAATGAATTTATTTTAAAAATCTCTTAGTTATTAATTTTTAGAATATTACTAAATTAGTATTATTTTATTCCTAATAAGATTCTATGAACAGAAAATTTGTTTTATGATAGAACAAAAGGATATAACAATTTGAAATAGATAATTAATAAAATAGTCATAACTATTTGAACCGGTTTAGTAAATAGATTTAATTTTTAAATCTCTTATTAATTCTTGAAATATTGTAAATTAGTATTATTTTATTTCAAATAAGCATGTATGTTGAAAAAAAATTGTTTTATGACAAAACAAAAGGTAATAATGATTTGAAATAGATAGTTGTTCAAATGGCCTAATTATTTGAATTGATTTAGTAAACAAATTTATTTTTTAAATCTCTTACTTATTACTTTTAGAATATTAATAAAGGAGTATTATTTTTTTTTTGGAAAAGCTTTTATAAACTAAAACAATTGTTTTATGAAAAAATAAAAGGTCATAACGATTTTAAAAATATAATTATTCAAATAATCATAACTATTCGAACTATTTCGATAAACAAATTTATTTTTTCAAACCTCTTGCTTATTAATTTTTTGAATGTTATTAAATTAGCATTATTTTATTCTAAATAAGTTTATATGAACTAAAACAATTATTATATGACTAAACAAAATGTCGAAACAATTTGAAATAGATAATTATTCTAACAGTCTTAACTATTTGAACTGGTTCAATAAGTACATTTATTTTTTAAATCTCTTATTAATTTTCATAATATTATTAAATTAGTATTATTTTTATCCAAATAAGCTTGTATGGTCAAAAACAATTGTTTTATGACAAAACAAAGATTATAACAATTTCATATTGATATTTATTCAAATAGTCATAACTATTGAGCTGGTTCAAAAACAACTTTAGTTTTTAAATCTCTTGCTTATTAATTTTTAAAATATTAGTAAAGTAGTATTATTTTATTTTAGATAAGTTTTTATGAACTAAAATAATTATTTTATGACAAAATAAAAGGTCATAATGACTTTAAATAGATAATTGTTCAAATATTCAAATCTATTTGAACTTGTTCAGTAAACAGGTTTATTTTTTTAAATTTCTTACCTATTAATTTTTTGAATGTTAATAAATTAGTATTAATTTATTCTAAATAAGCTTGCATGAACTAAAATAATTGTTTTATGACTCAAGAAAAAGTTGGAATGATTTGAAATAAGTAATTGTTCAATAGTCTTAATTATTTGAACTAGTTCCACAAACACATTTATTTTTTAAATCTCTTACTTATTAATACTATTAAATTAGTATTATTTTAATCTGAATAAACTTGTATGAAAAGAAACAATTGTTTTATGATAAAAGATAGATCATAACGATTTGAGATAGATAATTATTCAAATAGTTATAACTAATTAAACTGTTTTGGTAGTCGTAACTAATTAAACTGTTTCAGTAGTCGTAACTAGTTTTTAAATCTCTTATTAATTTCCAAAATTATTAATAGATTAGTATCGTGTTTTTCAGAATAATTTTGCATGAACAGAAACAATTGTTTTACGATAAAATAAAAGATCATAATGATTTGAAATAGATAATTGTTCAAATGGACATGATTATATGCAATTGTTTGGTAAATAAAATTTTTTAAAATGTCCTACCTATTAATTTTTAGAATATTAATTAATTAGTATTATCTTATTCTGAAAAACTTGTATGAATAGAAACAATTATTTTATGACAAAAGAAAAGATCATAACTATTTGAAAAAAATAATTATTCAAACAATCATAACTATTTGAAATTGCTCAATAAACATATTTATTTTTTAAGTTTTTTAGTTATTAATTTTTGGAATATTAATAAACTACTATTATTTTATTTCAAATACACTTGTATGAGCAGGAACAATTGGTTTATGACAAAACAAAATGTCATAACTCTTTCAATTAGATAATTGTTCAAATAGTCATAACTATTTGAACATGTTTAGAAAATAGATTTATTTTTTAAATTATTACTATTAATTTTTGAAATATTAATAAATTTATATTATTTTTTTTGGAAAAAGCTTGTATGAACAGAAACAATTGTTTTATAACAAAACAAAAAGCCATAACGGTTTGAAATATAAAATGGTTCAAATAGTCATAACTATCTTAACTTGTTCGGTAAATAGATTCATTTTTTAAATCTCTTAATCATTAATTTTTTAAATATTAATAAATTAGTTTTATTTTATTTCAAATAAGCCTATATGAACTGATAAAATTGCTTGATGATAAAAAAAATATCATTACAATTTGAAATAGATAATTATTCAAACAATTGTGACTATTTGAACTTGTTTGATAAACATAATTATTTATAGAATCTTTTACTTATTAATTGTCAGATTATTAATAAATTAATATTATTTTAATCCGAATTAGCTTGCATGAATAAAAACAATTGTTTTATGATAAAACAAAAAAATATAATGATTTACAATAAATAATTGTTCAAATAATCATAACTATTTAAACTTATTTGATAAACAAATCTACTTTTTAAATCTTTTACTTATTAATTATTTGAATATTAATAAATTTATTTTATTTTAATTGAAATAAGCTTGTATGAATAGAAAAAATTATTTTATAACAAAACAAAAGGTTACAGCGATTTGAAATATGTAATTATTCAAACAGTCATAATTATTTGAACTTGTTCAATAAACTGATTTAGTTTTGAAATATCTTATTAATTTTTGAAATACTAATAAATTGGAATGATATTATTTCAAATAAGTTTGTAGGAACAAAAACAATTATTTTCTAACAAAACCAAAGGTCATAACGACTCGAAATAGATAATGGCTCAAACGATCATAACTATTTGCATTGGTAAGGCCAATAGATTCATTTTTTAAGTCTGTTATTTATTAATTTTCATAATATTAATAAATTAACATTACTTTATTCCAAATAAGACTGTATCAATAGAAACAATTGTTTTATGACAAAACTAATGGTCATAAAGATTTGAAATAAATAATTGTTCAAAATAAATTGAATTGGTTTAGTAAATAGATTCATTTTTTAAATCTCTTATTAATTTTTAAAATATTAATAAATTAATATTATTTTAATATGAACAAAATTATATGAACAAAAACATTTTTTTACAACAAAACAAAAGGTCATAACGAATTAAAATAGATAGTTATTCATATAGTCTTAACTATTTGAACTGATTTGGAAAACAAATTTATTTTTTAAATCTCTTAGTTATTAATTTTCTTAATATTATTAGATTAGTATTATTTTATTCTGAATAAGGTTGTATGAATATAAATAATTGTTTTATGACAAAACTAAAGGTTATAACGATTTGAAATATATAATTGTTCAAATAATCATAACTAATTGAACTGGTTCGGTAGAAGGTTTTGTTTTTTAAATTTCCTACTCATTAATTTTTGAAATACTGAAAATTAGTATTACTTTATTATGAAAAGGCTTATACGATGAACAAAAATTGTTTTATGACAAAACAGAAGTTCATAATGATTTGAAATAGATAATTGTTCAAATGGCCATAATTATTTGAACTGATTCAATAAATTGATTTATTTTTTAAATCTCCAACTTCTCAACTTTTGATATGTTAATAAAATAATATAATTTTATTTTGGATAAGTTTTTATGAACTGAAACAATTGTTTTATTATAAAACAAAAGGTCATAATGATTTTAAATAGATAATTGTTCAAATGTTCAAATAGTCTTGACTATTTGAATTCGTTCGGTAAATAAACTTATTTTTAATTTCTTGCTTATTAATTTTTTGAATGTTAATAGAATAGTATTATTTTATTTTGAATAAGCATGTATGAACTGAAACAATTATTTTATGACTAAACAAAAGGTCAGAATAATTTGAAATAGATAATTATTCAAATAGTCTTAACTATTTGAACTGGTTCGGCAAACACATTTATTTTTTAAATCTCTTATTAATTTTAGAATATTATTAATTTAGCAATATTTTACTCCAAATAAGCTTATATAAACAAAAACAATTGCTTTACGACAAAACAAAGATCATAACAATTTGAGATAGATAATTGCTCAAATAGTCATAACTATTTGAACTGGTCCAGTAAACAGATTTAGTTTTTAAATCTCTTATTAACTTTTGAAGTATTAATAATTAGTATTATTTTATTCTAAATAATTTTGTATAAATAAAAACAATTTTTTTATGACAAAACAAAATATCATAATGATTTGGAATAAATAATTGTTCAAATAATCATAACTTTTAAACTCACTCAGTAAATAGATTTATTTTTTAAATCTTTTACTAATTAATTTTTGGAAAATTAATAAATTTATTTTATTTTATTCGAAATAAGCTTGCATGAATCGAACCAATTGTTTTATGACAAAACAAAAGGTCATTATGTTTTGAAATAGATAACTATTTAGATAGTCATAACTATTTGAACTTATTCAATAAATAGATTCTTTGTTTAATTCTTTTACTCTTTAATTTTTGGAATATTAATCAATTAATATTATTTTACATCAAATAAACTTATATGAACTGAAACAATTGTTTTACTACAAAAAAAGGTCAAAATAATTTGAAATAGATAATTACTCAAATAGTCATGACTATTTGAACTTGTTTAATAAACATATTTATTTTTTAAATCATTTACTTATTAATTATCCAAATATTAATAAATAAATATTATTTTAATTCGAATATGCTTGTATGAACAAAAACAATTGTTTTAAAAAAAAAACAAAAAGTCATAATGATTTGAAATAAATAATTGCTCTAATAGTCATAAATATTAGAACTTGTTTGATAAATAAATTTATTTTTTAAATCTATTATTTATTTTTAAAATATTAGTAGATTAGCATTATTTTATTTCAAATAAACTTATATGAACAAAAAAATTGTTTTATGGTCATAATGATTTGAAATAGATAATTGTTCAAATAGTCATAATTATTTGAATTGGTTAGGTAAACAAAATTATTTTTTAAATCTCTTATTAATTTTTCAAATATTAATAGATTCATTTTATGTTATTCCTAATAAACTAGTATGAATTGAAAAAAATTTTTTAAGACAAAATAAAAGGTGATAACGATTTGAAATAGATAATTGTTCATATAGTCTTAATTATTTGAATTGGTTCGAGAAACATATTTATTTTTAAAATCTCTAAGTTATTAATTTTTGAAATATTATTAGATTAGTATTATTTTGTTTTGAATAAGCTTGTATGAACAGAAATAATTTTTTTATGACAAAACAAATGGTTATAACAATTTGAAGTATATAATTGTTCAAATAGTCATAATTATTCAAACAGGTTCGATAGATAAATTTATTTTTTTAAAATATCTTACTTATTAATTTTTGGGAAATTAATAAATTAGTATTATTTTATTATGAATAAGCTTGTATAATTAAAAACAATTGTTATATGACCAAACAAAAGGCAATAATGATTTGAAATAGATAATTGTTGACATAGCCATAATTATTTGAATTGATTCGCTAAATAGATTCACTTTTTAAATCACTTACTTATTAATTTTTTAAATATTAATAAACTAGTATTATTTTATTTCAAATAAGCTTGTACAAATTGAAATAATTGTTTTATGACAAAACAAAAGGTCATAACGATTTAAATAGACAATTGTTCCAATAGTCATAACTATTTGAATTTTTTTAGTAAACAAATTTATTTTTTTAAACTATTGCTTATTAATTTTTGAAATATTAAGAAATTAGTATTATTTTTATTTGGATAAGCTTTTATGAACTGAAACAATTGTTTTATCTCAAAACAAAAGGTCATAACAATTTGAAATAAATAATTGCTCAAAGAGTTATAACTATTTAAACTTGTTTAGTAAACAGATTTATTTTTTCAAATATTCTGCTTATTAATTTTTTAAATGTTAATAAATTTGGATTATTTTTATTCAGAATAAGCTTGTAAGATATGAAACAAATATTTTATGACTAAACAAAAGGTCATAACGATTTGAAATGAAAAATTATTCTAATAGTTTTAACTATTTGAACTAATTTGGCAAACACATTTCTTTTTGAAATCTCTTACTTGTTAATTTTCAGAATATTATTAAATTAGTATTATTTTTAATCAAATAAGCTTATATGATTAGAAACAATTGTTTTATGATAAAAACAAAAGGTTCTAATAATTTGAAATAGATAATTATTCAAATGGTCATAATTATTTTAACTGAGTCAGTAAACAGATTTATTTTTTAAATTTTTTACTTAATAATTTAGGAAATATTAATAAATTAGTGTTATTTTATTTCTTCTAAGCTCGCACTAGCTGAAACAATTATTTTATGACAAATCAAAAGGATATAATGATTTTAAATAGACAATTGTTCAAATAATATTAACTATTTGAACTTGTTCGGTAAATAGATTTATTTTTTTAAATCTCTTTCTTATTAATTTTTTGAATGTTAATAAATTAGTATTAATTTATTCTAAATAAGCTTGTATGAACTAAAACAATTATTTTATAACTAAACAAAAGGTCATAATGATTTGAAGTAGATAATTTTTCTAATAGTCTTAACCATTTGAACTGATTTGATAAACGAATTTATTTTTTAAATCCCTTACTTATTAATTTTTGAAATATTATTATATTAGTATTATTTGAATTCAAATAAGCTTGTACGAACAAAACAATTGTTTTATGACAAAAGAAAAGGTCATAACAATTTGAAATTGATTATAGTTCATATAGTCTTAACTATTTGAACTGATTCATGAATTAGATTTATTTTTTTCTTTTCTTGGTTATTAAGTTTTGAAATATTATTAAATTAATATTATTTTATTTCAAATAAAATATTATAAACAAAATCAATTGTTTGATGATAAAATAAAAGGCTATAATGTTTTGAAACAGTTAATTATTCAAATAGTCAAAACTATTTAAAATGGTTTGATAAGCAGATTTATATTTTAAATCTCTTATTGATTAATTTCTTAAATATTAATAAATTAGTGTTATTTTATGTCGAACAAACTTATATTAACAAAAACAATTATTTTAAGACAAACAAAAAGTAATAACGATTTGAAATAGATAATTGTTCAAATAGTTACAATTATTTGAACTAGTTCAATATATAGAATTATTTTCTAAATCTCTTACTTATAAATTTTTGAAATATTAATAAATTAGCTTTATTCTATTCCAATTAAGCTTGTATGAGCTAAAATAATTGTTTTATAACAAAATAAATGGTCATAACAATTTGAAATAAGTAACTGTTTATATAGTCTTAACTATTTGAACTGGTTCAGTAAATCAATTTATTTTTTAAATATCTTAGTTATTGATTTTTAAAATTTTACTAAATTAGTATTATTTTATTATGAATAAGCTTGTATGAATAGAAACAATTGTTTTATAGTTCGGTATAACTATTTGAAATGGTTAGGTAAACAAATTTATATTTTAAATCTCTTATTAATTCTTAAAATGTTAACAAATTATAATTATTTTATTTCGAATAAGCTTGTATGTTGAAAAACAATTGTTTTATGAGAAAACAAAAGGTAATAATACTTTGAAATAGATAGTCGTTCAAATGGCCATAATTATTTAAAAGGATTCAAAAAACTGATTTATTTTTTAAATCTCTCACTTATTAATTTTTTAAAAATTAATAAAGTATTATTATTTTATTTTGGTTAATCTTTTATGAACTAAAAAAATTGTTTAATGGAAAAATAAAACGTCATAATGATTTTAGTTAGATAATTATTCAAATAGTCATAACTATTTGAACTTTTTTATAAATAGATTTATTTTTTCAAAACTCATGCTTATTAATTTTTCGAATGTTAATAAATTAGTATTATTTTATTCCAAATAAGCTCGTATGAACTGAAAGAATTATTATATAACTAAACAAAAGGTCAAAACAATTTGAAATAGATAATTATTCTAATAGTTTTAACTATTTGAATTGGTTCAACAAACACATTTATTTTTTAAATCTTTCATTAATTTTTGGAATATTATTAAATTAGTATTTTGTTATCCAAATAAGCTTGTATGATTAGACATAGTTGTTTTATGAGAAAACAAAGATCATAGCGATTTGAGTTGATATTTGTTCAAATATTTATAACTATTTGAACTAGTTCAAAATATAACATTAGTTTTCTAATCTCTTGCTTATTAATTTTTGAAATATTAATAGAGTAGTATTAGTTTATTTCGGATAAGTTTTTATGAACTGAAACAATTGTTTTCTAACAAAAAAAAGTCATAACGACTTTAAATAGATAATTGTTCAATAGTCAAATCTATTTGAACTTGTTCGGTAAATAGATTTATTTTTTCAAATCTTTTACTCATTAATTTTTTGAATGTTAATAACTTAATATTATTTTATGACTAAACAAAAGATCAAAACGATTTGAAATAGATAATTATTCTAATAGTCTTAACTATTTGAACTGGTTCAGCAAACATATTTATTTTTTTAAATCTCTTACTTACTAATTTTTGGAATTTTCTTAAATTAGTATTATTTTAATCCAAATAAGCTTGTATGAAAAGAAACAATTGTTTTATGAGAAAATAAAGATCATAACGATTTGAGATAGATAATTGTTTAAATAGCAATAATTATTTAAACTTGTTCAATAAACATATTTTATTTTTAAATCTCTTATTAATTTTTGAAATATTAATAAATTTGTATTATTTTATTTCAAATATGCTTGTATGAACAAAAACAATTGGTCTATGACAAAACAACAGGTCATGAGTATTTGAAATAAATAATTGTTCAAATCATCATAACTATTTGAACGTGTTCAGAAAATAAATTTATTTTTTAATCTTTTGCTTATTAATTTTTATAATATTAATAAATTTATATTATTTTATTCAGAATAAGCTTCTATGAACATAAACAATTATTTTATGACAAAACAAAAAGTCATAATGCTTTGAAATAAATAATTGTTCAAATAGTCATAACTATTTAAACTTATTTAGTAAATAGATTATATTTTAAATCTCTTACTCAATAATTTTTGAAATATTAATCAATTACTATTATCTTATTTCGAATAAGCCTATATGAACTAATATAATTATTTTATGATGAACAAAAGGTCATAACGATTTGAAATAGATAATTATTCAAATAGTTATGAGTATTTGAACTTGTTCCGTAAATATGTTTATTTTTAAAATCTTTTCCTTATTAATTGTCAAAATATTAATAAATTAAAATTATTTTAACCCAAATAAGCTTGTATGAACAAAAAGCATTGTTTAATAACAAAACAAAACGTCATAGTGATTTGAAATAAATAATTGTTCAAATAGTCATAACTATTTGAACTTATTTGGTAAACATATTTCTTTTTTAAAATTTTTATTTATTAATTGTCTGAATATTAATAAATTTATATTGTTCAAATAGTAATAACTATTTGAATAAGCTTGTATGATCAAAAATAGTTTCTTTATAATAAAACCAAAGGTCATAATGATTTGAAATAGATAATTATTTAAATGGCCATAATTATTTTAACTAATTTTGTAAACAAATTTATTTTTTAGATCTTACTTATTAATTTGAGAAATATTAATAAATTTGTATTATTTTATTCCATATAAGCTTGTATTAACTAAAACAATGTTTTATGACAAAACAAAAAGGTCATAAAAATTTTAAATAGACAATTGCTCAAATACTACTAACTATTTGAACTTGTTCGGTGAATTGATTTATTTTTTAAATCTCTTATTAATATTTTGAATGTTAATAAATTAGCATTAATTTATTCTAAATAAGCTTGGATGAATTGAAATAATTTTCTTATGACTAAACAAAATGTTCGAACAATTTGAAAAAGATAATTGTTCTAGTAGTTTTAACCATATGAATTGGTTGAGTAAACAAATTTATTTTTTTAATCTTTCACTTTTTAATTTTCAAAATATTATTAAATTTTTATTATTTTAATTTGAATAAGTTTGTTTGAACAAAAAATTTGTTTTTATGACAAAACAAATGGTCACAACAATTTCAAAATTGATAATCATTCATATAGTATTGACTATTTGAACTGGATCAGCAATTAAGTTCATTTTTTAATTTTCTTGGTTATTAAGTTTCAAAATATTATTAAATTATTATTATTTAATTTTGAATAAAATAGTATGAATAGAACCAATTGTTTGATGACAAAATAAAAGGTTATAATAATTTGAAATTGATAATCATTCATATAGTATTGACTATTTGAACTGGTTCAGTAATTAGATTTGTTTTCATAATTTTCTTGGTTATTAAGTTTCAAAATATTATTAAATTAATATTATTTTATTTTGAATAAAATAGTATGAAAAAAACCAATTGTATGATGACAAAACAAAAGGTTATAACAATCTGAAATAGATAATTATTCAAATAGTCAAAACTATTTGAAATGATTTGGTAAAAAAATTTACTTTTTAAATCTCTTACTAATTAATTTTCTAAATATTAATCAATTAGTATTATTTTATTTTGAACAAATTTATGTGAACAAAAACAATTGTTTTATGACAAAACAAAAGTCATAACATTAGAAAAAGATAATTGTTCAAATAGTTATAATTATTTGAACTAGTCTAGTAAATAGAATTCTTTTTTAAATCTCTTCCTTATAAAATTTTGAAATGTTAACAAATTAGTTTTATTTTATTCTAAATAAACTTGTACGAGCTGAAATAATTGCTTTATGACAAAATAAAAGGTCATAACGATTTGAAATAGTTAATTGTTCACATAGTCTTAATTTTTTGAACTAGTTTAGCAAGCAGAGTTTTTTTAAAATCTCTTAGTTATCAATTTTCAAAATATTATTAAATTAGTATTATTTTATTCTAAATAAATTTGCATGAGCATAAATAATTGTTTTACAACAAAACAAAAGGTTATAACAATTTGAAATAGATAATTGTTCAAACAGTCAAAACTATTTGAATTGTTTCAGTAAACAGATTTATTTTTTAAATCTCTTACTAATTCTTGAAAAATTAATAAATTAGTATTATTTTATTTTAAATAAGCTTGTATGTTGAAAAACAATTATTATATGACAAAATAAAAGGTAATAACGATTTGAAATAGATAATTGTTCAAATAGCCATAATTATTTTATCTAATTTGTTAAACTAATTTATTGTTTAAATCTTTAACTTATTAATTTTAAAAATATTAATAAAGTAGTATTATTTTATTTTGGATAAGCTTTTATGAATTGAAACAATTATTTTATGACAAAACAAAAGTTTATAATGATTTTAAATAGATAATTATTCAAATAATCATAACTATTTGAACTTGTTTAGTAAACAGATTTATTTTCAAATCTCCAACTTATTAATATTTAGAATGTCAATAAATCAGTATTATTTTATTCTAAATAATTTTGCATGAAAAGAATCAATTGTTTTATGACAAAAGAAAATGTCATAATGATTTGAAATAGATAATTGTTCAAATGGACATGATTATTTGAACTGATTTGGTAAACAAATTAACTTTTTAAATCACTTACTTATAAATTTTTGGAATATTAATAAATTAGTATTATTTTATTTTGAATAAGCTTGTATGAACTGAAACAATTATTTTATGACAAAACAAAATGTCATAACGATTTTAAATAGACAATTATTCAAATAGTTGTAACTATTTGAATTTATTTGGTAAATAAACTTATTTTTAAACTCTTGCTTATTAATTTTGTAAATATTAAGAAATTAGTATTATTTTATTTTGGAAAAGTTTCTATAAATTGAAACAATTCTTTAATGTCAAAACAAAAGGTCATAATGATTTTAAATAAATAATTATTCAAATTGTCATAACTCTTTGAACTTGTTCGGTAAAGAAATTTATTTATTCAAATCTTTTGCTTATTAATTTTTTGAATGTTAATAAATTTGGATTATTTTATTCTGAATAAGCTTGTAAGATATGAAACAAATATTTTTGACAAAACAAAAGGTTAAAACGGTTAGAAATAGTTAATTATTTTAATAGTGTTAACTATTTGAATTGGTTCAATGACACATTTATTTTTTAAATCTCTTGGTTATTAATTTTTGTAATATTATTAAATTCGTATTAGTTTTAACCAAATAAGCTTCTACGATCAAGAACAATTGTTTTATGACCAAACAAAGATTTTAACAATATGAGATTGATAATTGTTCAAATAATCATAACTATTTGAACTAGTTTGATAAATAGATTTAGTTTTTAAATCTCTTATTAATTTTTGAAAATTAATAAATTAGTATTATTTTATTTTGAATAAACTTATATGAATAGAAACATTGTTTTATGACAAAATAAACGATCATAACTATTTGAAATAAATAATTGTTCAAATAGTCATAACTATCTGAACTCACTTGGTAAACAAATTTATTTTTTAAATCTTTTGCTTATTAATTTTTGGAATTATAATAAATTAGAATTATTTTATTATGAATAAGCTTTTATAAATAGAAACAATTGGTTTATGAAAAAAAAAGAAGATCATAACGATTTGAAATAGATAATTGTTTAAATTGTCATAACTATTTGAGCATGTTTAGCAAACATATTTTTTTTTTAATTTTTATTCATTAATTTTTAGAATATTAGTAATTTTTATTATTTTATTTGAAATAAGCTTCCATGAATGGAACCAATTATTTTATGATAAAATAAAAAGTTATAATGTTTTGAAATAAATAATTGTTCATATAGTCATAACTATTTGAATATGTTCTATGAATAGATTCATTTTTTAATTCTCTTACTCATTAATTTTTAGAATATTAATAAATTAGTATTATTTTATTTCAAATAAACTTATATAAACTAAAACAATCATTTTATTACAAAATAAAAGGTCACAATGATTTGAAATGAATATTTAGTTAAATAGTCATGACTATTTGAACTTATCCGATAAATATATTTGTTTTTTGAATCTTTTACTTATTAATTGTCGAAACACTAATAAATTAATATTATTTTAATCCAAATAAGCTTGTAAGAATAGAAACAATTGTTTTATGGCAAAACAAATAGTCATAACAATTTGAAAAAAATAATTATTCAAATAGTCATAAAAATTTGAACTTGTTTGGTAAACTGATTTATTTTAAATATTTTACTTATTAATTGTCTTAATATTACTAAATTTGTATTATTGTAATCGAAATAAGCTTGTATGAATAGAAAAAAAAAAGATTTTATGACAAAACAAAAGGTTATAGCGATTTCAAATAGATAATTATTTAAATAGTCATAATTATTTAAACTTATTCGGTAAATAGATTCATTTTTAAATCTCTTAATTATTAAATTTTGAAATATTAATAACTTAGTATTATTTTTTTTGAATAAGCTTAGATAAACCTAAATAAGTTTTTTATGACAAAACAAAAGGTCATAACAATTTGAAATAGATAATTGTCTAAATAGTCATAATTATTTGAACGGGTTAGGTAAGCAAAATTATTTTTTAAATCTCTTACATATTAATCTTCAAAACATTAATGAATTCATTTTATTTTATTCTGATTAAGTCAGTACGAATTGAAAAAATTATTTTATGAAAAAATAAAAATGACTTGAAATGGATAATTGTTCATATAGTCTTAAATATTTGAATTTGTTCAGCAAACAAATTTATTTTTTAATTCTCTTATTTATTAGTTTTTGGAATATTGTTAGATTAATATTATTTTACTTCAAATAAGCTTATATGATAAAAAATAATTGTTTTATGATAGAACAAAAGATTATAATGATTTGAAGTTTACAAATATTCAAATAGCCATAACTATTTGAATTATTTTGGTAAATAGATTCATTTTTTAAATCTTTTACTTTTAATTTTTGAAAGATCAATAAATTAGTATTATTTTATTCATTATAAACTTGTATGATCAAAAGCAATTGTTATATGACTAAACAAAAGGTAATAGTGATTAAAATAGATACTTTTTAAAATGGCTATAATTATTTGAATTGATTCGGCAAATAGATTTACTTTTTAAATTACTTACTTATTAATTTTCAACATATTAATAAATTAGTATTTTTTTTAATAAGCTTGTATAAACTGAAACAATTATTTTATGACAAAACAAAAAGGTCATAACGATTTTAAATAGACAATTGTTCGAATAGTCATAACTATTTAAATTTGTTTAATAAACAATTTATTTCTTTTAACTATTACTTATTAATTTTTAAAATATTAAGAAATTTGTATTAATTTATTTAGGATAAGCTTTTCTGGACTAAAATAATTGCTTTATATCAAAACAAAAGGTCATAATGATTTTAAATAAATAATTGTTCAAATAGTCATTACTATTTTTTCAAATCCTTTGCTTATTAATTTTTTGAATGTTAATAAATTTGGATTAGTTTACTCGGAATAAACTTCTAAGATATGAAACAAATATTTTATGACTAAACAAAATGTTAGAACGATTGGAACTAGATAATTATTCTAATAGTTTTAACTATTTGAACTAGTTCGGCAAACACATTTGTTTTTTAAATCTCTTACTAATTTTCAAAATATTATAAAATTAGTATTATTTTTAACCGATTAAGCTTCTATGATAAAAAAACAATTATTTTATGACAAAATAAAGATCTTAATGATTTGACATTGATAATTATTCAAATAGTCATAACCATTTAAACCGATTTGGTAAATAGATTTATTTATTAAATCTCTTATTAATTTTTGAAATATTAATAAATTAGTATTATTTTATTTCAAATAAGCTTGTATGATCAAAAACAATTGTTTTATGACAAAACAAACGATCATAATGATTTGAATAGGTAATCATTCAAATAGCCATAATTATTTTAACTGATTTGGTAAACAAATTTATTTTTTAAATTTCTTACTTATTAATTTAGGAAATATTAATAAATTAGTATTATTTTATTCTATCTAAGCTTGTATTAACTGAAACAATTATTTTATGACAAATCAAAAGGTTATAATGATTTTAAATGGACATTTGTTCAAATAGTAATAACTATTTGAATTTATTCAGTAAATAGCTTTTTTAAAAAATCTTTTTCTTATTAATTTTTCAAATATTAATAAATTAGTATTAATTTATTCTAAATAAGCTTATACGAATTAAAACAATTGTTTTGACTAATCAAAAAGTCAAAACGATTTGAAACAGATAATTATTCTAATAGTCTTAACCAATTAAACTGATTCAATAAACAAATTTATTTTTTAAATCTCTTTCTTATTAATTTTTGAAATATTATTAAATTAGTATTATTTTAATCAAAACAAGCTTGTACGAACAAATCAATTGCCTTACGACAAAAGAAAAAGTCAAAATGATTTGAAATAGATAATCGTTCATATAGCTTAGCTATTTGAGCTGGTTAGGCAATTAAATTTATTTTTTTAATTTTATTGGTTATTAAGTTAAGGAATATTATTAAATTAGTATTATTTTATTTCGAATAAAATAGTATGAACATAACCAATTGTTCAATGACAAAATAAAAGGTTATAACAATTTGAAATAAATAATTATTCAAATAGTCAAAACTATTTGGAATGGTTTGGTAAACAAATTTACTTTTTAAGTCTCTTATTGATTAATTTTTTAAATATTAATAAATTAGTATTAATTTATTTCAAATAAAATTATATTAAAAAAAACAATTGTTTTATGACATAACAAAAAGTAATAAAAATTTGGAATAGACAATTATTCAAATAGTTATAATTATTTGAACTAGTTCGATAAATAAAATTATTTTTAAATCTCTTATAAATTTTTGAAATGTTAATAAATTAGCTTTATTCTATTTTGAATAAGCTTCTATGAGCTGAGATAATTATTTTATGACAAAACAAAAGGTCATAACAATTCGAAATAAAAAATTGTTTTTGTAGTCTTAACTATTCGAACTAATTCGACAAACGAATTTATTTTTAAAATCTCTTAGTTATTAATTTCTAGAATATTACTAAATTAGTATTATTTTATTCTAAATCAGCTTGTATAAATAGAAATAATTATTTTATGACAGAACAAATTGTTATAACAATTTGAAATAGATAATTGTTCAAATAATCATAACTATTAGAACTGATTTGGTAAATATATTTAATTTTTAAATCTCTTATTAATTCTTGAAATATTAGTAAATTAGTATTATTTCATGTAAAATTAGCATGTAAGTTGAAAAACAATTGCTTTATGACAAAACAAAGGGTAATAAATAGTTGTTCAAATGGCTTAATTATTTGAATTGATTCAGTAAACATATTTATTTTTTAAATCTCTTACTTGTTAACTTTCGAAATATTAATAGAGGAGTATTATTTTTTTTGGAAAAGCATTTATGAATTAAAACAATTATTTTATGACAAAACAAAAGGTCATAACGATTTTAAAAATATAATTCTTCAAATAGTCATAACTATTTTAACTTGTTCAGTAAACAAATTTATTTTTTCAAATCTCTTGCTTTTTAATTTTTTGAGTGTTATTAAATTAGTATTATTTTATTCCGAATAAGCTTATATGAACTAAAACAATTATTATATGACTAAACAAAATATCAAAACGATTTGAAATAAATAATTATTCTAATAGTCTTAACTATTTGAACTGGTTTAGTAAATACATTTATTTTTTAAATCTCTTATTAATTTTCATAATATTATAAAATTAGTATTATTTTTATCCAAATAAGCTTGTATGATAAAAAACAATTGTTTTATGACAAAACAAAGATCATAATGATTCCATATTGATATTTGTTCAAATTGTCATAACTATTGAACTGGTTCGAAAGCTGTTTTGGTTTTTAAATCTCTTGCTTATTAATTTTTGAAATATTAGTAAAGTATTATTATTTTATTTTAGATAAGTTTTTATGAACTAAAATAATTGTTTTATGACTTAAGAAAAAGGTTAAAACGATTTGAAATAGATAATTGTTCTAATAGGCTTAATTATTTGAACTAGTTCCATAAACACATTTATTTTTTAAATCTCTTACTTATTAATACTATTAAATTAGTATTATTTTAATCTGAATAAACTTGTATGAAAAGTAACAATTGTTTTATGATAAAACAAAGATCATAATGATTTGAGATAGATAATTGTTCAAGTAGTCATAACTATTTTAACTATTTTGGTAAAAAAATTTTAAAACAATTATTTTATGAAAAAACAAAAGGTCATAATGATTTTAAATAAACTATTATTCAAATAGTCATAACTATTTGAATTGATTCGGTAAATAAACTTATTTTTTAAAACTCTATCTTATTAAGTTTGTAAATATTAGGAAATTAGTGTTATTTTATTTTGGATAAGCTTTTATAAACTGAAACAATTCTTTGATGTCAAAACAAAATATCATAATGATTTAAAATAAATAATTGTTCAAATTGTCATAATTATTTGAACTTGTTGGGTAAAGAGATTAATTTTTTCAAATCTTTTGCTTATTAATTTTTTGAATGTTAATAAATTTGGATTATTTTATTTTGGATAAGCTTGTAAGATATGAAACAAATATTTTTGACTAAACAAAATGATAGAATGATTAGAAATAGATAATTATTCTAATAATTTTAACTATTTAAACTGGCTCAACAACACATTTATTTTTTAAATTTCCTACTTATTAATTTTTGGAATATTATTAAACTAGTATTATTTTTAACCAAATAAGCTTCTATGATCAAGAACAGTTGTTTTAAGACAAAACAAAGATCTTAATGATTTTAGATTGATAATTGTTCAAATGGTGATAACTATTTAATCTTGTCCAATAAGCAGATTTATTTATTAAATCTTTTACTTATTAATTTTTGAAATATTAATAAATTAGTATTATTTTATTTTGAATAAACTTATATGATCAAAAACAATTGTTTTATGACAAACAAAAGGTCATAATGATTTAAAATAGATAATTGTTCAAATAGTCATAATTATTTGAACTAGTTAGGTAAATAAAATTATTTTTTAAATAAAATAAAATAATACTAATTTATTAATATTCTAATGAGTAAGAGATTTAAAAAATGAATTTATTTGCCAAACAAGTTTAAATAGTTATGACTATTTGAACACTTATCTATTTCAAATCATTATGACCTTTTGTTTTGTCATAAAACAGTTGTTTCTATTTATACAAGCTTATTCTAAATAAAACAATATAAATTTATTAATATTCCAAAAATTAATAAGTAAGAATTTATAAAATAAATATCTTTTCTGAACACGTTCAAATAGTTATGACCTTTTTATTTTATCATAACCAATTGTTTTTGTTCATACAAGCGTATTCAAAATAAAATGATACTATTTTATTAATATTCCAAAAATTAATAAGTAAAAGATTTAAAAAATAAATCTGTTTACCAAGTTCAACTAGTTATAACTGTTTGAATAATTATTTATTTCAAATAGTTATGATCTTTTGTTTTGTCATAAAGCAATTGTTTCTATTCACACAAGTTTATTAAAAAAAAAATACTGATTTATTAACACTCTAAAAATTAATAAGCAAGAAATTTGAAAAAATAAATCTTTTTGCTAAACAAGTTGAAATAGTTATGATTATTTGAACAATTATCTATTTAAAATCATTATGAACTTTTGTTTTGTCATAAAATAATTATTTTAGTATAAAAGCTTATCCAAAATAAAATAATGCTACTTTATTAATATTTCAAAAATTAATAAGAGATTTAAAAAATAAATCAATTTGCCAAATCAGATCAAATAATTATGGCCATTTGAACAATGATCTATTTCAAATCATTATTACCTTTGGTTTTGTCATAAAACAATTGTTTGCCAACATACAAGCTTATTAAATAAAATTGTTATTACCTTTTGTTTTGTCATAAAACAATTGTTTTCCAACATACAAGCTTATTTGAAATAAATTAATACTAATTTTTTAATATTTCAAGAATTAGTATGAGATTTAAAAAATAAATTTATTTACCAAACCAGTTTAAATAGTTATGACCAATTCAAATAGTTATTACTATTTGAACAATTATCTATTTTAAATTATTATAACCTTCTGTTCTATCATAAAACAATTATTTCTATTCATACAAATTTATTCAAAAAAAATACTAATTTAATAATGTCTAAAAATTCATAACTAAAAGATTTAAAATAAATAAATTTGTTTGCCAAACCAATTCAAATAGTTAAGACTGTATGAATAATTATCTATTTCAAATCGTTATGACCTTTTGTTTTGTCATAAAACAATTATTTCAGCTCATACAAGTTTTATTCGGAATAAAATAAAACTAATTTGTTAGTATTTCAAAATTTTATAAGGAAGACATTTTTTAAAAAATTCTATTTATTGAACCAATTCAAATAATTATAAATATTGAATAATTATCTATTTCAAATCGTTATTACTTTTTTGTTTTGTCATAAAACAATTATTTTTGTTCATATAAGTTTGTTCAAAATAAAATAATACTAAATTATTAATATTTAGAAAATTAATTAGTAAGAGATTTAAAAAGTAAATCTATTTACCAAATCATTTCAAATAGTTTTGACTATTTGAATAATTATCTATTTCAAATCGTTTTAACCTTTTGTTTTTTCATTAAACAATTGGTTCTATTCATACTATTTTATTCAAAAATAATAATTATGGCCATTTCAATAATTATCTATTTCAAATCGTTATGACAATTTGTTTTGTTATAAAAGAATTATTTTTGATCATTCATGATTATTGGAAATAAAATAATACTAATTTTTTAATATTTCAAAAAATAATAAGTAAAAGATTTAAAAAATAAATCTATTTATCAAATCAATTCAAATAGTTATGACTATTTGAACAATTAAAATAATACAAATTTATTAATATTCAGAAAATTAATAAGTAAAACATTTAAAAAAGAAATCCATTCACCAAATAAGTTCAAATAGTTATGATTATTTGAACAATTATTTACTTCAAATCATTATGACTTTTTATTTTGTCATAAAATAATTGTTTTTGTTCATACAAGCTTATTTAGATTAAAATAATATTAATTTATTAATATTTTGATAATTAGTAAGTAAAATATTTTTAAAATAAATATGTTTACCAAACAAGTTCAAATAGTTATAACTATTTGAATAATTATTTATTTCAAATTGTTATGACTTTTTGTTTCGTCAAAAATAATTGTATTAGTTCTTATAGCCTTATTCAAAATAAAATAATAGTAATTGAATAATATTCTAAAAATTTTTGAATAAGAGATTTAAAATATGAATCTGTTTACCAAACAATTTTAAATAGTTATGACTATTTGAATAATCATTTATGTCAAGTCATTATGACATTTTGTTTTGTCATAAAATAATTGTTTCTATTTATACAAGCTTATTCCAAAGAAAATAATATAAATTCATTAATATTTCAAATTAATAAGAAAAAATTTAAAAATCAAATTTGTTTTTTGAACATGTTCAAATAGTTATGATTATTTGAACAATTATCTATTTCAAATAGTCATAACCTTTTGTTTTTTCATTAACCAATTTTTTTTGTTCATACAAGCATATTCAAAATAAAATAATACTAATTTATTAATATTTCAAAAATTAATAAGTAAAAAATTTTAAAAATAAATCATTTACCGAGCAAGTTTAAATATGGCTGTTTGAACAATTATTTATTTCAAATAGTTATGATCTTTTGTTTTGTGATAAAATACTAATTTATTAATATTCTAAAAATTAATAGGTAGGAGATTTAAAAAGTAAATATTTTTATCGAACAAGTTTAAATAGTCTGTTCATTTGAACAATCATCTATTTCAAATCTTTATGACCTATAGTTTTGTCATAAAACAATTGTTTATGTTCATGCAAAATTATTCAGAATAAAATAATACTGATATATTGATATTTTGAAAATTAATAAAAGATTTAAAAACTAAATCTGTTTACCGAAATAATTCAAATAGTTATGACTATTTGAACAATTATCTATCTTAAATCTTTATGATCTTTATTTTGTCATAAAACAATTGTTTCTTTTCATACAAGCTCATTTGGATTAAAATAATACCAATTTAATAAAATTCCAAATATTAGTAAGTACGAGATTTAAAAAATAAATGTACTTGTCAAACCATTTCAAGTACTTAAGCCTATTGGAACAATTATCTATTCAAATCGTTCTAACCTTTTGTTTAGTCATAAAACAATTATTTCAATTAATACAAGCTTATTTAGAATAAAATAATATTAATTATTAACATTCAAAAAATTAATTAGCAAAAGATCTAAAAGAATAAATATGTTTACCCAATAAGTTGAAATCGATTTGATTATTTGAATAATCATCTATTTAAAGCCATTATGACCTTTTGTTTTATCATAAAACAATTGTTTCAATTCATTAAAACTTATTCAAAATAATATAATACTACCCTATTAATATTTCAAAAATTAATAAGAGATTAAAAAATGAAAGCTGTTTTTCAAACCAGTTCAAATAGTTATAAATATTTGAACAAATATCAATCTCAAATCATTATGATCTTTGTTTTCTCATAAAAGAGTTGTTTCTAATCATACAAGCTTATTCAAATAAAAATAATACTAATTTAATAATATTCAAAAAATTAATAAGTGATTTAAAAATAAATGTGTTTGTTGAACTAGTTCAAATAGTTAAGAATATTAGAATAATTATCTATTTTGAATCATTCTAACCTTTTGTTTAGTCATATAATAATTGTTTCAGTTCATATAAGCTTAGAATAAAATAATATTAATTTATTAACATTCAAAAAATTAATCAGCATGAGATTTGAAAAATAAATGTGTCTACCAAACAAGTTCAAATAGTTATGACTATTTGAATAATTATCAATTTAAAATCATTATGACCTTTTATTTTGTCATAAAAAAATTGTTTTAGTTCATAAAAACTTATCCAAAATAAAATAATACTACTTTATTAATATTTCCAAAATTAATAAGTAAGAGATTTAAAAAATAAATCAATTTAATGAATCAATTCAAATAATTAGGGCCATTTGAACAACTATCTATTTCAAATTGTTATTACCTTTTGTGTTGTCATAAAACAATTATTTTTCAACATACAAGCTTATTTGAAACATAATAATCCTAATTTATTAATATTTCAAGAATTAATAAGAGATTTAAAAAATAAATCTATTTATTGAACCATTACAAATAGTTATGATCATTTGAATATTATCTATTTCAAATTGCTATAACTTTTTATTGTATCACAAAACAATTGTTTCTATTTATATAAGCTTATTTGGAGTAAAATAATAGTAATTTAGTAAAATTCTAAAAATTAATAACTAAGAGATTTAAAAAATAAACCCATTTACCAAACCAGTTCAAACAGTTAAGATTATATGAATAATTATTTATTTCAAATTGTTATGACTTTCTATTTTGTCATAAAATAATTATTTCAGCTCATACAAGCTTCTTCGAAATATAATAAAACTAATTTATTAATATTTTAAAAATTTATAAGTAAGAGGTTTAGAAAATAATTCTATTTACATTACCAGTTCAAATAATAAAAACTATTTGAATAATTATCTATTTCAAATCATTATTACTTTTTGATTTGTCATAAAAAAATTATTTTTGTTAATATAAGTTTGTTCGAAATAAAATAATACTAATTTATTAATATTTAAAAAATTAATCAATAGAGATTTAAAAAGTAAATTTGCTTACCAAACCATTTCAAATAGTTTTGACTATCTAAATAATTAGCTGTTTCAAATCATTATAAGCTTTTATTTTGTCATCAAACAATTGTATCTGTTCATATTATTTCATTCAAAATAAAATAATACTAATTTAATAATATTCCAAAACTTAATAACCAAAAAATTAAAAAATAAGTTTAATTGCCGAACCAGTTCAAATAGTTAAGACTATAAGGCAATAATCTATTTCAAATCATTATAACATTTTCTTTTGTCATAAAACAATTATTTTGTTCATACAAGCTTATTTGGATTAAAATAATACTAATTTAACAATATTTCAAAAATTAATAAGAGATTTTAAAAAATAAATTTATTTACCAAATCAGTTTAAATGGTTAAGACAATTAGAAAATTTGTTTTGATCAAATCGTTTTGACTTTTTGTTTAGTTATAAAACAATTGTTTCAATTCATGCAAGCTTATTTAGAATAAATGAATACTAACTTATTAACATTCAAAAAATGAATAAGAAAGAGATTTAAAAAAATAAATCTATTTATTGAACAAGTTCAAATAGTTATTATTATTTGAACAATTGTCTATTTAAAATCGTTATAACATTTTGATTTGTCTTAAAACAATTGTTTCATTTAATACAAGCTTAGATAGAATAAAATAATACTAATTTATTAATATTTCCTAAATTATTAAGTAACAAATTTTAAAAATAAATTTGTTTACCGTCTTAGTTAAAATAATTAAGGCAATTTGAATGATTATCTATTTCAAATCATTATGACCTTTTGTTTTGTCATAAAATATTTTTTTTGATCATATAAGCTTATTTGTTTAAAAATAATACTAATTTAATAATACTCTAAAAATTAATAAGTAAGAGATTTAAAAAATAAATGTGTTTGCCAAACCAGTTCAAATACTAAAAACTATTAGAATAATTTTCTATTTCAAATCTTTATGACCTTTTGTTTAGTCATAAAATATTTGTTTCATATCTTACAAGCTTATTTGGAATAAAATAATTCAAATTTATTAACATTCAAAAAATTAATAAGCAAAAGATTTGAAAAAATAAATCTATTTATAGAACAAGTTTAAATAGTTATGACTATTTGAATAATTATTTATTTAAAATCACCATGAATTTTTTTTTTGCCATAAAAAAATTGTTTTAGTTCCCAAAAGCTTATCCAAAATAAAATAATTCTAACTTCTTAATATTTCAAAAATTAATAAGCATGAGTTTAAAAATAAATTTGTTTACCGAACAAATTCAAATAGTTACTACTATTAAAACAATTGTCTATTTAAAATTGTTATTATGTTTTGTTTTGTTATAAAATAATTGTTACAGTTCATACAAGCTTATTCAAAATAAAATAATACTAATTTATTAATATTTCAAAAATTAATAAGTAAGAAATTTAAAAAGTGAATTTGTTTACCAAATCAATTCAAATACTTATGACCATTTTGACAATTTTCTATTTCAAATCATTATTACCTTTTGTTTGGTCATATAATAATTGTTTTTGATGATACAAGCTTATTCAGAATAAAACAACACTAATTTATTAATCTTTCAAAAATTAATAGTGAGAGATTTAAAAAATAAATATGTTTATTGAATCAATTGAAATAGTTATGGCTATTTCAACAATTGTATATCAAATCATTATAACCTTTTGTTATATCATAAAAAAGTTATTTCTATTCATACAAGCTTATTCAATATAAAATAATACTAATATAATAATATTTCAAAAATTAATAACTAAGAGATTTAAAAAATAAATTTATTCATCAAACCAGTTCAAATAGCTAAGACTATATGAACAATTATCCATTTCAAATTGTTATGACATTTTGTTTTGTCATAAAATAATTTTTTCAATTCACACTAGCTTATTAGGAATAAAATAAAATGAATTTATTAATATTTCAAAAATAAATAATTAAGAGATTTAAAAGAATAATTCTATTTACCTAACCAGATCAAATCATTATGACTATTTGAACAAGTATCTATTTCAAATCATTAAAACTTTTCATTTTGTCATAAACAAAAGTTTTTGTTCATATAAGTTTATTTAGAAAAAAAATACTAATCTACTAATATTTCAAAAATTAATAAGTGATTTAAAAAAATAAATCTGTTTATCAAAACAATTTAAATGGTTATCACTATTTGAGCAATTATTTATTTCAAATCGTTATGACTTTTTTTTTTGTTATATAATAATAGTTTTTGTTCATACAAGTACATTCGGATTAAAATAATATTAATTTATTAATATTTTGATAATTAATAAGTAAAAGATTTCAACAATAAATATATTTACCAAACAAGTTCAAATAGTTATGACTATTTGAGTAATTATTTATTTTAAATCATTCTGACTTTTTATTTTGTAATAAAACAATTATTTCAGTTCATAAAAGCTTGTTTGATGTAAAATAATATTAATTTATTAATATTTCAAAAATTAAAGGCTAAGAGAATTAAAAAAGAATATGTTTATTGAATAAGTTCAAATAGTTATGACTTTCTAAATAATTATTGATTTCAAAAGATAATGACCTTTTGTTTTGTCATAAAACAATTGGTTCTATTGATGCAAGCTTATTTTGAATAAAAGAATATAAGTTTATTAATATTCCAAAAATTAATAAATAAAAGATTTAAAAATATATCTATTTACCGAACGAGTTCAAATAGTTATGACTATGTGAACAATTATTTATTTCAAATCATTATGACATGTTGTTTTGTTGTAAAACAATTATTTTGTTTATACAAAATTATTCAAAATAAAATAATACTAATTTATTAATATTTCAAAAATTAATAAGAGATTTAAAACATAAATTTGTTTATCAAACTAGTTCAAATAGTTATGACTATTTGAATAATTATCTATCTCAAATCATTATGATATTTGTTTTATCATAAAATAATTGTATCTGTTCATGCAAGGTTATTCGGAGTAAAATGTAGCTAAACTATCAATATTCTAAAATTAATAAGTAAAAGATTTCAAAAATAAATCTATTTGCTGAACCAATTCAAATAGTTAAGACTATTAGAACAGTTATCTATTTCAAATCATTCTGACATTTTGTTTAGTCATAAAATGGTTGTTTCAGTTCATACTTGCTTATCCAAAATAAAATAATACTATTCTATTAACATTCAAAAAATTAATAAACAAGAAATTAAAAAAATAAATCTATTTGCTGAACAAATTCAAATAGTCAAGTCTATTTGAACAATTATCTATTTAAAATCATTGTGGCCTTTTATTTTATAATAAAACAAAAAAATAATATTACTTTATTAATATTTTAGAAATTAAGAAGTTGGAGATTTTAAAAATAAATTTGTTTATCAAATCAATTCAAATAATTATGGCCATTTGAAAAATTACCTATTTCAAATCATTATGAACTTTTGTTTGTCATAAAACTTTTTTTTTTTGTATAAGCCTCTTCAGAATAAAATAATAGTAATTTTTAATATGTCAAAATTAAAGAGTAGGAGATTTAAAAAATGAATTTGTTTACTGAACCAGTTCAAATAATTATGACTATTTGAACAATTATATATTTCAAAATATTACAACCTTTTGTTTTGTCATAAAACAATTATTTATGTTCATACAAGCTTATTCAGAATAAAATAATACTAATCTAATAATATTATGAAAATTAATAACTAAGAGATTTAAAAAATAAATTTGTTTGTCAAACCAGTTCAAATAATTAAGGTTATATGAATAATTATCCATTTTAAATCATTATGACCATTTGTTTTGTTGTAAAACAAATGTTTTTCTTTATATAAGTTTGTTCGAAATAAAATAATACTAATCTACTAATATGTCAAAAATTAATAAGAGATTTAAAAAATAAATCTGTATAACAAACCAATTTAAATAGTTATGATTATTTGAGTAATTATTTATTTCAAATTGTTAAGACTTTTTGTTTTGTTATAAAACAATAGTTTATATTCATACAAGCATATTCGGATTAAAATAATATTAATTTATTGATATTTTGATAATTAATAAGTAAAAGATTTAAAAAATAAATATGTTTATTGAACAAGTTCAAATAATCATTACTATTTGAGTAATTATCTATTTCAAATTATTTTGACCTTTTTATTTTTTAGTAAAATAATTGTTTCAGCTCATATAAGCTTATTTGATGTAAAATAATACTAATTTATTAATATTTCAAAAATTGATGTGTAAAAGAATTAAAAAAAGAATCTATTTACTAAATAAGTTTAAATAGTTATGACTATCTAAACAATTATCTATTTCAAAATATAATCACCTTTTGTTTTGTCATAAAACAATTGGTTCTGTTGATGCAAGCTTATTTTAAATAAAATAATATAAATTTATTAATAATTTAAAAATTAATAAGTAAAAGATTTAAAAAATAAATCTGTTTATCGAATATGACTATTTGAACAATTATTTTATTTCAAATTATTATGATATTTTATTTTGTCATAAAGCAATTGTTTTTATTAATACAAAATTATCTAAAATAAAATAATACTAATTTATTCATATTTCAAAAACTAATAAGAGATTTAAAAACTAAATATGTTTACCAGACTAATTCAAATAGTTATATCTATTTGAATAATTATCTATCTCAAATTGTTATGATCTTTGTTTTGTCATAAGACAATTGTTTCCATTCATACAAGCTTATTCAAAGTAAAATATTGCAAAACTAATAATATTCTAAAATTATTAAGTAAGAGATTTAAAAAATAAATGTATTTGCTGAACCAGTTCAAATAGTTAAGACTATTAGAATAATTATCTATTTCAAATTATTTTAACCTTTTGTTTAGTCATAAAATAATTGTTTCAGTTGATACGTGCTTATCCAAAAGAAAATAATACTATTCTATTAACATTAAAAAAATTAATAAGCAAGAAATTTTAAAAAAAATCTATTTACCGAACAAATTAAAATAGTAAAGTCTATTTGAACAATTATGTATTTAAAATCATTATGACCTTTTGCTTTATAATAAAACAATTGTTTTTAGTTCATAAAAGCTTATGCAAAATAAAATAATATTATTTTATTAATATTTCAAATTTTGAAAAGTTGGAGATTTAAAAAATAAATTAGTTTATTAAATTAATTCAAATAATTATGGCCATTTGAACAATTATCTATTTCAAACAGTTACAAATTTTTTATTTGTCATAAAACAATTGTTTTTCATCGTATAAGCCTATTGGAATAAAATAATACTAATTTTTAATATTTCAAAAATTAATGAGTAGAAGATTTAAAAAATAAATCTTTTTATCGAACCAGTTCAAATAGTTATAACTATTTGAACAATTATATATTTCAAATTGTTATAACTTTTTGTTTTGTCATAAAATAATTATTTATGTTAATACAAGCTTATTTGGAATAAAGTAATACTAATCTAAAAATATTATGAAAATTAATAACTTAGAGATTTAAAAAATAAATTTGTTTATCTAACAGTTCAAATAGTTAAGGGTATATGAATAATTATCTATTTTTAAATTGTTATGACCTTTTGTTTTGTTGTAAAAAAAATATTTTTGTTTATTTAAGTTTGTTCAAAATAAAATAATATTAATTTATTAATATTTTAAAAATTAATAAGAGATTAAAAAAATAAGTCTTTTTACTAAACCAATTCAATTAGTTATAACAATTTGAACAATTATTTATTTCAAACTATTATTCCCATTTGTTTTGTCATAAAACAATTGTTTCTATTGATAAAATCTTATTTGGAATAAAGTAATGCTAATTAATTAATATTCTAAAAATTAATAAGTAACAGATTTAAAAAATGAATCTGTTAGCTTGACCAGTGCAAATAATTATGACAGTTTGAATAATTATCTATTTCAAATCATTTTGACCTTTTTTGTTATAAAATAATTGTTTCTATTCGTACAAGCTTATTCATAACAATATAATTCTAACTTATTAATATTCCAAAAATTAATACGGCAAATATTTAAAAACTAAATCTATTTATCGAACAAGTTCAAATAACTATGATTATTTGAATAATTATCTATTTCAATTCGCTATAACATTTTGTTTTGTCATAAAATAATTTTTTCTAATCATACAAGGTTATTTCAATTAAAATAAAACAAATTTATCAATATTCAAACAATTAATAAGTAAAAGATTTTAAAAAATAAATCTGTTTACTGAATAAGTTCAAATAGTTATGACTATTTGAACAATTATTTATTTTAAATTTGTTATGACTTTTTGTTCTATCATAAAACAATTATTTTTTGTTTGTACAAATTTATTTGGATTAAAATAATATTATTTTATTAAATTTTGACAATTAATAAGTAAAAGATTTTAAAAATAAATATGTTTACCAAACAAGTTCAAGTGGTCATAAGTGTTTGAATAATTATCTATTTCAAATTGTTATGACCTCTTGTTTCATCATGAAGCAATTGTATCAGTTCATATAGGCTTATTCAAAATAAAATATACTAATTTATTAATATTTCAAAAATTAATAAGTAAGAGATTTAAAAAGTGAATCTAGTTACTGAACAAGTTCATATAGTTATGACTATTTGAATAATTTTATATTTCAAATCGTTATGACATTTTTTTTGTCATAAAACAATTGTTTTTGGTCATACAAGTTTATTGCAAATAAAATAAAATAAAGTTATTAGTATTCAAAAAATTAATAAGTAAAAATTTAAAATATAAATTTATTTTCTGAACACGTTCAAATGGTTATAACTATTTGAACAATTATCTATTTCAAATAGATATGACATTTTATTTTGTCATAAACTAATTGTTTTTGTTCATATAAGCATATTCAAAACAAAATAATACTACTTTAATAATATTCAAAAAATTAATAAGTAAAAGATTTAAAAAATAAATTTGTTTACCGAGCAAGTTTAAATAGTTATGACTGTTTGAATAATTATTTATTTCAAATAGTTATGATCTTTTGTTTTGTCATAAAACAATTGTTTCTATTCATACAAGTTTATTCGTAATTAAATAATACTAATTTATTAATATTCTGAAAATTAATAAGTAGGAGATTTAAAAAATAAAGATGTTTATCGAACATGTTAATATAATCATGTCCATTTGAACAATTATCTATTTTAAATTGTTATGACATTTTATTTTGTCATAAAGCAATTATTTTTGTTCGTGCAAATTTTTCAAAAAAGATAATACTGATCTATTAATATTTTGAAAATTAATAAGAGATTTAAAAACTAAATCTATTTACCAAAACAATTCACATAGTTATGACTATTTGAACAATTATCTATCTCAAATCGTTATGATCTTTATTTTATCATAAAACAATTGTTTCTTTTCATACAAGCCTATTCGAATTAAAATAATACTAATTTAATGGTATTATAAAATTTAATAAGTAAGAGATTTAAAAAATAAATATGTTTGCTGAACCAGTTCAAATAGTTAAGATTATTAGAACAATTATCTATTTCAAATTGTTTTGACCTTTTCTTTAGTCATAAAACAATTATTTTAGTTCATACAAGTTTATTCACAATAAATTAATACTAATTTATTAACATTCAAAAAATTAATGAGCAAGAGATTTAAAAACAAATAAATCTATTTACCAAACAAGTTCAAATAAATTCGACTCTTTGAACAATTATTTATTTAAAGTCGTTATGACCTTCTATTTTATCATAAAACAATTATTTCAATTCATAAAAATTTATTCAAAACAAAATAATACTACTTTATTAATATTTCAAAAATTAATAAACAGGAGATTTAAAAACTAAAGCTATTTTTTGAACTAGTTCAAATAGTTATGACAATTCGAACAAATATCAATCTCAAACCATTATGATATTTGTTTTGTCATAAAACAATTGTTTCTAATCACACAATCTTATTTGGATAAAAATAATACTAATTTAATAATATTCCAAAAATTAATAAGAGATTTAAAAAATAAATGTGTTTGGTGAACCAGTTTAAATAGTTAAGACTATTAGAATAATTATATATTTCAAAACATTCTGAGCTACTGTTTAGTCATATGATAATTGTTTCAGTTCATACAAACTTATTCTATTTACTAAATTAGTTCAAATAATTATGCCCATTTGAACAACTATCTATATCAAATCGTTATTACCTTTTGTTTTGTCATCAAATAATTGTTTTTCAATGTGCAAGCTTATTCGAAATAAAATAATACTAATTTGTTAATATTTCAAGAATTAATAAGATATTTAAAAATTAAATCTATTTACAAAACTAGTTCAAATAGTTATGACTATTTGAACAATTATCTATTTCAAATTGTTATTAACTTTTGTTCTATCATAAAATAATTATTTATTGTTCATACAAACTTATTCGAAATAAAATAATACTAATTTAGTAATATTCTGAAAATTAATAACTAATAATTTAAAAAATAAATTAGTTTACCAAACCAGTTTAAATAGTTAAGACTATATGAATAATTATTTATTTCAAATTGTTATGATCTTTTGTTTTGTCAAAAAAAAATTATTTCAGCTCATACAAACTTATTTGGAATAAAATAAAACTAATTTATTAATATTTAAAAATTTTATAAGAGATTTAAAAAATAATTCTATTTACCAAACTAGTTCAAATAATTATAACTATTTAAACAATTGTTTATTTCAAATCTTTATTACTTTTTGTTTTGTCATAAAACAATTGTTTTCGTTAATATAAGTTCACTTGAAATAAAAATAATACTAATTTATTAGTATTTAAAAAATTAATCAATAAGAGAATTAAAAAGTAAATCTATTTACAATCCATTTCAAATAGTTTTGACTATTTGAATAATTATCTATTTTAAATCGTTATAACCTTTTATTTTGTCATCAAACAATTGGTTCTGTTCATACTATTTTATTTGAAATAAAATAATAATAATTTAGTAATATTTCAAAACTTAATAACCAAGAAAATTAAAAAATAAATCTAATTGCCTAACTAGTTCAAATAGTTAAGACTATATAAATGATTATCTATTTGAAATTGTTATCACTTTTTCTTTTTGTCGTATGACAATTATTTTGTTCATACTAGCTTATTCTTATTAAAATAATACTAATTTAATAACATTTTAAAAATTAATAAGTAAGAGTTTTAAAAAATAAATTTGTTTACTAAATTAGTTCAAATGGTTAAGACTATTAGAACAATTATCTATTTTAAATCGTTCTGACTTTTTCTTTAGTCATAAAACAATTGTTTCAGTTCATACAAGCTTATTCAGAATAAATTAATACTAATTTATTAACATTCAAAAAATTAATAAGAAAGAGATTTAAAAAAATAAATTTGTGTATCGAACAAATTCAAATAGTTATTACTATTTGAACAATTGTTTATTTAAAATCGTTATAACCTTTTGATTTGTCATAAGATAATTGTTTTAGTTAATACAAGCTTAAATGGAATAAAATAATATTAATTTATTAATATTTCCTAAATTAATAAGTAAAAAATATAAAAAAATAAATCTATTTATCAAATCAGTTAAAATAATTATGTCCATTTGAACAATTATCTATTTAAAATTGTTATGAAATTTTGTTTTGTCATAAAACAATTGTTTTTGGTCGTTCAAGCTTATTTGAAATAAGATAATACTAATTTACTGAACTAGTTCATATAGTTATAGCTATTTGAACAAATATCAATATCAAATTGTTAAGATCTTTATTTTATCATAAAACAACTATTTTTTTTTATCATAGAAGCTTATTTGGTTAAAAATAATACAAATTTTATAATATTTCAAAAATTAATAAGGGATTTAAAAAATAAATGTGTTTGCCAAACCATATTAAACAAGTAAAACTATTAGAATTTTTGTTTAGTCATAAAATATTTGTTTCATATCTTACAAGTTTATTCAAAATAAAATAATCCAATTTTATTAATATTCAAAAAATTAATAAGTAAAACATTGAAAAAATAAATCTGTTTACCAAACAAGTTCAAAGAGTTATGATTATTTGAACAATTATTTATTTAAAATCATTATGACCTTTCATTTTGATACAAAACAATTGTTTCAGTTTATAAAAGCTTATCCAAAATAAAATAATACCAATTTATTAATATTTTGAAAATTAATAAGCAAGAGTTAAAAAAATAAATTTGTTTGTTGAACAAATTCAATAGTTATGACTATTTGAACAATTGTCTATTAAAATCATTATGACCTTTTGTTTTGTCATAAAACATTTGTTTCAGTTTATACAAGCTTATTCAAAATAAAAATAATATTAATTTATTAATATTTCAAAAATTAATAAGTTAGTGATTTAAAAAATGAATTTGTTTATCGAATCAATTCAAATAATTATGGCCATTTCAACAATTATCTATTTTAAATCATTATTACCTTTTGTTAGGTCATATAACAATTGTTTTTGATCATACAAGTTTATTTAGAATAAAATAATACTAATTTATTAATCTTTCAAAAATTCGTAAGGAAGAGATTTCAAAAATAAAATTGTTTGCCAAACCAGCTTAAATAGTTATGATTATTTGAACAATTGTATACTTCAAATTGTTATAACCTTTTATTGTGTCATAAAACAATTTTTTTCTATTCATACAAGCTTATTTGAAATAAAATAACACTAATCTAATAATATTCTAAAAATTAATAGCTAAGAGATTTAAAAAATAAATTTGTTTGCCTAACTAGCTCAAATAGTTAAGAGTGTATAAACAATTATCTATTTCAAATAATTTTTGTTTTATCATAAAATAATTTTTTCAATTCATGTTAGCTTTTTTGGAATAAAATAAAATGAATTTATTAATATTTCAAAAATTAATATGTAAGAGATTTGAAAAATAATTTTGTTTACCTAACTAGTTCAAATAATTCTGACTATTTAAATAATTATCTATTTCAAATCATTATGTCCCTTTGTTTTGTCATAAAACATATGTTTTTGTTCATATAAGTTTATTCAGAATAAATAATACTATTCTATTGAATTTCAAAAATTAATAGGAGATTTAAAAAATAAATATGTTTATCAAACTAGTTAAATAATTATGTCTACTTGAGCAATTATTTATTTCAAATTATTACGACTTTTTGTTCTCTTATAAAACAATGTTTCTGTTCATGCAAGCATATTTGGATTAAAATAAAACTAATTTATTAATATTTTGACAATTAATAAGTAAAAATTTTTAAAAATAAATATGTTTACCAATCTAGATCAAATAGTCATGACTATTTGAATAATTATCTATTTTAGTTCATACAAGCTTATTCAAAATAAAATAAAATAAATTTATTAATATTTCAAAATTTAATAAGTAAGTGATTTAAAAGGTCAATCTATTTCCCGAATCAGTTCAAATAGTTATGGCCATGTCAACAATTATCTATTTCAAATTGTTATTACCTTTTTGTTTCATCATATAAGAATTGCCTTTGAGCAGTCAAGCTTATTCAGAATAAAATAATATTAATTTATTAATCTTTCAAAAGTTAATGAGAGATTTAAAAAATAAATCTATTTACCAAACTAGTTCAAATAGTTATGAATATTTCAACAATTGTAAACTTTAAATCGTTATAACCTTTTGTTCTGTCATAAAACAATTATTTTTATTCATGCAAGTTTATTCAAAATAAAATAACACTAATCTAATAATATTTCAAAAATTAATAACCAAGAGAATTAAAAAATAAATTTTTTTGTCGAACCAGTTCAAATATTTAAAACTATATGAACAATTATCTATTTTAAATCGTTATGACCTTTTGTTTTGTCATAAAATAGGTTTTGTTGAATTCATACTAGCTTTGTTGGAATAAAATAAAATAAAATAAAATTATTAATATTTCAAAAATTAATAAGAGATTTAAAAAATAGTTATATTTACCTAACTAGTTCAAATAATTATGACTATTTAAACAATTATATATTTTAAATTAGTATGACCTTTTGTTTTGTCATAAAATAAATGTTTTTATTCATATAAGTTTGTTCAAAATAAAGTAATACTAATGTATTAATATTTCAAAAATTAATAAGAGATTTAAAAAATAATTTTGTTTATTAAACTAGTTCAAATAGTTATGAATATTTAAGTAATTATTTATTTCAAATCATTATGACTTTTTGTTTTGATATGAAACAATAGTTTTTGTTCATACAAGCTTATTTAGATTGAGATAATATTAATTTATTAATATTTAGACAATTAATAAGTAAAAAATTTTAAAATAAATATGTTTACTGAACTAGATCAAATAATCATGATTATTTGAATAATTATCCATTTCAAATCGTTATGACTTTTTATTTTGTCATAAAAGAATTGTTTCAGTTCATATAAGCTTATTCACAATAAAATAATACTAATTTATTAATAATCCACAAATCAATAATAAAGAGATTTAAAAAATGAGTCTATTTACTGAACAAATCTAAATAATTATGACTATTTGAACAATTATTTATTTGAAATAAATATAACCTTTTGTTTTGTCATAAAAGAATTTTTTTTGTTCATCCAAGCTTATTTTGAATAAAATAATACAAATTTATTAATATTAAGACAATTAATAAGTAAAAGATTTAAAAAATAAATCTATTTACCAAATAAGTTCAAATCATTATAGCTATTTGAGCAATTATTTATTTCAAGTTGTTATGACTTTTTGTTTTGTCATAAAACAATTATTTCTATTCATACAAGTTTTTTCATATTAAAATAATATTAATTTATAAATATTTTGACAATTAATAAGTAAAAGATTTAAAAAATAAATATGTTTACTGAATAAGTTCAAACAGTCATAACTATTTAAACAATTATCTATTTTAAATCATTATGACCTTTCTTTTGTAATAAAACACTTTTTTTAGTTCATACAAGCTTATTTGAAGTAAGATAATACTTATTTATTAATATTCTAAAAATTAATGAGTAAGAGAATTAAAAAAAGAATATATTTACTAAAAAGTTTAAATAGTTATGATTATTTAAAAAGTTATCTATTTCAAATCGTTATGACCTTTGGTTTTGTCATAAACCAAATGTTTCTATTCATAAAAGCCTTTTCGAAATAAAATAATACTAATTTATTAAAATTTCAAAAATTAATAAGTAAAATATTGAAAAAGTAATATGTTTATCGAGCAAGTTCAAATAGTTTGACTATTTGAATAATTATTAATTTCAAATTGTTATGATCATTTGTTTTGTCATCAAACACTTGTATCTATTCATACAATTTTATTCAAAATAAAATAATACTAATTTATTAGTATTATAAAAATTAATAAGTTTGAGATTTAAAAAATAAATCTATTTATCGAATAAGTTCAAATAGTCATATTCATTTGAACTATTATCTATCTCAAATCATAATGATATTTTGTTTTGTTGTAAAATAATTGTTTCTATTCATGCAAAATTATTCAGAATAAAATAATACTGATCTATTAATATTTTGATAATTAGTAAGAGACTTAAAAATGAAATCTATTAACTGAAATAGTTCAAATAGTTATAACTATTTGAACAATTATCTATCTCAAATCTTTATGATCTCTATTTGTCAAAAAACAATTTTTTCTTTTCATACAAGCTTATTCAATTAAAAGAATACTAATTTAATAACATTCCAAAAATTAGTAAGTAAGAGATTTAAAAAATAAATGTGTTTGCCAAACCAGTTCAAATAGTTAAGATTATTAGAACAACTATATATTTTAAATCGTTTTAAGATTTTGTTTAGTCGAAAAACAATTATTTCAGTTCACACAAGCTTATTTAGAATAAAATAATATTAATTTATTAACATTTGAAATATTTATGAGTAAGAGATTTAAAAAAATAAATTTGTTTACCTAACAAGTTAAAATAAATTTGACTATTTGAATAATTATCTGTTTAAAGTTGTTATGACCTTTTGTTTTGTCATAAATCAATTGTTTCAATTCATAAAAAATTATTTGAAATAAAATAATACTACTTTATTAATATTTCAAAAATTAATAAGCAAAAGATTTAAAAAGTAGAGCTATTTTTCTAAACCACTTTAAATAGTTATGACTATTTGAACAAATATCAATCTTAAATCGTTATGATCTTTATTTTCTTATAAAACAATTATTTTTGATCATACAAGCTTAATCAAATAAAAATAATACTAATTGATATTGTCATAACGTCTAGATCTAGGGATCCATCGCTAGACATTGACTTAAGGAGTCACCACCAATCTTTTTTATCTAGCTGCGATTGGCCACTTAAAGAATCTAACCTTTCAAGGAACACCTAAGCTTAAGGGTCCCTAAAAAAATAGGTTCGGGTCTATTAACCAGAACAGGGTCTAAGAGTTTGGTTACATGTAAGGAAGGTTATAGCACCATCACAATGCCCATCGAAAAGATGGTACCAACTTAATTTTGTGTTATCCAATAAGCTTTAAAAATTTACCAAGTAATTAATTATTAGAAATTATTCTCAATTGACTTTAATACTTTTAGCAGAAAATTGAGAAAATTCCCTCACCTCAAGAGTATGCAAGAAAACTACTGTTTCACTTGCAGAGGCTCCATCGTCGAATTATTTAACATTAAAAAAATTTCAAGAAAATAAAAAGAAAAAAGAAAAAAATGATTGCTTTTGTACAAGAAAAATTGATACTTTCAACTTTTCCCCAAAATATTTTTTAGAAACTTTAATTTTGAAGAAAATTGATACTTTCAACTTTTCCTCAAAAATATTTTTTTGAAAAAACTTATTTCCAAGAAAAATTGATACTTTCAACTTTTCTTCAAAAATATTTTTTTAAAAACTTATTTTCAAGGAAAATTCATACTTTCAACTTTTCCTTAAAAACATTTTTTTTGAATTTATTTAAAGAAAATAATAACAAAAATAAAATAGAATAAAAATAAAGAAAAAATAAAAATAAAATAAAATAAAATAAAATAAAATAATACTAAACAATTCTAATCTAATTAATAATAATAATAATAAATAAATAAAATGAAAAAAAAACTTGGGAATGGCTTGGATTAACGGCTCGACTTGGCTCGACTTGAGGAAGAAAGGACGGCTCGAAGACGCAGCTCGGCTTCGAAAACGACTCGAACGCAGGTCAAAAGTGGGTTGGCACTCAGGTCAGGTCGCCCGATTTCAAAATGCATGGATCCTCTAGGCACAGTAACGCCAAAACGACATCGTTTTCAACAAGTATAAAAGGTTAATTCCTCTGTTTTTTAGTAGACCGATCCTTCCTTCTCTCTCTCTTCCCTTTTTTTCCTCTCCCTTCTCTCTAAACAGACGAAGAACTCCAGTTGAATCTCACCGAATTTTGGAAATTTTCGTCAAAATCTAAGTTTTTCGTCGAAATTGGAGTTTTTCGTCAAAAGTTCATCGAAAAGTTGGTCGGTTTCTGGAAATGGTCGTCGAAAACTGGGTAGCTAGTCGAAAAATTCAAACTTGGCAAGAAAAGTCACTGAAAAATTCAAACTTCGTCAGAAATTTCAATCGAAATTTGGAAATTTTCTAGAAATTTCCAGAAAAAAATTTGTCAAAATTTTTAAAAAATCTTGAAATTGCTTCTGACCCTTCGGGACGCCTTCTTCTTTCTCTTTTCACTCTCTTTCAGTCAGTGTATGCGTTTCTGTGTTCTGGTCTTTGTAATTCATGGATCTATTTATAGGGATTGATGAGAAGAGTTTCTGATTAATCCCAACTCCTCCTTGGATTGGGATTCAATCCTTGAATCCAATATGGACTCTAATTGAATCCCAAATTCACGGTGGAATTCCAAATTTCCATCCCAATCTTAGCCAAATAAAAAGAAAAAGAAAATCAAATCAAATAAAATGTTAATAGATAATTAAAAGAAAATAATTAGATAAATAAAAATATTAATAGATAAATAATAATAATAATAATAGATAAATAATAATATATAAATAGATAAATAATAATAGATAAATAGATAAATAATAAATACATATATATAATAATATATAAATAGATAAATAATAAATAAAATAAATATATATTAATAAATAGTAATAATAAATAAATACATAAGGTACAAAAAAAGAAATATATATAAAATACAAAATAAAAAATAAAATGGGCCTACCCATTTGGACCAGGCCCAATTGATCCAGGCCTAGACCAAATTGGGTATCTACAGCTGCCCCTCTTTACACATTTTTTGTGAAACAGAAATTATGCAAAGACGTAAACACCCATTCAAGACTTCACTCGACCTCTTTTTTCATTTTTTTTGTGCTAAAAATTTGATCAAAACTCCGCTAGCAGAGCTCAGATCGACTTGTTGAAAAATATAAACAAAGCTCCTCTAATAAGCAGGTATCAACTGCTTTGAAATAAATGGCTCTTCTAATCAGAGGCTCAATCGACTTTGAAAATAATAACGAAGCTCCTCTCATCAGGCTCAATCGACTTTGTAAAATAAATAAACAAAGCTCTCTTCTAATCGAGGCTCAATGACTTTTGGAAAGTAAATTGCTCCTCTCTAAACAGAGGCTAACGACTTTTGGAAAAGGTAATTGCTCCTTGACAATCATGTCCAAAGGAATTGAAAAATCGTGTTTGAAGGAAACTTTCAGGCAGATTAATGCCCAAAAGTCTTACAAATCACCCTGATACCGAGAGATATCCTATTTCAAGGATTAGAAACTTACCTGACAAGCTTTTTCTCAAATTTGAAACTATCTTAGCATCTGTCTTCTCCATGTGGAATTTTGGAATACCCATGCTTCTTGAATTTATGCACTATATTTTCTTGAATGTAGTATATACTATGCAATGCATGTGAAATTCAATGCATGCTATGCAAATGTTAGCTAATTGATTCCTATTCAATTGTGGTACTCAAGTTTCTCAAGCTCTTTTCTTGGGCATTACCCTTTATTCTTCAAAGACCAAATTATGATGCTCTTCTAATATCGAGCCAGTGTAGCTTTCAATCATCTATTCCACTTACACTCTTCCTGTAAGAAATCTTTTTTCAAATTCAATGTCTTTATCAGGAACTGAACATCTCGATTCTGCCTTTATCACTCTTGACTTCTTCAATTAATGTAAAAATCTTTCATGCCATTATTCATTTATCAATCATTATTTCAAACTCAACAAGTAAGAATGTATTTGCACATTCTTCGATTGTAGGGTATTAAGAAGAAAATAATAAGAATGGCTGAGAAACAATCACCAGAAGAAGGACACAAAGAGTGAAATTGAATATCTTTTATTAGTAAAATGTTGGCAAACTTTGGCCAAGAAAGAATTACAAGGATAAGTATGGGGAAACAAAGCCCACAAATGAATAATTAGACAATCATGATAACACATCTCAAGGTTTTTTCTGAAAATCCAACCATCTAATACATTTAACAACTTAGAGCTCCTCCGAATTTGCTAGCCTTTATGCCAATGGATTTTTAAATTTGATGTTGTATTCTCTTTATCTAAGCTGCCTTTTCAGGATTTCAACTTAGATAAACCCTCTATGACTCAAACCTCCCTTTTAGGGTTTTCGCCTTGAGTCTTTCTTTTTCATTCACTTTTTTTTTCTTTTTTTCATTTTTTCATTTCATTTTTTTCCAGCATAGTATTTCTTCATAGCATCAAAATTTATAGAATGAGTTAAATCATTTCCATCCATCTCAGTTAGTATCAGCGCTCCACCCGAGAAAGCCCATTTCATCATATACGGCCCTTTCCAATTCGAAGTCCATTTTTCTCTATTATCATGCTGGATTGGGAGGATTCTCTTCAAAACCAACTCTCTTTCTCGAAAGCAACGGGGTCGAATCTTTTTATCATGAGCCCTCATCATTCTTCTTTAATATAACTGACCATGGCAGAGTGCAATCAATCTCTTTTTTTCTATGAAATTTAACTGTTCATAGTATTCTCAAATCCATTCACCTTCTTCCAACTCAACTTCTTTTAGAATCCTCAAGGATGGGATCTCTGCTTCCACTGGTAGTACAGCTTTTATCCCATAAACCAAAGAAAATAGGGTTACCCTATTAGAGGTACGCACAGAGTTTGATATGCATGCAGTGCAAATGGTAACTTCCCATGCCAATCTTTATAAGTCTTGGTCATTTTCTCAAGAATTCTTTCTATGTTCTTATTGGCTGTCTCAACTGCCCCATTCATTTTTTGATGGTATGGTGCTGAGTTATGATGCTTGATCTTGTATTGAGCACATATTTCTTGCATCATCTTACTATTTAGATTTTTTGTGTTATCTGAAATAATTCTTTTTGAAAGTCTATATCTACAGATAATCTCTCTCTTTATGAACTTACAAACCACAGATCATGTTACATTTGTATATAATGCTGCCTCTACCTATTTTATGAAGTAATCTATCATCATAAAAATAAATCTATGCCCATTAGAAGCCTTTGGGGTGATAAGACCAATGACATTCATGCCCCATATTGAGAATGGCCAAGGTGGTGCCATAACATGTAAAGCAGATGACAGAGCATGGATCTTATCAACATATATCTGGCATTTATGGCATTTACGAGCATAGTCAATGCAATTACTCTTCATTGTCAACTAGTAATATCCTGCTCTCATGATCTGTCTCACCATCATATGTCCATTGGTACGTGCCCCACATATTCCATCATGCACCTCTTCAATGATTTTCCTTGTTTCAGCCTTACTTACACATCTTAGTAATACTTGATCACGACTTCTTTTGTATAGAACACCCCCATCCAGGAAAAAGCTCATAGCCAATCTTTGGATGACCCTTTTATCATTTTTTGTTGCTTGAACTGGGTATTACTGATCCTTAATATACTAAAAGATATCATAATACCAAGGTTTCCCATCTTTCTCCTCTTCTACGTTAGAGCAATGAGCTGGCATGTCCTTAACATCTAACCTGATGGGCTAAATATCAGTATTGTCACTAATTCGAATCATTACGGTCAGAGTAGCCAATGCATCGGTAATCAAATTCTCTTCTTGAGGTAAATGGTCAAACTGGATATCTTCAAATTATTTTATCAACTCTAGAATATACTTATGATATGGAACGAGTTTTGAATCTCTCATCTCCCATTCCCCTTTCAACTGGTATATAACTAGAGCTGAATCCCCAAACACGTTTAATGCTTTCACTTTTCTATCTATAGTAGCTTGTAAGCCCATTAACACATGCCTCATATTCAGCGATGTTATTTGTGCAGTTAAAATTTAACCTTGCTGTTACAGGGCATTATTGTTCTTTTGGAGAGATCAGAATTGCCCCAATTCCATGTCCAAAGGCATTGGCAGCTCCATCAAAATACATTTTCTAATATTTTTTTTCATGCTCCCCTTTCTTCAGTTGAAAAATAGTCATTAGATCTTCATTAAGGAATTCTAACCTCATTGGTTTATATTCTTCAATAGCACGATCTACAAGGAACTCTGCTATAGCACCCCCTTTTATTGCCTTTTGGCTCACATATATAATATCATATTCTGAGAGCATTACTTGTCATCTAGCAATTCTTTCAGACAAAGAAGGCTTTTCGAAGATATATTTAAATGGATCCAATTTTGCTATGAGCCATGTGGTATGATATAGCATATACTGTCTGAGTCTTTTGGCAGTCCACGCTAATGCACAACACATTTTTTCTAATGAGGAATACTTAGATTCATATTCTGTGAACTTTTTACTCAGATAGTAAATAGCTCTCTCCTTTCGACTAGACTCATCTTGCTATCTCAGCACACATCCCATTAAATTTTTACATACTGTCAAG
The DNA here is from genome assembly GCF_002303985.1 of Durio zibethinus. The sequence continues at coordinate 259,028 of NW_019168048.1, forward strand.
TATAGAATTAAAGGTTTCCCTGGAACGGGTGGCACAAATACTGGAAAGTTTGACAAGTATTGCTTAATTTTATCAAAAGCCACTTGACATTCCTCATCCCATTTTCCAGGATTATTCTTACAAAGAAGCTTAAATATGGGATCACATTTGTAGGTAAGCTGAGAGATAAATTGAGAAATGTAATTCAATCTTTCTAAAAAACTTCAGACTTCCTTTGGTGTACTCGAAGGTGACAAATTTTGAATGGCCCGTATCTTGTCTGGATCGACTTCAATTCCTCTTTTACTAACCACAAAGCCTAGTAACTTCTCTGACTTTACCCCAAAGGTACACTTGATTGGGTTTAACTTGAGCTGAAACCTTCTTAATCTCTCAAATAACTTTCTGAGGCTGGTGACATGATCTTCATCCTCACAAGATTTTACAATCATATCATCTACATACACTTCAATCTCTTTGTGTATCATGTCATGGAAGAGTGTTACCATGGCCTTTTGATATGTTACCTCGACATTCTTTAACCCAAAAGACATGACTTTGTAACAAAAGGTTCCCTACATGGTCACGAAAATGGTCTTTTCCATATCATCTGCAGCCATTTTTATCTGATTATACCCTAAGAAACCATCCATAAAGGAGAAAATTAAATGTTTAGCTGTGTTATCTACCAGTGTGTCAATATGAGGTAAAAGAAAGTTATCCTTTGGACTAGCCCTATTCAAATTACGATAGTCTACACACATTCGTACGTTTTCATCTTTCTTATAAATTGGTACTATATTGGCTACCCATTCTGGATACTTAGCCACTTGTAGAAAACTTACATCAAACTATTTCTTCACCTCTTCTTTGATTTTTAGTAACATTTTAGGCTTCATTCGTCTTAGTTTCTACTGGACTGGCTTTAGAGGTAATCTGTGCTTTACTATCTCCGTGCTCAGCCCTGGCATATCTTGATAAGACAAAGCAAACACATCTATGAATTCCTGAAGTAGATCTGCCAAACATTGTCTATCTCCTGATGAAAGTGAAGTGCCAATTCTAACATCTTTCTTATTTTTTTATCTCCTAGATTCACTAAGTCAACTATCTTCTGATGAGACTCAATTGGCTTATTTTCTTATTCAATCAATCTCATTAGGTCCGGAGGCATAACATATTCTTTAGAATTCTCTTTATTGTCAAGTTCATCAGTGTTAATTGAATTCTCAAAACTAACCTCTTGATTGTTATCATAATTATCTTCATGTTCATTTAAGGACCTAAAATTGAATGAAATGGGATATGTTGGCAAGATGTGTTTGAAAAAATGGCAATAATGAAGACACAAGAAGAAATGAATGAAAATGCATCCTTCCTAATTTTTATTAAAATAATAAAAGATAAATGGCCTAAACAAGAAAGATCACCCCAATGCATTGGGCAATAGCTATTGAGATGTTACAATTACATTGTATTAGTTTCAAAAGTCACAAGCACTTTAATAGTACTCCAATTGTTCAGCTCATAATCTAACGGACAAAGGTGGACCCACCCCTCTTGATTAAGCCCCACTTCATCTTCAATAGCATTAAAGCCTTTTCCACATTTTTTTATGTATTTGGGTACATGAATCCTCCAGGTCTGAAAGTCTCGTACAGGTGTGGGATAACCATTAGTCTTGTTATTTTTCCTGTTGGCCTTCTCTTGATCTCCTATTTTGCTACTTCATAGCCTAGGCCTAACTTTTCACTATTGTCTATCATTGTCGGGGGTTCTTTTTATTCCCTACAAGTTCTTACCTAGCCCTAATCTTGGATACCAACCCTTATTGATGACTTGGCTAATCACTATCTTTGAAAAAAGTTGATTTTTAAGTCCTTCACCTACAAAATTAACTAATTTAAAAGATTGATAGGAGCATTCTACTACTTCTTCGGCAGCCTCTACATACAGAGCATTCAACGATTGGGTCACTAGCATGTCTTTCTCCCCAACTACCACTACCAATTGACCTTCTACATTAAACTTGATCTTTTGGTGCAAGGTAGAGGGCACACAGTTGTAGGATGGAGAAATATCCATCACTTGAAACTTCACATTAAAAGTGCATGGCCCAATTTACAAGGACATCTCGATATCCCCTAGGACTTCTTTTTTAGTCCCATCAAAAGCTCTCACGATCATCTGACTATCTTTCATATAAGAGTAGTCAATGGGTAACCTTGCCAAAGTTGACATAGGCATGACGTTGATAGCGGAGCCATTATCAATAAGGACTTTAGCTATGATATGGCTCTTGCACTTGATCGTGATATGCAAAGCCTTGGTATTTCTCTTTTCTTCCAAGGGAATCTCATTATTGCTGAATGAAATGTGATTCGACATGACTAGATTTCCAGCCAGGTGGTTCACATATTCAATAGATACATTATGTGCCACATATACCTAGTTTAATACTTTCAGTAAGGCATTTTGGTGTGACTTCGAATTTAATAGTAGTGATAATAATGAGATTCATGCTGGCATTTTGTTCAACTATTCAACAACTGAATACTCACTATGTTTTACCAGTTTTAGAAATTCACAAGCCTTTTTTTTTACACCGACTTTAGGCGATCTTCCTTAAGTTCTACTTCGGGGTTATTTCATCCTTCTCTTTTCTTGGCTTTCTCTCTTCTAGCCTTCTCCAACATTTATGGAGTGTAACACCTTCCACTTCAGGTAATGCCTCCTACACCAGTTATATTAGAGGTGTCAGCTTTAGAGACATCCCCTTCTTGCCTCTGAACTACTATATCGCAACCATATTTTTAGGGTACAGTTTTATCATCCTTATATGATAAGAGAGTTAAAACTTTAAAAGTTATTGGCTTGGGAATGAGTTTATCTATGATTGACTTTGGCTTGTTCCCACAATGAATTGTCATCGATTTTGGTAACAGTTTTGTAGGCTTATCAGTCATGGACACTTCAACACCTTTTAAGTCTTTTCTTTTTTCGTAGACCTCCATCTAGTATGAATCCATGAGCTTTTGCAACTCTTGGTGAAACTGCTCACAAGTTTCGACAGAGTGGCCCATTGTCCCACTATGATATTTACAACTAGTGCCGGCTATATATACTCCATGATAACTGTGTGGACTCACTAGTTATATCATGTCAGCTTTCCATAAAATATCAAACAGCTAACTAAGAGGTGTCTTAATATCTGTCACTTTTTTCTTCAAATGGCACTCCCATTCTTCACTTAGAGCATTCACATTATGATTAGGCAAGGGATTGCCACTAACATTCGATGCAGTCACCTCTTCCGTATCAAAGCTAATCATTCCATCCTTGATCAACCGTTGAACTTTGTGTTTTAGGGCGGTGCAATTTTCAGTGGAGTGATCGGCAATCCTATAGTGATAGTCATAATGGGCTGTGAGATCATATCACTTTAGGGTAAGGTGGCTTGAGGGGTTCTAATTTATTAGGAGCAATCAGATGACTATTGTAAAGCTCACGATATAATTCTGTATAGGTCATTGAGATTGGGTCAAATATAGGTTTTTCGCGAGTAGTTCGTTACTCTCATGAACCACCCATTAGGTTAGCTGGACGAGTTTGGAGTCTTGAGGTAGGTTGAGTGTTAGGACTATATATGGTATTCTGAGGCCTAAGAGAGGGTTGATATGTTTGGGGATAAGGTGACTGTATAAATGGTTGGCATGGGTAAGGGGATGTGTTATTTACAGTAGGATAATATAGAAGGTATCCTTGTGGTGAGTAGGATTGATAACCCTCAAATTACCGTCTATCGTAGCTCACAACCTGAGTTTCAGTCTCTTTTTTCTTTAGAACTCTTTTGCTAGATGTTTCACTTTCTTCCAACTTGTCATTCTTGATGGCACTCTCGATAATTTCTCTCGAAATTACCATATCAGTAAAATTTTTTATCGTATTCCCTATCATCTTTTCATAATAAGAAGGTTTCAAAGTACTAACAAACAGCACTGTAGTCTCTTTCTCAATCAGAGAAGGTTGTACCTGAGAAGCTACATCCCTCTATCTCTGGACATATTCTTTAAAAGACTTATTTACTTTTTTCTCTAGGTTCTATAAAGATAAATGATCAGGAGTCAAATCGATAATATGTTGATATTGACTGATGAAATCATGAGCCATATCGTTCCAAGAGTGAATACGAGTTCTGTCCAGCTGAATGTACCACCTGGCAGCAGAGCCTGTAAGGCTATCTTGAAAAATATGCATCAATAGTTTTTCATTATGGGCATGGGCCGCTATCTTCTGGCAATACATGGTGATATGAGTTTTGAAGCACTTCGTACCATCATATTTCTTAAATTATGGTACTTTGAACTTTGGTGGAATAACTACATTTGAGACTAAGCATAGCCTAGTAGCATCAACAGAACCATAAAATCCAATCCCTTCTACAACTCGTAACTTTTGTTCCAGGATACTAATCTTTGTATCTTTCTGAGACTCTACCACTTTTGCTTTCTCCTTATTTTTCAAGTCATCTAGATCAAGAATCGGTTCTACTACCTTTTCAGTAAAGATAAGATTTACATAGCTATGATAATGCCCTAGATTAGAGGCTGATGGCATTCCAGGATATGTAGTATATGCGAAGTGTTATGGTGGAACTTCTTGTGTATACTGGGCTTGAGGTGGACCAAAACCTGGAGGATACAAAGGGTTAGCCACTTTTTGTAATGGGAAAACTTGTTGGTTTGTATTTTCTTCTACTTTTTTACCCTTGTTCAGCTTATTGAGAGCATCTAGAATCTTGTTCAACTCATTTTCAATCTTTTTCTGTGCTTTTTCTAGTTTTTCAAATCTGTGAGAGTTTTCCTACTCTATTTGTCTGGCTCTGGCCTTGTGTTGTATCGATGGACAGGATTCTTGTTAGATTGAGCTATCTTTGAACTTTGAGTACCATATCTTAGAATTAGTAAATTTGCATGACTATCTCATGGTTACTTTGTTAAGTGTAATGAGTGAGAATGCAATGAATGAGAATGCATGTATGCAAAGAACATTTGCCTTAAAAACGGTATTTAACTAAAAGATTTCATTTATTCCAAAAAACTTTTATTTACATTGAGTTTATCATCCTAGAATTATAACCATAAAATTGTTTGATCTGTTCATACTGGGCCTTGGCTTCTTCGATGAAGTTTAATAGTCGCTGCCCATACTCTCCTACTGGGGTCATCACTTGTTTCAATGCCTCTACCTCTTCCACTATCTCACTT